>ONZH01001513.1:0-166830 GCA_900303285.1 Rhinella marina | reverse complement strand
GGCATGAAAACTGGCATCAAAGTGGGCAGACAGGCACTTTTCCTGATTTGAATAAGTAACTGATGTTTTTAAGGGGTTAAATGAATTCGGGCCAGAGATCTCGCACTGCCGACATACAGAGGGTGATGCCCCGCATCAGATACAGTTCAGTTCAGCCTGGCCCGAACAGGTTCTGGGCATGAAAACTGGCATCAAAGTGGGCAGACAGGCACTTTTCCCTGATTTGAATAAGTAACTGATGTTTTTTAAGGGGTTAAATGAATTTCGGGCCAGAGATCTCGCACTGCCGACATACAGAGGGTGATGCCCCGCATCAGATACAGTTCAGTTCAGCCTGGCCCGAACAGGTTCTGGGCATGAAAACTGGCATCAAAGTGGGCAGACAGGCACTTTTCACTGATTTGAATAAGTAACTGATGTTTTTAAGGGGTTAAATGAATTCGGGCCAGAGATCTCGCACTGCGACATACAGAGGGGTGATGCCCCGCATCAGATACAGTTCAGTTCACCTGGCCGAACAGGTTTTGGGCATGAAAACTGGCATCAAAGTGGCAGACAGGCACTTTTCCCTGATTTGAATAAGTAACTGATGTTTTTAAGGGTGTTAAATGATATTCGGGCCAGAGATCTCGCACTGCCGACATACAGAGGTGTGATGCCCCGCATCAGATACAGTTCAGTTCAGCCTGGCCGAACAGGTTTTGGGCATGAAAACTGGCATCAAAGTGGGCAGACAGGCACTTTTCCCTGATTTGAATAAGTAATGATGTTTTTAAGGGGTTAAATGAATTCGGGCCAGAGATCTGCGCACTTGCAACATACAGAGGTGATGCCCCGCATCAGATACAGTTCAGTTCAGCCTGCCCGAACAGGTTTTGGCATGAAAACTGGCATCAAAGGGGCAGACAGCACTTTTCCCTGATTTGAATAAGTAACTGATGTTTTAAGGGGTTAAATGAATTCGGGCCAGAGATTCTCGCACTTGCGACATACAGAGGGTGATGCCCCGCATCAGATACAGTTCAGTTCAGCCTGGCCCGAACAGGTTTGGGCATGAAAACTGGCATCAAAGTGGCAGACAGGCACTTTTCCCTGATTTGAATAAGTAACTGATATTTTTAAGGGGTTAAATGAATTCGGGCCAGAGATCTCGCACTGCCGACATACAGAGGGGATGCCCCGCATCAGATACAGTTCAGTTTCAGCCTGGCCCGAACAGGTTCTGGGCATGAAAATTGGCAATCAAAAGTGGGCAGACAGGCCTTTTCACTGATTTGAATAAGTAACTGATGTTTTTAAGGGGTTAAATGAATTCGGCCAGAGATCTCGCACTGCCGACATACAGAGGGTGATGCCCCGCATCAGATACAGTTCAGTTCAGCCTGGCCCGAACAGGTTTGGGCATGAAAACTGGCATCAAAGTGGCAGACAGGCACTTTTCCCTGATTTGAATAAGTAACTGATGTTTTTAAGGGGTTAAATGAATTCGGGCCAGAGATCTCGCACTGCCGACATACAGAGGGTGATGCCCCGCATCAGATACAGTTCAGTTCAGCCTGGCCCGAACAGGTTCTGGGCATGAAAACTGGCATCAAAGTGGGCAGACAGGCACTTTTCCCTGATTTGAATAAGTAACTGATTTTTTAAGGGGTTAAATGAATTTGGGCCAGAGATCTCGCACTGCCGACATACAGAGGGTGATGCCCCGCATCAGATACAGTTCAGTTCAGCCTGGCCCGAACAGGTTCTGGGCATGAAAACTGGCATCAAAGTGGGCAGACAGGCACTTTTCCCTGATTTGAATAAGTAACTGATGTTTTTAAGGGGTTAAATGAATTCGGGCCAGAGATCTCGCACTGCCGACATACAGAGGGTGATGCCCCACATCAGATACAGTTCAGTTCAGTCTGGCCCGAACAGGTTTGGGCATGAAAACTGGCATCAAAGTGGGCAGACAGGCACTTTTCCCTGATTTGAATAAGTAACTGATGTTTTTAAGGGGTTAAATGAATTCGGGCCAGAGATCTCGCACTGCCGACATACAGAGGGTGATGCCTCACATCAGATACAGTTCAGTTCAGCCTGGCCCGAACAGGTTCTGGGCATGAAAACTGGCATCAAGTGGGCAGACAGGCACTTTTCACTGATTTGAATAAGTAACTGATGTTTTTAAGGGGTTAAATGAATTCGGGCCAGAGATCTCGCACTGCTGACATACAGAGGGTGATGCCCCACATCAGATACAGTTCAGTTCAGCCTGGCCCGAACAGGTTCTGGGCATGAAAACTGGCATCAAAGTGGGCAGACAGGCACTTTTCCCTGATTTGAATAAGTAACTGATATTTTTAAGGGGTTAAGTGAATTAGGGCCAGAGATCTCGCACTGCCGACATACAGAGGATGATGCCCCCACATCAGATACAGTGAAGTCAGCCTGGTCCGACAGGTTCTGGGCATGAAAACTGGCATCAAAGTAGGCAGACAGGCACTTTTCACTGATTTGAATAAGTAACTGATATTTTAAGGGTTAAATGAATTTGGGCCAGAGATCTCGCACTGCCAACATACAGAGGGTGATGCCCCACATAAGATACAGTTGAAGTCAGCGTTTCCTGACCAAGTTCTGGGCATGAAAACTGGCATCAAAGTGGGCAAATAGCCCCTTCTCATTGATCTGAATAAGTAACCGATGCAGCCTAATACAGTACCATCACAGTATATACGATTATACTGATCTCATGTATACGATTATACAGCACCATCACAGTGTATACGATTATACTGATTTCATGTATACGATTATACAGTACCATCACAGTGTATACGATTATACTGATCTCATGTATATGATTATACAGCACCATCACAGTATATACGATTATACTGATCTCATGTATACGATTATACAGTACCATCACAGTGTATACGATTATACTGATCTCATGTATTTGATTATACAGCACCATCACAGTGTATACGATTATACTGATCTCATGTATACGATTATACAGTACCATCACAGTGTATACGATTATACAGATCTCATGTATTCGGATTATACAGTACCATCACAGTGTATACGATTATACAGATCTCATGTATACGATTTATACAGTACCATCACAGTGTATACGATTATACAGATCTCATGTATACGATTATACAGTACCATCACAGTGTATACGATTATACAGATCTCATGTATTCGATTATACAGTACCATCACAGTGTATTACAATTATACAGATCTCATGTATACGATTATACAGTACCATCACAGTGGATACGATTATACAGATCTTATGTATACGATTTACAGTAGCATCACAGTGTATACGATTATACAGATCTCATGTATTCGATTATACAGTACCATCACAGGTGTATACGATTATACAGATCTCATGTATACGATTATACAGTACCATCACAGTGTATACGATTATACAGATCTCATGAATACGATTATACAGTACCATCACAGTGTATATGATTATACAGATCTCATGTATTCGATTATACAGTACCATCACAGTGTATACGATTATACAGATCTCATGTATTCGATTATTACAGACCAGTCACAGTGTATACGATTATACAGATCTCATGTATACGATATACAGTTACCATCACAAGGGGATACGATTATACAGATGTCTCAGGTATTCGATTATACAGTACCAATCACAGTGTATATATGATTACTACAGATCTCATGTATACGAATTATACAATACGCATTACAGTGTTATACGATTAATTAGTCTCATGTAATTCGATTTACAGTACCATCACAGTGTATACGATTTACAGATCTCCATGTATCACGATATACAGTACCATCACAGTGGATACGATTATACAGAGCTCATGTATTTCGATTATACAGTACCATCACAGTGTATGACGATTATACAATGATCTCATGTATATGATTATACAGTACCATCACAGTGTATACGATTATATAGATCTCATGTATACGATTATACAGTACCATCACAGTGTATACGATTATACAGATCTCATTATATGATTATACAGTACATCACAGTGGATACGATTTATACAGATCTCATGTATACTTCCTTTTTTTTTTAGGAGCAGATATTGACATGAATAGAAAACTGATATGTCCTCCATTGACTTTTAGTGGAGTTTATGACGGATCCGTCTTGGCTATGTTAAAGATAATACAACCGGATCCGTTCATAACAGATGCAGGTGGTCGTCTTATCAGTAACGGAAGCGTTTTTGCTGAGCCCTGCCGGATCCAGCAAAAATACTAGCGTGAAAGTAGCCTAACAGAAATAGAAGTAATAATGTTACATAGCGAGCTTCAGACCCTTCATCAGGAGTACTATAAGAATGGATGAAGAAATATATTTATATATATATACACAATAAGAGCAGAGACATCGGGGGATGAGAGGACATGTGAAAAACAACAGACTATCAAAGACCTTGAGAAGGAGTCCTTCATTATCTTACAGCAGATAAGCCTTGAAAAAGTTTTATGGTCTCTAAATTGACATTATCTCAGAGACCTGGTGACTCTACTATGTCTAGTAAAAAGTGCCTGTCTGCCCACTTTGATGCCAGTTTTCATGCCCAGAACCTGTTTGGGCCAGGCTGAACTGAACTGTATCTGATGTGAGGCATCACCCTCTGTATGTCGGCAGTGCGAGATCTCTGGCCCAAATTCATTTAACCCCTTAAAAACATCAGTTACTTATTCAAATCAGGGAAAAGTGCCTGTCTGCCCACTTTGATGCCAGTTTTCATGCCCAGAACCTGTTTGGGCCAGGCTGAACTGAACTGTATCTGATGCGGGGCATCACCCTCTGTATGTTGGCAGTGCGAGATCTCTGGCCCGAATTCATTTAACCCCTTAAAAACATCAGTTACTTATTCAAATCAGTGAAAAGTGCCTGTCTGCCCACTTTGATGCCAGTTTTCATGCCCAGAACCTGTTCGGGCCAGGCTGAACTGAACTGTATCTGATGCGGGGCATCACCCTCTGTATGTCGGCAGTGCGAGATCTCTGGCCCGAATTCATTTAACCCCTTAAAAACATCAGTTACTTATTCAAATCAGGGAAAAGTGCCTGTCTGCCCACTTTGATGCCAGTTTTCATGCCCAAACCTGTTCGGGCCAGGCTGAACTGAACTGTATCTGATGCGGGGCATCACCCTCTGTATGTCGGCAGTGCGAGATCTCTGGCCCGAATTCATTTAACCCCTTAAAAACATCAGTTACTTATTCAAATCAGTGAAAAGTGCCTGTCTGCCCACTTTGATGCCAGTTTTCATGCCCAAAACCTGTTCGGGCCAGGCTGAACTGAACTGTATCTGATGCGGGGCATCACCCTCTGTATGTCGGCAGTGCGAGATCTCTGGCCCGAATTCATTTAACCCCTTAAAAACATCAGTTACTTATTCAAATCAGGGAAAAGTGCCTGTCTGCCCACTTTGATGCCAGTTTTCATGCCCAGAACCTGTTCGGGCCAGGCTGAACTGAACTGTATCTGATGCGGGGCATCACCCTCTGTATGTCGGCAGTGCGAGATCTCTGGCCCGAATTCATTTAACCCCTTAAAAACATCAGTTACTTATTCAAATCAGGGAAAAGTGCCTGTCTGCCCACTTTGATGCCAGTTTTCATGCCCAGAACCTGTTCGGGCCAGGCTGAACTGAACTGTATCTGATGCGGGGCATCACCCTCTGTATGTCGGCAGTGCGAGATCTCTGGCCCGAATTCATTTAACCCCTTAAAAACATCAGTTACTTATTCAAATCAGTGAAAAGTGCCTGTCTGCCCACTTTGATGCCAGTTTTCATGCCCAGAACCTGTTCGGGCCAGGCTGAACTGAACTGTATCTGATGCGGGGCATCACCCTCTGTATGTCGGCAGTGCGAGATCTCTGGCCCGAATTCATTTAACCCCTTAAAAACATCAGTTACTTATTCAAATCAGGGAAAAGTGCCTGTCTGCCCACTTTGATGCCAGTTTTCATGCCCAGAACCTGTTCGGGCCAGGCTGAACTGAACTGTATCTGATGTGGGGCATCACCCTCTGTATGTCGGCAGTGCGAGATCTCTGGCCCGAATTCATTTAACCCCTTAAAAACATCAGTTACTTATTCAAATCAGGGAAAAGTGCCTGTCTGCCCACTTTGATGCCAGTTTTCATGCCCAAAACCTGTTCGGGCCAGGCTGAACTGAACTGTATCTGATGCGGGGCATCACCCTCTGTATGTCGGCAGTGCGAGATCTCTGGCCCAAATTCATTTAACCCCTTAAAAACATCAGTTACTTATTCAAATCAGGGAAAAGTGCCTGTCTGCCCACTTTGATGCCAGTTTTCATGCCCAGAACCTGTTCGGGCCAGGCTGAACTGAACTGTATCTGATGCGGGGCATCACCCTCTGTATGTCGGCAGTGCGAGATCTCTGGCCCGAATTCATTTAACCCCTTAAAAACATCAGTTACTTATTCAAATCAGGGAAAAGTGCCTGTCTGCCCACTTTGATGCCAGTTTTCATGCCCAGAACCTGTTCGGGCCAGGCTGAACTGAACTGTATCTGATGCGGGGCATCACCCTCTGTATGTCGGCAGTGCGAGATCTCTGGCCCGAATTCATTTAACCCCTTAAAAACATCAGTTACTTATTCAAATCAGTGAAAAGTGCCTGTCTGCCCACTTTGATGCCAGTTTTCATGCCCAGAACCTGTTCGGGCCAGGCTGAACTGAACTGTATCTGATGCGGGGCATCACCCTCTGTATGTCGGCAGTGCGAGATCTCTGGCCCGAATTCATTTAACCCCTTAAAAACATCAGTTACTTATTCAAATCAGGGAAAAGTGCCTGTCTGCCCACTTTGATGCCAGTTTTCATGCCCAAAACCTGTTCGGGCCAGGCTGAACTGAACTGTATCTGATGCGGGGCATCACCCTCTGTATGTCGGCAGTGCGAGATCTCTGGCCCGAATTCATTTAACCCCTTAAAAACATCAGTTACTTATTCAAATCAGGGAAAAGTGCCTGTCTGCCCACTTTGATGCCAGTTTTCATGCCCAGAACCTGTTCGGGCCAGGCTGAACTGAACTGTATCTGATGCGGGGCATCACCCTCTGTATGTCGGCAGTGCGAGATCTCTGGCCCGAATTCATTTAACCCCTTAAAAACATCAGTTACTTATTCAAATCAGGGAAAAGTGCCTGTCTGCCCACTTTGATGCCAGTTTTCATGCCCAGAACCTGTTCGGGCCAGGCTGAACTGAACTGTATCTGATGCGGGGCATCACCCTCTGTATGTCGGCAGTGCGAGATCTCTGGCCCGAATTCATTTAACCCCTTAAAAACATCAGTTACTTATTCAAATCAGGGAAAAGTGCCTGTCTGCCCACTTTGATGCCAGTTTTCATGCCCAGAACCTGTTCGGGCCAGGCTGAACTGAACTGTATCTGATGCGGGGCATCACCCTCTGTATGTCGGCAGTGCGAGATCTCTGGCCCGAATTCATTTAACCCCTTAAAAACATCAGTTACTTATTCAAATCAGGGAAAAGTGCCTGTCTGCCCACTTTGATGCCAGTTTTCATGCCCAAAACCTGTTCGGGCCAGGCTGAACTGAACTGTATCTGATGCGGGGCATCACCCTCTGTATGTCGGCAGTGCGAGATCTCTGGCCCGAATTCATTTAACCCCTTAAAAACATCAGTTACTTATTCAAATCAGGGAAAAGTGCCTGTCTGCCCACTTTGATGCCAGTTTTCATGCCCAGAACCTGTTCGGGCCAGGCTGAACTGAACTGTATCTGATGCGGGGCATCACCCTCTGTATGTCGGCAGTGCGAGATCTCTGGCCCGAATTCATTTAACCCCTTAAAAACATCAGTTACTTATTCAAATCAGTGAAAAGTGCCTGTCTGCCCACTTTGATGCCAGTTTTCATGCCCAGAACCTGTTCGGGCCAGGCTGAACTGAACTGTATCTGATGCGGGGCATCACCCTCTGTATGTCGGCAGTGCGAGATCTCTGGCCCGAATTCATTTAACCCCTTAAAAACATCAGTTACTTATTCAAATCAGGGAAAAGTGCCTGTCTGCCCACTTTGATGCCAGTTTTCATGCCCAAACCTGTTCGGGCCAGGCTGAACTGAACTGTATCTGATGCGGGGCATCACCCTCTGTATGTCGGCAGTGCGAGATCTCTGGCCCGAATTCATTTAACCCCTTAAAAACATCAGTTACTTATTCAAATCAGGGAAAAGTGCCTGTCTGCCCACTTTGATGCCAGTTTTCATGCCCAGAACCTGTTCGGGCCAGGCTGAACTGAACTGTATCTGATGCGGGGCATCACCCTCTGTATGTCGGCAGTGCGAGATCTCTGGCCCGAATTCATTTAACCCCTTAAAAACATCAGTTACTTATTCAAATCAGGGAAAAGTGCCTGTCTGCCCACTTTGATGCCAGTTTTCATGCCCAGAACCTGTTCGGGCCAGGCTGAACTGAACTGTATCTGATGCGGGGCATCACCCTCTGTATGTCGGCAGTGCGAGATCTCTGGCCCGAATTCATTTAACCCCTTAAAAACATCAGTTACTTATTCAAATCAGGGAAAAGTGCCTGTCTGCCCACTTTGATGCCAGTTTTCATGCCCAAAACCTGTTCGGGCCAGGCTGAACTGAACTGTATCTGATGCGGGGCATCACCCTCTGTATGTCGGCAGTGCGAGATCTCTGGCCCGAATTCATTTAACCCCTTAAAAACATCAGTTACTTATTCAAATCAGGGAAAAGTGCCTGTCTGCCCACTTTGATGCCAGTTTTCATGCCCAGAACCTGTTCGGGCCAGGCTGAACTGAACTGTATCTGATGCGGGGCATCACCCTCTGTATGTCGGCAGTGCGAGATCTCTGGCCCGAATTCATTTAACCCCTTAAAAACATCAGTTACTTATTCAAATCAGGGAAAAGTGCCTGTCTGCCCACTTTTGATGCCAGTTTTCATGCCCAGAACCTGTTCGGGCCAGGCTGAACTGAACTGTATCTGATGCGGGGCATCACCCTCTGTATGTCGGCAGTGCGAGATCTCTGGCCCGAATTCATTTAACCCCTTAAAAACATCAGTTACTTATTCAAATCAGGGAAAAGTGCCTGTCTGCCCACTTTGATGCCAGTTTTCATGCCCAGAACCTGTTCGGGCCAGGCTGAACTGAACTGTATCTGATGCGGGGCATCACCCTCTGTATGTCGGCAGTGCGAGATCTCTGGCCCGAATTCATTTAACCCCTTAAAAACATCAGTTACTTATTCAAATCAGGGAAAAGTGCCTGTCTGCCCACTTTGATGCCAGTTTTCATGCCCAGAACCTGTTCGGGCCAGGCTGAACTGAACTGTATCTGATGCGGGGCATCACCCTCTGTATGTCGGCAGTGCGAGATCTCTGGCCCGAATTCATTTAACCCCTTAAAAACATCAGTTACTTATTCAAATCAGGGAAAAGTGCCTGTCTGCCCACTTTGATGCCAGTTTTCATGCCCAGAACCTGTTCGGGCCAGGCTGAACTGAACTGTATCTGATGCGGGGCATCACCCTCTGTATGTCGGCAGTGCGAGATCTCTGGCCCGAATTCATTTAACCCCTTAAAAACATCAGTTACTTATTCAAATCAGGGAAAAGTGCCTGTCTGCCCACTTTGATGCCAGTTTTCATGCCCAGAACCTGTTCGGGCCAGGCTGAACTGAACTGTATCTGATGCGGGGCATCACCCTCTGTATGTCGGCAGTGCGAGATCTCTGGCCCGAATTCATTTAACCCCTTAAAAACATCAGTTACTTATTCAAATCAGGGAAAAGTGCCTGTCTGCCCACTTTGATGCCAGTTTTCATGCCCAAAACCTGTTCGGGCCAGGCTGAACTGAACTGTATCTGATGCGGGGCATCACCCTCTGTATGTCGGCAGTGCGAGATCTCTGGCCCGAATTCATTTAACCCCTTAAAAACATCAGTTACTTATTCAAATCAGGGAAAAGTGCCTGTCTGCCCACTTTGATGCCAGTTTTCATGCCCAGAACCTGTTCGGGCCAGGCTGAACTGAACTGTATCTGATGCGGGGCATCACCCTCTGTATGTCGGCAGTGCGAGATCTCTGGCCCGAATTCATTTAACCCCTTAAAAACATCAGTTACTTATTCAAATCAGTGGAAAAGTGCCTGTCTGCCCACTTTGATGCCAGTTTTCATGCCCAGAACCTGTTCGGGCCAGGCTGAACTGAACTGTATCTGATGCGGGGCATCACCCTCTGTATGTCGGCAGTGCGAGATCTCTGGCCCGAATTCATTTAACCCCTTAAAAACATCAGTTACTTATTCAAATCAGGGAAAAGTGCCTGTCTGCCCACTTTGATGCCAGTTTTCATGCCCAAAACCTGTTCGGGCCAGGCTGAACTGAACTGTATCTGATGCGGGGCATCACCCTCTGTATGTCGGCAGTGCGAGATCTCTGGCCCAAATTCATTTAACCCCTTAAAAACATCAGTTACTTATTCAAATCAGGGAAAAGTGCCTGTCTGCCCACTTTGATGCCAGTTTTCATGCCCAGAACCTGTTCGGGCCAGGCTGAACTGAACTGTATCTGATGCGGGGCATCACCCTCTGTATGTCGGCAGTGCGAGATCTCTGGCCCGAATTCATTTAACCCCTTAAAAACATCAGTTACTTATTCAAATCAGGGAAAAGTGCCTGTCTGCCCACTTTGATGCCAGTTTTCATGCCCAGAACCTGTTCGGGCCAGGCTGAACTGAACTGTATCTGATGCGGGGCATCACCCTCTGTATGTCGGCAGTGCGAGATCTCTGGCCCGAATTCATTTAACCCCTTAAAAACATCAGTTACTTATTCAAATCAGGGAAAAGTGCCTGTCTGCCCACTTTGATGCCAGTTTTCATGCCCAAAACCTGTTCGGGCCAGGCTGAACTGAACTGTATCTGATGCGGGGCATCACCCTCTGTATGTCGGCAGTGCGAGATCTCTGGCCCGAATTCATTTAACCCCTTAAAAACATCAGTTACTTATTCAAATCAGGGAAAAGTGCCTGTCTGCCCACTTTGATGCCAGTTTTCATGCCCAGAACCTGTTCGGGCCAGGCTGAACTGAACTGTATCTGATGCGGGGCATCACCCTCTGTATGTCGGCAGTGCGAGATCTCTGGCCCGAATTCATTTAACCCCTTAAAAACATCAGTTACTTATTCAAATCAGGGAAAAGTGCCTGTCTGCCCACTTTGATGCCAGTTTTCATGCCCAGAACCTGTTCGGGCCAGGCTGAACTGAACTGTATCTGATGCGGGGCATCACCCTCTGTATGTCGGCAGTGCGAGATCTCTGGCCCGAATTCATTTAACCCCTTAAAAACATCAGTTACTTATTCAAATCAGTGAAAAGTGCCTGTCTGCCCACTTTGATGCCAGTTTTCATGCCCAGAAACCTGTTCGGGCCAGGCTGAACTGAACTGTATCTGATGCGGGGCATCACCCTCTGTATGTCGGCAGTGCGAGATCTCTGGCCCGAATTCATTTAACCCCTTAAAAACATCAGTTACTTATTCAAATCAGTGAAAAGTGCCTGTCTGCCCACTTTGATGCCAGTTTTCATGCCCAAAACCTGTTCGGGCCAGGCTGAACTGAACTGTATCTGATGCGGGGCATCACCCTCTGTATGTCGGCAGTGCGAGATCTCTGGCCCAAATTCATTTAACCCCTTAAAAACATCAGTTACTTATTCAAATCAGTGAAAAGTGCCTGTCTGCCCACTTTGATGCCAGTTTTCATGCCCAAACCTGTTCGGGCCAGGCTGAACTGAACTGTATCTGATGCGGGGCATCACCCTCTGTATGTCGGCAGTGCGAGATCTCTGGCCCAAATTCATTTAACCCCTTAAAAACATCAGTTACTTATTCAAATCAGGGAAAAGTGCCTGTCTGCCCACTTTGATGCCAGTTTTCATGCCCAGAACCTGTTCGGGCCAGGCTGAACTGAACTGTATCTGATGCGGGGCATCACCCTCTGTATGTCGGCAGTGCGAGATCTCTGGCCCGAATTCATTTAACCCCTTAAAAACATCAGTTACTTATTCAAATCAGTGAAAAGTGCCTGTCTGCCCACTTTGATGCCAGTTTTCATGCCCAGAACCTGTTCGGGCCAGGCTGAACTGAACTGTATCTGATGCGGGGCATCACCCTCTGTATGTCGGCAGTGCGAGATCTCTGGCCCGAATTCATTTAACCCCTTAAAAACATCAGTTACTTATTCAAATCAGGGAAAAGTGCCTGTCTGCCCACTTTGATGCCAGTTTTCATGCCCAGAACCTGTTCGGGCCAGGCTGAACTGAACTGTATCTGATGCGGGGCATCACCCTCTGTATGTCGGCAGTGCGAGATCTCTGGCCCGAATTCATTTAACCCCTTAAAAACATCAGTTACTTATTCAAATCAGGGAAAAGTGCCTGTCTGCCCACTTTGATGCCAGTTTTCATGCCCAAAACCTGTTCGGGCCAGGCTGAACTGAACTGTATCTGATGCGGGGCATCACCCTCTGTATGTCGGCAGTGCGAGATCTCTGGCCCGAATTCATTTAACCCCTTAAAAACATCAGTTACTTATTCAAATCAGGGAAAAGTGCCTGTCTGCCCACTTTGATGCCAGTTTTCATGCCCAAAACCTGTTCGGGCCAGGCTGAACTGAACTGTATCTGATGCGGGGCATCACCCTCTGTATGTCGGCAGTGCGAGATCTCTGGCCCGAATTCATTTAACCCCTTAAAAACATCAGTTACTTATTCAAATCAGTGAAAAGTGCCTGTCTGCCCATTTTGATGCCAGTTTTCATGCCCAGAACCTGTTCGGGCCAGGCTGAACTGAACTGTATCTGATGCGGGGCATCACACTCTGTATCTCGGCAGTGCAAGATCTCTGGCCCGAATTCATTTAACCCCTTAAAAACATCAGTTACTTATTCAAATCAGGGAAAAGTGCCTGTCTGCCCACTTTGATGCCAGTTTTCATGCCCAAAACCTGTTCGGGCCAGGCTGAACTGAACTGTATCTGATGTGGGGCATCACCCTCTGTATGTCGGCAGTGCGAGATCTCTGGCCCGAATTCATTTAACTCTTTAAATCACACTTTCTTTGTGCCTACTTAGATGCCCATTTTGTGCCCATCTTTTGGATTTTCATGCTGCTTTCAACTGATTTACATTAAGCTCGGCTCACTGCAACTTTTTATTGTACTGTTGATAAGGTGTCCTCAAAATTCTTAAATAAAACCAAAAATTAAAAATGATGTGAATAAGAAACTGACGAATAAGAAACCAACTTCAGCCTCGAATAAGAAACTGGCCGAATAAGAAACCAACTTCAGCCTCGTAGCTAAAGAGCTGCCTCATCTGAGCACAGGTGAATCTCTGGGGTTATGTCCCCTTTTCATTTTCTTAATTCCTGGAGAACCCCTCTAACCCTCTCATCACAGAAAA
The DNA here is from genome assembly GCA_900303285.1 of Rhinella marina. Lineage (NCBI taxonomy): Eukaryota > Metazoa > Chordata > Amphibia > Anura > Bufonidae > Rhinella > Rhinella marina. Next base: position 153,305 of record ONZH01001513.1, on the reverse strand, counting down.
GCACAATTGACATTTCCATTTTTCTCTCAAGTAATCGGGCTAAATCCATAGGGTTCCCCATTCTCACATTCAGCTGCAGTTTTTTTCTAACAGAAAATCCCTTGTGTGAACACACCCAAACAGTGCTGGCTATGGACTGCACTGCACATTCAATGTGACCTGTAATGGACCACTATTGTAATTTTTTTATTCTTTATTCTAATTTGGTGTTGTAAAACTACAACTCCCAGCATGCTTTCAGTCACTCATTGCAGGGGTCATATGCAGGGAGTTAAAGCTTTGCAACAGTTGTACAGCAAGCCGCAGGCTGGAGCTCACCGCCTGTAATGTATCAAACACATGCTTATTTGTGAACGATGTGGCCGACATGAGCTCAGCGCGGTGAACCCTGCCAAGCTGTACGTGACAGAAGCCCTGAGTCTGCATGAGACGGCCCTTTATAACGCTGCACCGCGCTTACTCAGCAGTGGGCGGGGCCACACGGCGCCTGACGTTAGGCAGTGTGAGGACGCGGCGTCACGGTTCAGTACCCGAGAGAACGGCGAAGACATGTGGCCGCTTATGAGGCTGATCCGGCGTCCGCTCAGCACCGCTGCACCCCGCGGACTAGTGTATGAAAAGCACGGAGAACCCACACAGGTGCTACGGTAAGACCTGGAGCATCATGGGAGGAAGGACACACGGGGGGAAAGTGACGCCCCGGTGACTTCTGGGAAGAAGGGGCGTGTCCATGCGCTACCTATATATCTGTATAGAGCCTGTCAGGGAGTAATGAATGGACAGAGGATAAAACAGAGGGAGAGGTGTAGTGGCCATCATGTCTATAAGGGCTGAGGTGTGGTACTACAAATCAATGTAAAGCTTATGATGGTGGTGCAGTGTTAAAGCCAGGGCCTAAAATTTTCACTACCATGCCACCTTTTGGGCAAACCTCCAAAGGAAAGTGTACTTACCTGCTCCCCATCTTTGGCTGCCTTGCTTGGGTCTCCCGCTGTCCACTTCTGTTGTGACACAGCTGCAGCCAATCACTGACCTTATCAGTAACCTGCCACACTTACATCATGTGACCGATTGACATGGTGACAGCAGGGGGCCCAAGTGAAAATGAAAGGAGGTAGGGTTTACTCCAAAAAAAACCCAAAAGGTGGCCAACCGCTTTAAATTGTACATCTGCGCTTGAAATGCATAAGTGGCATTTATTTTGCTGGCCATGATGAAATAAAGTAACAAGATGTGCGTGCTGAACGTTCTTCATATGTGCTATGTGATTTGAGTTTTTCCTACATATTATGTGATTTGAGTTGCTAGATGTTTAGATGTAAAGAGTTAGACCCAAACAAAAGTTCTGGACGTCTAGGGACCTATCGCACTCCACCCTGCTTCATGTCACAGACGCCATGGAAGGAAGATTGCTCAAAACTGCTGTAGTTGCTCTCTACAGACAATGAGGGCTACTTTCATTTTCTAAAGGGTGCACATGGAACCGCAAGGGTAAGTTCATATTCACGGTAAAAACCCGAAGCTGACCATCTGGCAGCATGGACTGCCACTGACAACAGGAGGCAGTTTCCACATGATTCATGGTGTAAAATTTGCAGACAAAATTCACTGTGTGAACAAGGGACAGAGTCACATATAAAGTGCAAGGCTATAGATGTGTCTGTCCTACAGCTGAAATCAGTCTAGTCAGGGCTTACACTGACTACTTTTAGCAGTGCAGACAATAATTGCATTGCAGGGCTGTGTTCACATCACATTTAAAGGGAGTCTGTCACCCCCATTTTGGATCATAATCTACAATAAAACATAAGTAGTACTGCAGATATGGAGTGCAGATCACTATTTTTTATTTTTCTCCTGCCCTTTGTTCCCTCACTGTCAATACTCAGAGCAACACTGAAATACTTTGCCAGGACTGCTGTGCATGCGCTCAGTAGTCCTATCCATTATGTTACAACAGCACAGCAGTCCTGACTGTGTATTTCAGTGCTGCTCTGAGTGCTGACAGTGGGGCAGTAGGAAAATAAAAAATAGTGATCTGGATTTCTTATCCGCATGTATAAGGCTACTTTCACACTAGCGGCATGCTTCTCCAGCAGGCTTTTCCGTCGGGTGAACAGCCTGCCAGATCCGTGCTGCTGCTAGTGCAATTCACTATAATGGGGCCGGAGCAGAGTTCCAGTCGCACGCGTGCACTAGCGGCATTACGGAAGCAGAAGCATGCTGCTAGTGTGAAAGTACCCTTACTGTGGATAATACCCCATAACAGATTCCCTTTAAAAGAGTTTTACATTTCTTAGATATTGATGATCTATAATAATAATCTTTATTGATATAGCACCACCATATTCCGCAGCACTTTACAATACAGAGGGTTGATATACAAATCAAAAGACATCACAAAATTACAGGAGAGTAAACAACTAAAACTAGGAGTGAGGGCCCTGCTCGCAAGAGCTTACAATCTGTCAGAGAGCATTCCACAGTCTTTCAGCTCTTATAGTTAAAGGGGTTCTCCACAAATTAATAAAATAAAATTATTGAACATACCTAAATATTACTTTATTATAAACATATTCCGAAATAGCTTTTATTATTTATAATGGTTCATTTTGTCTAGGGGCAAGCATCAGGGGGCAAAAAATGGCCGCTTCCTATTAGCACACACAAAACTCGTCCTAAGGGTTCATGCACATGACCGTATGTATTTTGCGGTCCGCAAAAACGGATCCACAAAAAATACGGATGACGTCCGTGTGCATTTCGTACTTTGTGGAACGGAACAGCTGGCCCCTAATAGAACAGTACTATCCTTGTCCGTAATGCGGACAATAATAGGACATCTTCTATTTTTTTGGCGGAACGCAAACCCGGAAATGGAATGCACACGGAGTAACTTCCGTTTTCTTGGGGTTTTTTTTGTGGACCCATTGAAATGAATGGTTCAGCATACGGTCCACAAAAAAAACGGAACAGACACGGAAAGAAAATATGTTTGCGTGCATGAGCCCTAATTGTCTGAATATCACACCAGGATGGGTTACTTCAGAGCAGTCTCAGCCCTCCTCACTGCAGGGCTGTCATGAATTACCATCCTACATACAGCTGATAAGATAGCTGTGTGTGGTAATGGAGCAAAGTGAAAGTACAGGGAGGACAGACAAGTCAGACTGATATGTGGATGTGGTAAAATAGCAGCGTGTATACAAGCAGTGCTGCACATTAGCCACATCCCCTGCCGTCCTCCCTGTACTTTCACTTCCCTTTATTACTACTCACAGTTGATATCAACTGTATGTAGGATTGTAATTCATGACAGCAAGAGCAGTGAGGAGGGCTGAGAGAGCTCTTTAGCTCACTGCTTTGAAGTAACCCATCCAGCTGTTTTATTAGGACGGATTTTGTGTGTGCTAATCAGGCAGTGGCCATTTTATTTCTCTAATGCTTATCCCCTAGAAAAACGAGCCATTATAAATAATAAAAGCTGCTTGGGAATGTGTTTATAATAAAGTACCCATTAATATTTAGGTATTATCAGTAATTTTATTAATTGCCCGGGGAGTGCCTTTAAGAACCCGCATTCTGTGATGGTGTGGAAACCTTCTTTCCTCTAGATGTAGTAGAATCCCCCCTTTATAGGGTATATAGACAGTAATCGGAAGCAGACCTGTTGCAGACTTTGTGCCTGTCCAATTTATGTGAATGTGGCTTGCAGAAACCTCTGTGACCGCTGCCGAAACAGCCCCATTCAGCCCCTTGCTTTTCAGAAGGGAATGTCCACATGCAACAACCCTTTAAAATCAGGGAGACATCTCAGAAGATCCAGTAGGCCTCCCCATCTAAATGTTTTTAAGACGTATAATGCTGTTTTATAGCTTATCTGCATGTGTGATATTGTCTTACTTTCACTAGTTTGAAGAATATTGAAGTTCCTTCTCCAACTAATTATGAAGTCAGAGTTAAAATGTTGGCAGCCCCCATAAATCCTTCAGACATCAACATGATTCAAGGTAAGATGTTTCAAAGAGTCTAATGTTCGTAGAGCAGCTGGACCCTCGCCCACATTTAGTCAATCTGGCAGCTGCTTCTCTTCTTTACTGCCATATCATTAAAGTGACAGTATCACATTATATTTAGCTGAATCTCCCATTGGAATATTCAGAGCAGCATCAGGGATCAGGTGGTTTCTGAGACAGCCAGACCACCCATCTGCCGCAATGACGACCTACCATCTGCATGTCTCAGAATAAAATGTCGCTACACATATCTTGATTGTGTCACTTTAAGATCTATGTTAAAGGGCTTGTCCAGACAATATTTTTTTTAAAAAGGTCATACTGAACTTTGTGATCCCTTTCCAACAGTTCCCAGTCCCCCATCAGTCTCTTCTTCCTGTTTCCTCTAAACACACAGGGAATGGATGTCCACTCATTCACTGGCTGAGGCGGGTTACTGCTACAAGCAGTAATTGGCTGAGCACTCCTTTCCTGTGTGTTGAAAGGAAACAGGAAGTAGAGACCAGTGGGGACCCAGGAAGCTTCAAAGCAGGGGTGACAGGGATCATTGAGGTGATTGTCCACAAATTAGGTTGTGAGACAAACTGGTAGCTTCATCCCGGTCTCCTGATTCAAACGTTTTTGTCCCTCTGCACATCTTTGCCTCCTTTCCTGAGAAATTAAGCCTTTTGTATTATGCAAATTAGTTGTTTGAGGCCACGAGGGCGGCACTGTTGCACCAACAGCCTTCTTCCCTATCATGCTTAGTTCCACCCTCAGAGCCAGGCAGTGGGGATGTAATCTTCCCCCCCCAGTGCAATCCTGATGCTTGCCAGGGCTGAAGTTGGAACTATGCAGCCCTAGCAAGCATCAGGGCTGTACTGCCAGCGCACGTGCGAGAATGCAGGGCTAGGCAAGATTACACCGCCATTGCCTGGCCCTGTCACTCAGAGTTGGGTACAGAGCTAAGCACGATAGGGAAGGAAGCTGTTGGTGCAATGGAGATGCACTTATTGCACCAAACAGCTAATTTGCGTAACACAAAAAGCTTAATTTCCCAGCAGTGGAGGCACTGATCTGCAGGAGACCATAATGAAGATAACAGTATATTTGTTTTTTTTTTACTAATGTACCTGGGGACAGATGCCCTTTGAGTTGAATGCTCTGTTAATGTTTTCTACAGGGACCTATGCACTGTTGCCCCCGCTTCCAGCGGTAGGGGGAAATGAAGGAGTAGGTGTGGTAGCTGAAGTTGGAAATCATGTGTCTTCTGTGCGGCCTGGTGACTGGGTGATTCCAGTGGATGCCGGTCTAGGTAGGTAAGAATTTTGGTTTGACCATGCCTTGCTCTTTTTGAATGACACCGATTGCGTTTTTACCTCTTTAGCCTCCTAGACGTAGAAAGACCAAGCAAGGCTTTTTAAAGCACATTGATATAGCTAGGCCGCAGTGTATGTTTTTCTCAACCTTTATGTGTCTTTTAGTGAAATGTAATATGAAAGGGATATGATGAAATAATGGCTATCATAGTTATTTTTTAGCAATGTGTGCATTTCAGTTAAGATGCTGCTAAAAATCATTATTGAGGTTCATTGATGGTTCAGTTAGGGACCTCCATTGTAGATTCCTTTTGATAAAGTGCTGGATAAAATAGTGCAGCATGCTGTCCAGTAGACCAACCAACACCAAGAAAGAAACACAATGAGGGAGCTTTATCAAAACTGATGTAAAGGAAAACTGGCTTAGTTGCCAAAAGCAACCAATCAGATTCCACCTTTCATTTTTTTAGAGCTCCTTTGGAAAATGAAAGTTTGAATCTGATTGACAGTTTTCCTTTGCACCAGTTTTGATAAATCTTCCCTAATAACCCTGTTATAGTGAAAATGGTCAATCGGGCATTGTTGGTGTTCGTTATGTGATGGATTCGTCTTTGGCTTGTCTTTCAATATGGTGGTGAATTAAAACACAAGAGGGCAGATTTACTAAGGCTACTTTCACACTAGCGTTAGAGTTTTCCGGTATTGAGTTCCGTCATAGGGGCTCAATACCGGAAAAAAAAAACGCTTAAGTTTTGTCCCCATTCATTGTCAATGGGGACAAAACTGAACAGAACAGAGTGCTCCAAAGTGCATTCCGTTCAGTTTAGTTGCGTCCCCAGACCGGAGAGCAAACCGCAGCATTTTGTAGTTTGCTTTCCGTCCTGGGGATCCGTTATGACCCACAATGCAAGTCAATGGGGACGGATTCGTTTTGTCTGACACAATAGAAAACGGATCCGTCCCCCATTGACTTTCAATGGAGTTAATGACAGATCCGTCCCAGCAATGTTAGAGATAATACAACCGGATCCGTTCATAACGGATGCAGATGGTTGTATTATCAGTAACGGAAGCATTTTTGCTGAACCCTGCCGGATCCAACGAAAATGCTGGTGTGAAAGTAGCCTAAGCCTGCAGATTTATCACAGGGGCTCAGGCCGGATGATAAACCTGGTGCAGAGAGAGACAATTTTACTCCATAATTTTAGTATGAAGTGGTGTATATAAGGCCCTGCCCCCTTCCCACTAAGCTGTGCCCTCTTTTCCCAGTCAACATAAATGGAGAAACCCTATTTGCGCCAAATTGTGACAGTTTGCACCACTTTTTAGACAGTTTCTAGGCACAGATATATTAGTAAATCTGGGCCAAAGTTATATAACTTGTCTCCGAGTGATTCCATTTCAGTATTGGACCGATTAGCTAGAAATTGTTCAGAAATCTGTGCGTTTAAACGCATGCTTACGAAGCAGAACCAGGCCACATTGTAGATACTATACAAATACTGAAGAAAGTATTGATCAGGAGGATACAAAAGACTGTGGTTGTATAAGGAGGAGGCTGTTGTAATAATTAAGACATGCTGTTTCTACCTTCAGTCTGCCCTCGTGGTCACCCATACATCCATGAGACACTTTATCTGTAGGTGGTATTGAGAAAGCTCTCCATTACATCTAAGTGTCCCTACTTTCACTCAGGTAAGCCCATTGACATCACAGTGATACATTTTGCTGCATCAGTGGAGGAAGGGCATGCATTGTATCCAATGACCCGGAGGCCATGAAATGGAAGCAGTATTTCATAGCCACATCATTGGAACCTGGCACGGGGACCGAATTAACTGCATGTGTTCACTGCACCTCTGCCAGTATTTGTGCCGAGTTGCACATACCCCATACCTCAGACGCCAGAAGCAGTCACCAGTAAGGCCTGTTATACTATATTTTAGTCATGTCTTGCTGCACAGGTTTGATATCATTTATTTTTATTTCATTCAATTCATTTTACTTTGCAAAAGAAAATGGTGAAAAATACAAATACATTAATAAAGAATATTTTACAGGATAACTTTTGTGACCTATTGATCCACAGGTACATGGTGTACAGAGGGCTTATTCAGTGAGGAGGCCCTAGTGCGAGTCCCAAATGACATATCTATAGTGGGCGCAGCAACCATCAGTGTTAACCCCTGCACTGCTTACCGACTGCTCTCTGATTATGAGACCCTTCGGCCAGGTAAATAGAAATGAGCAAGATACACTACTCACGAAAAGTTTGGAATATTTGGCTTGTGGGTGAAATTTTAGGATGAACCTAAAATGCACTCTAACCTTTACAGGTGAACTTTTCTAAACTTTTGAATGCACATGTCCAGCTGTTCAGTGTTTCAATACTTTTTGCACAACTTGCTGTTCTCTAACAAGGAGCTTAACAGCAAAATTTACAACAGATGTTTTGATCCATGAATCGCCCAATAAATTTTCTGATTCAATTAGAATTGGTATTTAAACAATCCTCCTCATCATGCTGTTCACATTTTGACATCATGAGATCAAGACGACACTAGAGATCAGCGAACGTGCTCGAAACGAGCACTGTACCGCTCGGCTCCCTGGCGCTCGCCCATGCGAGTGCAGTGGAGCCGAGCGGTACAGTGCTCGTTTCAAGCACGTTCGCTCATCTGTAGACGACACCTGACAATTGATCAACAGTAGTGATGAGCGAGCCGAAGCGGCAAGATTCGGGATTCGCTCGAATATTGCCCGCTTCGGCTCGGCATCACGAGGCAGTGCAGACTCGTGACTATTCGTGCGTCACTGCCCGCGTGAAATGCCCGTTTTTTTCAGCCAATCAGCAGCAAAGGTAAGCCTGTGGGAATGTAACAGCCCCTATGTGTCCCCAGCACTGATTGGCTGGCAGTGACATGTGACCGAAATTGACCTATGGTAGGGAGTCTAGGATCTGCAGCCTTGGCCTCATTCTGCATTGGGAAGGGGACCAGACAAGACATAGGAGAGTTAGCTCGTGTAGTGTGTGCAGTAGGCAGTTAGAACTTAGGAGTTAGGAAGCAAGAAAAGTCTTTTTAAAGACTATCTTTACTCTGAAAAACAGTATATACTATCAGCCTGTATTCTGTGTAGGAAAAGAAAGCCACAACAGTCTGTTAAAAAGCAATTGATTCTCTGAAGGAAACTACAGTGTATGCTGTCAGCCTTTGTGTGCAGAGCTGGTACATAGGCACAACCTATACATATCTTAAACAGATATATTCCTGTGCATGATAGGATAGGTCTGAAAAGAATTACAGCAAAATATATTTCTATATAGTGCGTTTATTCTGAGTGAGCTCAGCTGTCATAGACGGTACATCTCATCAGGGTGCCATATACCTAACAGCGTATAGATACCGTATTGCTCTGTGGTTTTGCGTTTAAGTTGTGCAAAGTGCGCATATTTTTTTTTTGGGATAGGTCTGAAAAGAATTGCACCAGCATATTTAACTATATAGTGCATTTAATCTGAGTGAGCTCAGCTGTCATAGACGGTGCTGTGAATATGGAATACATCTCATCAGGGTGCCATATACCGAACAGCATATAGATACCGTATCAGTAAAGTCATCCGTCTTTCTAATAACAATTTTTCAGGAGTCATGCGGCTTTGTAACCAAATTTTTTAGGAAAGGCCATGGGGTTCTATACACACAGTGCTGATGGAAGCCCATCAGCCTTTCTAAACACAATACCCACTGCCTCTCCCAAGCGGATGTGGTGCTGATGTTGCCTAACACTTAAAATTGATCTGTTCCGCTCTCTTCCTCGGGCTGTCTGCGGAGAAGGCGGACGCTCCAAACCAGTTTCATGGCGGCTCTCCAGCCCCTCATTAAGCCTAGGATCGTCAAGAAGCAGACGAAGAAGTTCATCCCCCACCAATCAGACCGTTATGTAAAGCTTAAGCGTAACTGGCGTAAACCCAGAGGTATTGATACCGTATTGCTCTGTGGTTTTGCGTTTAAGTTGCGCAAAGTGCGTATAATAAATTTTTTGGATAGGTCTGAAAAGAATTGCAGCAAAATATCTTTCTATATAGTGCGTTTATTCTGACTGAGCTCTCATAGACGCTACATCTCATCAGGGTGCCATATACCTAACAGCATATAGTTACCGTATTGATCTGTGGTTTTGCGTTTCAGTTGCGCAAAGTGCGTATAATAAATTTTATAATATAATAAATACAATAAATATAATAAATACCCCCAGTTGAGTGAGTTGCTCACCAAGGTGCGGCGCATATGCGCCCATTTTCGCAAGTCCACCACCGATGCCGCAACCCTCAGGACTGTGCAAGGGCGGCTACAACTCCCTGTTCACCGGCTGCTGTGTGACGTTCCCACGCGTTGGAATTCGACGTTACACATGCTAGCCAGGGTGTACCAACAACGCAGGGCAGTTGTAGACTGCCAGCTGATCCCCCAAGGTGGTAGTCAGGCCAGTCAGCTTCCTCATGTCTATGCTGAGGAGTGGACGTGGATGGCTGGCATCTGCCAGGTCTTAGGTCCCTTTGAGGAGGCAACAGAGATGGTTAGTGGTGATGTACACATCATCAGTGTCACCATCCCTCTGTTGTGCCTCATCCAGAACTCCTTGCGGAACCTAAGATCTGAGGATTCAGCAGTGTCACAGGAGGTGGGGGAAGACAGTGACATTGAGAGCACCCTGTTGTCAGTTTCGCAGCGCGGAACTGAGGAGGAGGCCGAGGAGGAAGAAACTCTTGGCCACCATGCATCAGGGGGTGATTCCATGCTACCTGTTGAGCGGGTATGGGCTGAGGAGGATGAATTGGGGTCGGAGGAAGGAGGGGAGGAGATGGAGAGTCCGCTAAGTGAGGAGGCTGAAGGCTTGCGTGTTGGCACAGTAGGGCACATGGCACAATTTATGCTTGGCTGTCTTTGTGGTGATCCCCGGGTCAAGAGGATACTGTCCACCAATGACTATTGGGTGTACACCCTCCTTGACCCACGCTACAAGGACAACTTTGCCCAACTAATACCCGTGGAGGAAAGGAGCACCCGAGTCACTTTCTACCACAAGGCCCTGGTTCAGAAACTGCTACAGGCCTTTCCAGACCAGTCGAGCGACAGGGGGCGGACTGCAGTGGCCGAAGTTGGAGAGGAGGGGGAAAGTCAGTGTAGGCGCCAAGGGCAGGGGTACACTATTCCATGCTTTTGCCAAGTTTCTTAAACCCCAGCAAGACAGTACGACACAGCCACAGGGCAGGCAGAGCAGGGCGGAACAGTACCGCAAGATGGTGAGAGAGTATGTTGCGGACCAGACCAACGTCCTGACCGATAACTCCACGCCATATAATTACTGGCTGGACAGGTGGCCAGAACTTGCGCAGTACGCTCTTGAGGTGCTTGCCTGCCCAGCTGCAAGTGTACTGTCTGAAAGGGTTTTTAGTGCCGCCGGGGGTATCATTACGGACAAACGGACGCGCCTGTCCACCGACAACGCTGACATCCTCACGTTCATCAAGATGAACAGGTCATGGATATCCCCCCAGTTCTCATCCCCACCTCAGGCTACCTCCTAAATTGCTCGCTTTCCTCCTCCTCTTCATCTGAGTTGCATATGCAACAATTTTTCTGGGAAGTCATCCGTCTTTCTAATAACAATTTTTCTGGGAAGTCATACGTCTTTCTAATAACAAATTTTTAGTAAAGTCATCCGTCTTTCTAATAACAAATTTTCAGTAAAGTCATCCGTCTTTCTAATAACAATTTTCCAGGGAAGTCATCCGTCTTTCTAATAACAATTTTTCTGGGAAGTCATCCGTCTTTCTAATACAGTTTTCTGGAATCCGTCTTCTAATAACAATTTTTCAGGAGTCATGCGGCTTTGTAACCAAATTTTTTAGGAAAGGCCATGGGGTTCTATACACACAGTGCTGACGGAAGCCCATCAGCCTTTCTAAACACAATGCCCACTGCCTCTCCCAAGCGGATGTGGTGCTGATGTTGCCTAACACTTAAAATTGATCTGTTCCGCTCTCTTCCTCGGGCTGTCTGTGGAGAAGGCGGACGCTCCAAACCGGTTTCATGGCGGCTCTCCGGCCCCTCATTAAGCCCAGGATCGTCAAGAAGCGGACGAAGAAGTTCATCCCCCACCAATCAGACCGTTATGTAAAGCTTAAGCGTAACTGGCGTAAACCCAGAGGTATTGACAACAGAGCCCGCAGGAGGTTCAAAGGGCAGATCCTGATGCAGGGGCGTAACTATAGGGGAAGCAGGGGAAGCGGCTGCTTTGGGGCCCAGACCCACAAGGGGCCCCTTCAGGAGGAAGACTAAAACATTTTACTGTCAGGGGCCCCTAAACAGTATTATACAATAACGTTATATACACTGACACTCTAGGAAACAGACTGAGCAGCTGCCAGGCCTTGTCTGAGAGAGCGCAACCTTGACTAGGCACAAGAATGAGGGTTGCATGTAAGTTGGGGGTTGTGAAGAAGTTGCTGTGGGGGCCCCGTTCAAAGATTTGCTGTGGGGCCCAGCTAGTTGTAGTTACGCCACTGTCCTGATGCCCAACATTGGGTACGGTAGCAACAAGAAGACCAAACACATGCTGCCCACAGGGTTCCGCAAATTCCTGGTCCACAATGTCAAGGAGCTCGAGGTTCTGTTGATGAGCAGCAAGTCCTTCTGTGCAGAAATCGCCCACAACGTCTCCTCAAAGAACCGAAAGACCATTGTGGAGAGAGCGGCACAGCTCGCCATCAAAGTGACGAACCCCCAACGCCAGACTGTGCAGCGAAGAGAACGAATAAATATCTCAGTGGTTATTTGTGCTAAATAAAAGTTAAACACAAAAAAAAAAAGAAGTAGACATCTTTAAGCCACATCCCACACTGATGACCGCTTCATTGAGAACAATGCCCTGCAGAACCGGATGATGATTGCCACACAACTCCAGGCACAATTAAGGGAGGTGAGAGGTAACCAAGTGTCACGTCAGACTATTTGAAACCGTTTACATCAGTGTGGTCTGTGTGCTAGACGGCCTGCAAGGGTACCTGACCACACTACCAGACACAGGTGCCATCATCTTGCATGGACCAGTGGGCCTCAGTGCCGTTCACTGATGAAAGTCGATCCACGCTCAGCAGAAATGATGGCCGCCAACAATGTTGGCAACATCCAGGAGAGCGCTCTGCATCAGCCACTGTTGTCATCAGACGGCCCTTCGGTGGTGGTGGTGGTGGTGTTACAGTGTGGACAGGTGTGTCTAGTCAATACAGAACTGCCCTACACTTTGTGAATGGCACAGTGACAAGCCCATACTACTTGAATAACATTATTAATCCAGTCATTGTGCCTCTGCATGAACAACACAGGCCTAATTTCATCTTCATGAATGACCACGTGCCAGCATATCGAGGTCGCATCATTAAAGAACGTCTGCTGGAGACGGGTACCTCAAATGGAGTGGCCTGCACTTTTTCCAGACTTGAATCCCATTGAAAACCTATGGGATCTGCTGAGTCGGTGTGTAGAGGCTCGTAACTCTGTACCCCAGAACCTCAATGACCTGAGGGCCGCCCTTCAAGAAGAGTGGGATGCTATGCTTCAGCAGACAATAAGGTGACTTGTGAACAGCATGAGACATCGTTGTCAATCTGTAATTGATGCTCAAGGTCACAACATGTTATTGAGACACTGACATTTTTGTGGAGGTATACCCACCACTGTTGTTGGCTTTTGTTTCAGTAAATTGAGATGAGGAAATCACCATTGCATGCTACTTAAATACCCTACTTTCATGATATAATATCACTGTAGCTTGAACTTTTTACATTTTCCATAAATGTCACCCAAAAGCCACATATCCCTAACTTTTTGTGAGTAGTGTATATGTGTAGAGCAACCAACTGTAAGCTGTACAATGCTTTTGTCATTTACCCCTCCATTGTCATCCATCACAGGGGATTCAGTAATACAGAATGCCGGCAACAGCAGCGTGGGTCAGGCTGTTATACAGATCGCAGCATCTTTGGGTATTACTACCATTAATGTTGTGCGAGACAGGTACGTGTATAAGTAGAAAAAAAAAGTTTGATATGAAAAAGTTACATTAAATAATGAGCATAGTTAAAAAGAAAAAAACTTTACACATTAAATATTTGCAGGCCAGATCTAGCAGGCTTGGTGGAGAGACTTCGGGATTTAGGTGCTGACCATGTGATCACAGAAGAACAACTGCGCAAGCCAGAGATGAAGGATCTGTTTAAGGTAAGAGAAATCTCCTCATCTGCTCTGGAAACTTCCACATGGTAAGGTTAGGTTCACATCCTTTCTCAGAGCTTCATTAACGTGCTATGCTATGTTTTACGGTAAAATGACGGAAACTCTATTGAGTATAGATAGGGGTATCCATCAGAAATACAAGAGTGGATGTGCACCTAGTCATAGAGTAATTGATTTGTCTATTCCAGAACTGTCCCCGTCCACGTTTGGCATTAAACTGTGTCGGAGGAAAAAGCACAACTGAAATGTTACGTCATTTGGAGTAAGTATTCACTGCTGCACTGTACTTGTAATTGGAAAATGTGTCTGTACTGTCTCATGGTAAAAATAAGTACTGGTCTGAAGAAAAACCTGCATAGATGAGGTATTAGTAATTGATAGATTAAGAACAATTTAACTTTACCACTAAAAAAAGTGATCTTGAAGAACTCCCACAAAAATGTGTATTCTCTGGTTAGAAAGGGAGATGATATAAATTTCATTAAGAGGTGTATGGCTCCTAATAAATTTGTTGAATCTTCTGCTGTCCGTGCCCAAAAAAATGTACTCCAGCTAGGAGCTGGAGTAGATTTTAACTATGAATAACAGTTTTCTGGCATAAACTATTATAAATACCAGTGACCTCCGTAACAAACTGTTTTTCTTTTGTTGGTCCGAGGCTCCGTTCCCAAGTTATACTTTTTCTTAATATGCAAATTAAGCCTTTGGTGCAATGAAGGCATCATCATTGCTGTTATTGCACCCAAGCTCAACTCATTTCTGTGTCAAGTCCCTGGCTTCTTTCCCACCACCAGGCTCTGTCAATCAAAACAGCCAGGGTCTGGCCACAGAAATGAGCATAGCTTGGATACAACAAGACCAATAGTGATACGCTCATTGCACCAAAGGCTTAATTTGCATATTAATAAAAGGTATCGGAAACAAAGAAAGAAGAACAGCCGAAGATGGATTTTCCTTAGCAACTCTTGGTTAGAACACTTATCTTACACATTAAAAAAAAAGTGAAGTGACAGGTACACTTTAAGCAGTGGCAGATAGTGTATGTATTGTGTGAACATTGAATGGTGATATGGGTCCACACAACACTGATCAGTAAAAGACTTGTTGCCATAATCAGTCAGTAGTGCAGCCTGTAGATTTGAGCCTGGAATTATTTAGGTGATTATATATCAACGTAGAAGCAAGATGTAGTCAAAATATAGTATATTAACTTTAATCATTGGGCTTTCTAAAGGGGTTTTCTGGGACTTCATTCCAGGACATTAGTTTAGGTCATCAGTATCAGATCGGTTGGGTCAGACTCCTGGCATCCTCAAATGGGGCCACTGCAGGGTGTGCCAGGAGTTGGGCCCCCGATGAGTTGATAATGATGGCCTATCCTAAGGATATGTTGTCAATAGTAAAGTCCCAGAAAACCCCTTTAAATGTGTTCTAGTAGCTGCTGCTCATTTGTTTTGTACAATACAATGGTGTGAGGAGCAGTGTAAATTACATTATTTCTAAGCAACCGTTATAACTAGTATTTGTTCTTTAGTCATGGTGGCACAATGGTGACCTATGGAGGAATGGCCAAGCAGCCGGTTACTATCCCAGTGGTGAGTATTTTTTACAATCTTTTATCAAGCTCTTACACACAGGGGGAAGTATAGGATGAAGGGTGAACTGCATTCCGAGGCCCATGGACACAGATGAGCGCTTCTCTCAACTGTGATCTGCATGTAATATGGTGCTTCACAGTGTTGACACAGGCTTACCTAGGGATCCTGTGCTCTGCTGTGTACAGTAATTAGGACAGACTCCATATTCAGTAATCTGACAGTGGCCATTTTAATTTCTCTACTGATTGACCCCTAGACTAAACAAGCCATTATATATACATTTTAAGTGCCTTTAATAGTTTATAACATTCTTTATCAGTTTTCTTTTGTTTCTCGGAGAACCCCTTTAATAATATATTTGTGAGGGGCTGACTCCCAGCATCTCCCACAATCAACTGATTCTAGTAGATGGGAGCTGAGCTTCAGTAACCCAGCATGGCCACTACACAGTTTACAGAGTTTTCTGCTTCTGACTCTTGGAAAACCCCTTTAAAGTCTCTTTTAGAGCTGGTTTAACCAATGTTTTCTGTACCCTCTGAATTTCATGTGGTACTTAACCTTTTAAAGGGTTTCTGTCACCAGTTTTTTCGGTATGAATCAGGCTGACATTAGAGATGTGCTAATGTCACCTGATTCCAAATATATATCTGTTTTATTTACTGGTGCCCCCATTTTCCTAGTATGCTCCTAGAGGCTCTGTTGATTGACAGGACCAGGCAGAGAAGAAACACTCCATTCACCATAGCTTGTAAGGACCTTCAATGATGTCATGACCATGTGATCAGTCACATGGTTTAGGAGGAGACAGGCTGTTTGTGTGATCCTAACCATGTGACTGATCACATGGTCATGACATCATTGAAGGTCCTTGCAAGCTATGGTGAATGGAGTGTTTCTTCTCTGCCTGGGCCTGTCAATCAACAGAACCTCTAGGAGCAGGGGTAACGCCCCTTGCACCTAGAATCCTTATTAGCATAAAATAAAAGTTCATTTTATATAAAAATGGGGGCACCAGTAAATAAAACAGATATACATTTGGAATCGGGTGACATTAGCACATCTCTAATGTCAGCCTGATTCATACCGAAAAAACTGGTGACAGAAACCCTTTAAAAACATTTGTACAGCTACTTGACTTGTAAATGGGAATTGATCCTTTAAACATGTCACATATAAGGAAATATATGGTACTTTTTTAAACATTTTTCTTATTTTATTTTATGGCACTTCTAGAAATACCAGGGAACAGTTTGTGTAACTGCCCCCAGTCATTTCTTGCTCATCCTACACAAGAACTTTGCACTTACACCTGAGGCTAGTGTACTTACTTTAAAATGCCATGTGACTAGCTGTAAAATCATTTCTGTTGATAATAAAATGAGCATTTTAAGCTCTAGGTGGGAAAACTTTCAAGCCTGATATCACAGCAGCCTCATCAGGTCTAAGAGATCTATTTAATAACGTATGCACTTCATATTGTAAAAGCTATTACTAGTTCCCCTTTAAGGAGGAGACTAACTAATCTTCATTCTTAGATGTCCTGGTTACTCTCTGGTCACCTGGACAACTCATCGGGCCCTCACCTTGTTGTAATGGAGCATGAAATGGTTTAGTTAAATAAACTTCTCTGCCCAGTGTCATAAACTCTTAGAAGAGTAACTGTCTTGGCTGTTAACATCTGTCTTTTCCATGGCAGGTAGCCCTTATGCTTCATTGGATAAAATGTTAAAGGGAACCTGTCATCAATTTTATGCTGAACTCACCGAGAACAGCATAAAGTAATGACAGAAGCTCTCATTTCAGTGGTGCGTCACTCATGAGCTAAATTTAAGTGGTTGCTGAGAACCATCATCATAATCATTGCAGCCTAGGCCTTGAAAAGAAGTCAAATCTACCTGAGAAGAGTCCAGGTTATTCATGAATGCCTGCTCTCCCTGCACATTTGCTGATGATTGACAGTCTTCTTCTTACTTTTCTCCCTAGAAGAGAACTGCCAATAATCAGCAGTTGGGTGGGGAACGCAGGAGCTCGTCAATAACTCTATTTTATGCTGCTCTGAGTGAGAGAAGCATAAAGTTGATGACCGGTTCCCTTTAAGCCTTACTGAAATGTGGATAAGCACATTGGGAGAGATTTATCATATCCCTTTTGGCTGAAAAGTGACGTTAAAAGGTTGCAAACTATGATCCTGATTTATCATCTCTTCACTCCAGAATTCTAGTGTCAAAAAGTCGCAAAATAGGGCTTTTGTGACTTTTTTGCACTCGCTTGTGCAAAATGTGCAACTTTTTACATGCACTTGCACAAAATTTTGCGACTTTTTGCATTTTTACACCACCCACTCCAGTTTTGTAATGTGGGTGGGAAAGTGGGTGTGGTTAGTTATGTTAATGAGTTTCACTCCAGATTTATCATTGTGACGTTTTT
Source organism: Rhinella marina (assembly GCA_900303285.1). Lineage (NCBI taxonomy): Eukaryota > Metazoa > Chordata > Amphibia > Anura > Bufonidae > Rhinella > Rhinella marina. The sequence continues at coordinate 135,666 of ONZH01001513.1, read as the reverse complement.
AAAAAGTCTCAGTCTCACTCCAGGAGGAGGGTGGAGTAGAAAAACTGGAGGAGCTTCTCTAGACAGAAGTGATAGGTTTAAAGAGGACCTTTCATGGTTTTACACTATAGTAGGTAAATACCTTTACTTGCAGGGCACCCCCCGCTGATGCTGCCCCCCGCTCAGGTTTTTCAAAATGGCGCTCCTGCGCCCCACGCTGGCCCCCTGTATTTTTCACGCTCAGTATGCTAATACTGAGCATCGGTACAGGGAGGAAGAGACGCCCAGGTTTCTCAATGGGCGTCTCCTTCTCCCTGGCTGTGCCGCGATCCAATCACATCGGAGAGCGTCACAGCCAGGGGAAAAAAAAAATCCTTGGCTGTGACGTTCTCCGATGTGATTGGATCGCGGCACAGCCAGGGAGAAGGAGACGCCCATTGAGAAACCCGGGCGTCTCATCCTCCCTGTACCGATGCTCAGTATTAGCATACTGAGCGGGAAAAATACAGGGGGCGGGGCGCAGGAGCGCTATTTTGAAAAACCTGGGCGGGTGGCAGCATCAGCTGCAAGTAAAGGTATTTACCTACTATAATGTAAACCCATGAAAGGTCCTCTTTAAGGACAAGCCAAATTTATTAAACATGAGACATTTGATAAATGTGACACAAAGTACACCAACATAGAATTGAGCAAAACTGACTTCTAATATTCCCCTTGTGATAAATTCCCCCCTATGTGTTTACCACTTTTACCACTGTGACTATTTAAAAAATTGTTGCATCTCCTAGTTTTTACCCCACCCTCGCCACTTTTCAGAAAGGGGCATGACCAGGGCTAGAAAGGGGAGTAGCCAGCAACTGTGACAAACTTATCTTCATTTACACCAACTTTTTGGAGTAAATAAAGCCAGAAATCTCTGAGCTGTCTTAGATTTCTGTTTAGGTGCACGAACTGCCAAATGATGTGCCTAAGATATGACAAGGCACGTAGTCATAGATTAGGCGCATACTCTGGCAGTGCAGGGGATATCAAGACCATTATATTAGCACATTGGAGGCTGTGTACAAGCAGCTGTCAGGGAGACATCTTCCTATATATCACCATAAAGATTGACATATACTGATCATGGGGGTCCAACCCCTGCTGAACCGCAGCTCCCTGCACACCCGGGTGACTGGGAGAATCAGTGATGGGGTCCCCACTGATCATAAAGTGAGGGCATGTTGCAGTGCTATGCCGTTTCCTTATAAGATGGGTATAATCCTTTAAGTCCTAAATTTCTTATTACTGACTGTAGACAGAACCCAGTTATTGCACTGTTATTTATCCAGTTAGAAACTTCTTACAATGTGTGGCATTTCCTTTCATTTATTTCAGAGTGCTTTAATATTTAAAAATGTGAAGCTCTGTGGTTTCTGGGTAACTAAGTGGAAAAAGGACCGATATCACAGTGAGTGTCTATGCATGCATGTATCTGCTGATCATTACCTCTTTTCTTTTACTCACAATCCTTTAGCTTTTCTCCTTATCCCTTTAAAGGGAATCTGTCAGCTCTGAAACACCCTCCAAACTATAGTAAGCGGTGTATAGTGTAATTGACGTCGAGTCTGGTTATGTAATTTTTATCTTCGTACTCCCTTGCATTCTGACAAACCTGCAGTAAAATGCACTCCGGCGCTCACTCACAAAGAAGAGTCCTGGCAATGCATTTTACTGCCGGTTTGTGGGAGAACAGCATCGGAATGGAAGTTAGTATGAAGATAACACTTACATATTCTGATTCAGCATCACTTACACTATACACCGCTTACTGTAGTTCAGCGGGTGTTTCGGAGATGACAGGTTCCCTTTAAGTGTTGTTTCATCAAAGACCACATCTTTTATGTTGCAGCTGCTGAACACCACAAGCCTATCTGTCTCCCTGAACCTCTGGCAAACAACTGATTTTTGCCTGGCCAACAGAGGGGGGTCCCAAGCGGGCGCTATCTGTGACGTCCATATGCTCTGGACAGACATATGAACGAGGATTGTTTTCATGAGCAAATGGCATTTATCATCTAGACAAAGTTAATACAAGGCACTTACTAATGTAATGTGATTGTCCATATTGTCACCTTTGCTGGCTGAATTCATTTTTCAATCACATTATACACTGCTCATTTCCATGGTTACGACCACCCTGCAATACAGCAGCGGTGGATGTGCTTGCACACTGTGGCAAAAAGCATTGGCTTCTCTGGTGGCCACATTTAGCTTTCCATTCTTCTGATCTTTCAGAAGAACAGAAAAAAAAACAAGCATCAGTTATTTTTGATAGGAGAAAAAGTCCTGCATGCAGTACTTTTTGTTCCATCCAAAAAACGGATCTCAGGTGGAAATGGCTCATACAGATGTCAAATGTGCATAACTGCTGCACGGCTAACCACTTATCACTAAGCTATAGCCTTTTCACATAGAGAAGATGTTTTTTTCTATGCTATTGAGCTGGCACATATTACTGGTTTCTTTATAATCAGACATTGTGCCTGTGAATAAACCAGAAATATGTAGCAGAGCTCAGTGTGGTGAAGCTATAGTACATAGAGTACACGTTAGGACACAGCTCTGCCCTCAGCATGCTGATGTCTAGCCCTGTCAGTCAAGGGGAGGGGGGGTGCAGAGCACAGGGGGTGCTACAAAGCAGTTCTCAAAGGCCCCGTCCCCTGGTGCTCCAAATTGCTCATTTGAATATGAATAAAACACAGATATCTCTGCATCTGTTTAGCATACAGACAAAAGTAAGGTATTGCTGTAATCATCATGAAGAGCTCTACTAGGCTCTAATGACTGGTTTATTAGAGTTGATCATGCTGACAGAACCTCTTTAATCACCTGTTTTCCCTGAGTCCAGCTCCAGTTGTGGGAAAACTAGCTAACTGTTCTGCCCGAGCCCGTGGCAGAAAGTGGAGGGAGTGGGCTGCTTTAGATGCTGCTATCTCCTTAATAGTAACAGCTAGAAACGTGCAACTGGTCTTGTTTGAAAGCTGACAGAAAAGCTGACATCCAAGCAACAGAAATAACAGTTAGAAACAGAGTCGGGAATAATCGCGGGTAAAACCTGCTTTTACTTTTACTTTCACTTTCAGCTGCATTCACAGCATCCCGATTTCTATCAGTGATATCTTCCCACATATCTCTAGCTAGTACTAAACCAGAGATATGAGAAGCTGAAGTATATATAAATATATAGAAATGTGACATCATCATTATTTTAGTGACCTACATAATTATATTACTTTTCGCACACATTGAACGAAGTAAAAAATTCCACAAAATAATGTAAACATTGCTGGCTTTTGCCCTAAAAATAAAATAATAAAAGTTATTTAATACACAATATATACCCCAAAATGGTTCCTAAAAAAATACAACTAATCCTGCAAAATAAAATAAAAAAAATAGAAGAAAAAATTAAAAAGTTATAGCTGCTAGAACACAAAGGGGGTAAATAGTATTGGTTTTCAAAGCTAAAATTAATGATGTCACTAAGGGATTAAAATGCAATACTGTCAACTGAGTTGTGTGCCAACAAAATTTACTGCAGACACACATTAAAAATCTACAATAAAAAAGTGACATTTTTGGTAGGGTTTTTCCAATTTTAACAGTGACTGTTAGGAGGTTAAGGGCTCCATTTAGATTTTCATTCCCTTACAACCAACATCTGGCTTTGAATCAAAAACTGCCACAAAAAGCTGTGCGTGACACCACCCTAAGGGCCCATTGTGAATGGGTCCATATCTATTCCGCAATTTTGCGGAATAAATGCGGCCCAATTCAATTCAATGGGCGGCGTGCGATCTTGCCGAGCCGCGGCTCTGCAAGAAATTATAGAACATGTCCTATTCTTGTCAATAGCGGACAAGAATTGGCATCTCCCTATGGGGTGCCGGCAATTTGGAATCCGTGGTATTGCGGATCCGCATTTTTGCGGATCCGCAATACTATGGCCATCTGAATGGCCCCTAAGTGAATTGTGGTTGCGCAGTTAATCAGATCTCTGGAGGTTGGTGACAGGTATCCCCCAACAGAAGCTCAGTTGCTGTGGTGTAGATCTTTCTCACACAACAGGAAGAAAGGTAAAGGGACAATAGCAATACAATACAAAATAGCACTGTAAAAATGCCAAATGGAGCTTCATTGTAAACAAGTCTATTATATATTCATTTATTTGCATAAGGTTTCATGTTCCTTGCCTTTTTTTCTATAGATCGGGAAGAAATTACCAAGATGATTCGGGACCTCTGTGATTTAATCCGCAGAGGGAGGCTGCTTCCTCCTCCATGCACTGAGTGGCCCCTGGAAGATTTTTCCCATGCGCTGCGCAATTCACAGACACCATTCCTTTCCCGCAAACAGGTCTTGATTATGTAATCAGGAGGTGAATTTATTTGCACACGTTGTTGACTGAGGTGCTAATGACCCTGTCGAGACAATGTATATTTATAGATATATATATATATTTTTATGTCTGTGAAATTTAGACTCCAGTCTAAGATGAAATGTGACCGTGTAAACGAGTGGTATTTTACTTGTCTGTATATAACGCCCCATAAAAACATCCAAAACTTCCATTCTATTGCTAGAATATATTTATTCAGGTCTGATCCATTCATGGTTACTGTATGCTGTACTAATGCTGAGTCAGTGTATTCCAGGCTTATATATAAAACAATATCTCTACATCTCTCCATGACAGACTTGCACAATATACAGTTTTGATGTACGTAGATTGCATATACGTGTAAATAAAACAGATGACAAGAAAAAAGTGTGATTCTATTTTTTTTTTTTTTTTTATCTGCATTTATGGTCCTCAAACTAAGGAAATTTGAAGAACATCAGTGACTTTCTTTCCAGACCTTTTATCTAATCTACAACTGAAAATGTGAAACTTTTTAGGCTGGTTGGTAAGGCTAGGGCTTACACGGCGACACTGGTCGCGGCCAGGATCAAAGTTTTGAGCAACGTAAAGGGGTTGTCTGGTTTCCAATATTGATGAGCTATCCTCAGATCATCAATATCAGTTCAGTGGAGGCCCCATTTACTATAATGCGGCCGGACAAATATCGCTGCACGCTATGTATGTGTAATGTGCATGGGCACCATAAATCAAATGTATTTACAATGTTATTCAACGTTATAATCTTTATATCTATGTTTAAACTGTAGACTGGAGTTCACAAGTGCACAAACCATGATTTGTTGGGTGACATGATCTAAAATCCAGATCAGAATCCTGTACATGGAACAATGTGAAATATGTGACTAGCTAACGAAGGAAAACGGTGGTCAGGCCAAGTTCAACACCCGGATGAACACCTACAATACATCTACAGAAGCATACCCAGTAACGATCTACATTCTGACACCGAGCAAATAGCCTGCCAAATCAGGCATGTGCATAACAATAGAACTACAAGTGAGATTATAAGTAAAATAACAAGACGAACAATAAGACTGAGGCTATACAGGAAGTCAGGGAATGGAATCAGAGCTGTAAAACAAAGTATTCATCAGGCATTGATAAAGCTTGTCTCTGGGATTAGGACATGCTTTGTTTAGAATCTCTGTATAGAGAGCCAAAAGAGCTGATCTCTATATTATATTGTCTTACATCAGATAATGAAAGGATTTCCATCAAAGATAAAGTAAAGCTCCAACTTCAAAAATGTAAATTCAGACACTTCTGTGAATGTTTCCTCCTTCCTAATCTTTCTTTTTTTTGTTATTTATGCTTAGTTTGCAGTGATCTGTTTTGTTATATTTCCTCATTTTCCTAGTTTTGTTCTGGCCCTTTGTTGACATGCAGTTGCAGAGCTGTGGGGGCATGTAACAACAATCTCTGAGGTCCTCCTAATGAATGTTTGTGGATATCAACAAAGACTGCCTTTCCCTCCCCCTGCTCTGCAAAGGAAGTGAATAAAATGCTGCCTGCAGGGATATTGATGATGAATGTGTGGGACTACAAGTCCCAGCTGTACAGTACAATTACATTGCTGATACACACAGAATCTTCTCCCTACCTGTTCTTGTGCAATGCTCTGCAGACACATCCTCACAGCCAACAGAAGAGTACAGAGAAGAGAGCTCCTCCAGTCTTTGTCAGCTTTGTTTTGGGTGAGGAGGGAGAGAGGATCCTGTTCATTGCATTTGTCTATTCACTGCCTGGATAAGAGGAAACTCTGCAGTTGCTCAGTATGAGGCAGATCCACCAGCCCTGAATCTGTGCTGCTTGTGGTAGAAGGGGTTAAACTTTGCTGAAGTATCCAGTGGGAGGGGAGACAAATGGCATACAGCCCTGCCAACAGATCAGCAGTGCAGGGTGCGTGGCTTGTTGTTCCAACCAGCACAGCCTTAGCAGTGACGTTCTGTGCACAGAGACAGAGCTGTTCCCCAGGCTTGTGCACGTCATTAGAGCAGAGAAAGAAGCAAGGTCATGTGACACTCAGCTAACTAGGAAAATGGGGCCACTGTAGATGAAGGAAGTGAACTGAAAATCCCTTACATTTGGTTACTTAGAAACATACAAAGAACTAAAAAAAATAATTTGGACAACCCCTTTAGGGACCTGTGATTGAAAAAGTGTGAACAAGCTGATGATCACCTGACAAATCAGGTGATTTGCTAGTTTGTCAGGCGATCTTTTATGCGGCATAAAAAGTAATTGCCGCCCGCACATCGCCCAGTGCAAACAGGATGTGCCTCCAACAAATTGACACTGTATGGGCACTAACAGTCGGTAATAATACTAAAGATAACTGATGAATTTAAATGCAGGTAGTGAATGGGAGCTGAGCAGCAGTAACCTGGCATTGCCAATACACAGTGTAAGGAGCTGTCTGCTTCTAGTTCTGGGGGTGCAGAGCATTGGACACCTACTGATCTGGTATTGATGACCTATCCTAAGAAAAGTTCAACAATACTGCCCTGATACAGCCTTATATGTCATTGTTCATTGGAGAGCAATTTATATAACACTTTTGGTACTGAACTACCAAAAAAGAACAAAACTAATACTACAAAAAAACACAATAGTTATAGCATGCAGTTCTAACAAAGAAAAAACTGTTGACCCTTAAAAGGAGCCTGTCAGCAGATGATAGCGCTAAAGATGGGCTGAGCAGAGCAGGGAAAACACCTTTTATGGGGCATTTATTAGAAGAAATGTGAATATAAACTTTTATTCTGCCAGGTTCTGCTCCTTGAAGTCCCCTAGAGGTGGTGTGAAGTCAGCTCTGCAGTGAGCTGGTCCCACAACTCCTCTTCTCTGAGTGACAGCGATAGCGTTCTCCTGGTTGGACACAGCTGTCACTTAGTTGGGAAGGGATGTGAATCAGTTCAGTGAGCACTTCACAGTAAATCTCCATCCTGGGCATTTGCAGGAGGAAAATCTGGCAGAATAAAATTTTATATTCACATTACTTTCAATGCCCTCCCTAGTCCCTACCTAGTGCTGTCATCAGTTTTGCCTGGTCAGAACTGCTGATAGGCTCCCTTTAAAATCGTCTATCAGGGGCATTGATGCTAATGGAAAGAAAGATTTATGGGTAGAGTTAGGCCGCTTTCAGATGAGCAAGTGTCATGCTGCGGACTTGCAGCACAGCACCCATCCTGAACTTCCAGCACTGCAAGTTGATTTATGATGCTATGTAACCCTTAGAGGTCTGGAATGTATAGGATAAAACTGACATGATGCTGTCAGTGTTACCCAATACATTCCAGAACTGTAAGGGTTACATAGCATCATAAATCAATATAATGCTATGCAACCCCGGCAGTGCTGGAAGTTCAGGACGGGTGCTGCGCTGCGAGTCCGCCGGATGACACTCGCCCGAAAGTGGCCTTAGAAATTGAGTTCAACTATAGGTCCATCAATTTGTCTGAAGAAAAAACTAATATTTTTTGCTTTGTTATATGTTTTATTCACTAGCTATTTGATATACAGTATATACATACAATTGTCTCATTAGATAGTTGATATATGCCTTTGATTTGAGCTTCTGCATGTAAAGTATGCAACGGTCTGGCCAGATGTAATCATAAGAAACAATCCAGAGCCTGCAAAAAAGTTATTGCTTATTAGTACAACAATCACAATTCAGTATAATTATAAAATGTTTATATCCATTTTTTTTGTATTGTTGGTTAACCTGTAATAAAACTTATACAAAAGGGACTTGCCTAAGGCCTCAAGCACATGACCGTATTTCATCCAAGTGCTATCTGCTATGCACACATCCCTATTTTTTGCAGATCCGTAAGGCTGTTTGACAAATTATAGAACATGTCATATTCTGGTCCATATTGCAGACAAGAATGGCTCTTTCCATTGATGGGAGTGAGAAAAAAATGTGGAATGCAAACAGATGGCATATATGTATTTTGCGGATCCCTTGTTTGTGGACTGAAATATGGACACGGCCATGTGCACGTAGCCTAAAGAGGAGGGCATAGCTGTTGGGGAATATGAAGCATCATCCTGAACAATGCTGGGCAGAGAGAAATGTTTGTACCACTAAGTCTTCATAAGTATTTTGCTTGGAAAACAGTCTAAAAAGAATACTACTATATGGAAAAAAAAAAAAACTATCTAGTTTACCTATTTGCAGCCACCATTGCCACATGAGGGGAAATTCTTGCGTAACTGGGGGAATGAGAGTAAGATTGAGTTTTACAACAGAACAGTATACAAGTATCAAAGTATAAAGGGCATGTATCAACTTTAGGTTTGTTTTTTTTTTTTTACTAATAAAAACCAGTTAGAGATAAATATTCCATTTGTCTAATGTGTTTATTTTCTGATTGTAGATTTTTTTGTATTTTTTTTTCTAGCCATGATAATGCAGTCAGCCATCTTGTCTGAGCTGTTAACAGCATTTAGAGATATGTTTTAGAGCAGCTACCATAGACACAATAGTCTGGAGGGGACTCACCGACTTCCGTGGCAGATTGCTCTAAAATAAATAAATATATATATATATATTTTTTTATTTTATTTTATTTTTTTTTATCTATATTGTGGCAGTGCAGCTGCCAGAGGGCCATATGAGGGCCATAAAATGGTGTATCTCACCAAGAGGAAGGTGGATGAGAAGAAGAAAGGCTGGGTACTTCCGGTTCCGGCGCTGCGATGCTAGGAGCGGTGTGATGGAGCTCCGCTACCCTACCTCGCTGAATCGGGCTCCACTCGCACAACCTGACTGTAAGAGGGGTCATATGAGACCTTGTATGAACCCCTACAGACCTGCGTGATCCGGTACATGGATCGGTACCTTCTTAGGAGTGGCAGCCGGAAGATTATACACCGCAACAGTAATACCGCCGAGGCCATGCTCAGCAAGATGGCGGATTCCCGCCCTACATCACCAGTGGCTATCAGGGACAATAGCCCATGTCGGGATCCACAAAGAGAGGATGCGGTAGGAACATGTATTATCAGCCCGCATAATTTAGATTATAAAACACTGGCCATTGAAGTTGCCAAGCATCTGGCGCCTGATATCAGGGAAACGCTGTCTAAGACATTGTCGGCGTCCTTACAGCAGCTCCAAGACGCCATATTGCAGCATGACCAGCGTTTTGAAGAGCTAGAGCAGCGTGTGGCCATGGTGGAGGAGGACTCCACGAGAGCAAATCATAAAATACAAGAACTCAGTACCCAAAACGCAATGTTAAAGGATCGGTTGGAGGATTTGGAAAATCGTTCCAGAAGGAACAACTTGCGTTTAATAGGCCTCCCTGAAAATATAAGGCCTCGAGCTTTGAAGGAGATATGTGAAACAGAGCTCCCATCTGCATTAGGTTTGGCAGGCTTACATAAGGTGGAGAGAGCTCACCGTGTGGGACCCCCGCAGAACCATCAAGGAGGGATTCATCCTGGGTTAGCGCCTAGACCACGTCAGGTCATCATGTGTTACCTGGACTTCACGGATAAGGAAGCTATATTGAGAGGAATGGGAAGGGGAAGGAATGTTGGGGAGGTTAGTTGGGGCGGGTGGGGGGGGTGTTGTGTTCTGTATTTAGGGACTTATAGTCCGGGTATCTGGCAGTCTCTTGGATATAGCAAGGGTAGACATTTTAGTAGGAATGGGAATGCAAATCTAATTTTCCTGATTAATTATGAGAGTTATTTCATGGAACGTCAAAGGGTTACGATCACCTAACAAAAGATGGATGGTGCTGAGACACCTAAAGAAAATGCAGCCTGACATAGCCTTACTGCAAGAGACACATCTAGAGTCATCAGATTTTGATAGGATGAAAAAACTGTGGGTGGGACAAGTGGTAGGAGCCTCTTCTACTACACGGAGGGCGGGAGTGATTATCCTATTCAATAAACAGTTCCAATATCAACTATTGAGCTCTACTGCTGATGATGCTGGTAGATGGGCTCATGTATCGGTTCTGGTTCAGGGTACCACTTATAGTATTTATAATGTATATGGCCCAAATACTGGTAATGCTCAATTTTTTCACGATCTGGAGGGGATGCTTTTTAGAGATTCCTGTACTCATAAAGTAGTGGGAGGGGATTTCAATTCGGTGGTTGATCATAATGAAGATAGAAAACGGTGTCCTGGACTGAGGGTGGAGGGGGGTTCCTGTGACAACGTCATGAGACCTTTACTGGAATCCACGAATTTGATGGACTCATGGCATATGTTACATCCGGATGAGAGAGGTTATACCTTTTACTCTCATGCCAGACAGTCTTGGTCTAGGATAGACTATCTCTTGATACACTATTCCCTACAGAGCAAAGTAGAGAAGGCGGACATAGGGGATCTGATTATTTCAGACCATGCTCCAGTCATATTGATGATGAGGGATACTTATCCCAGGGGCCCGGATTATCTCTGGAGATTTCCCACACAATTGATGTCCAGGACAGATTTTGTGAATAAACTGGAAGGGTGGTGGGAAGAGTATTGCAATGATAATGAGCACAGAAGGAGTCACCAGAACTCTTTTGGAACGCTTCAAAAGTAGTTATGAGAGGGAAGATCATGAGTTATGTTTTTAATTTGAGGAAACAGGTGTTGAAGCATCTCGAGCAGGCTAGCCAGAAAGTAAGACAGACATATACACAGTATATAAATACCCCTTCAGTTGCCCACAAGCAGAGGTGGTTAGAAGCACGTCAGTCATTTGAACAGTGGGTAAAAGACAAGGAATCGCTGAACCGAATGCTCTTTGAGGCGAGAATGCATAAATATGGCAATAAATCAGGTCGGATGCTGGCCAATCTGGCGAAAGGCCAGAATCAACCTCATTGTATCCCTGGCCTGGTAGATCCGAATGGGAAATTGATTACATCCCCTTTGGAGATGAATACCTTATTAGGATCTTATTATAAAAACTTGTATAGTGATACTGCCCAAGCGGTATGTCCAACACACTGCTGGATCAGGTCACCCTTCCGAGCCTATCCGCGGAGCAGCAACTTGCTTTAAATGCCGACATTTCAATAGAGGAGATCCAATCCACTGTTAAAGGTCTTGGTAATTCAAAAGCCCCAGGCCCTGACGGTTTTACGGGAGAGTATTATAAAACCCTGCTGAATAGGATAACCCCAACCTTATTATCGTGGTATAATGATATACTCAAGGGTAACTCGTGTCCGGATAGGGAAAGTGTCTCTTATATTAAGTTACTTCCGAAACCGGGGAAGGATTTACAACAGCCTGGCTCCTATAGACCTATTTCGCTGATAAATGTGGATACCAAAATAGTGTCCAAGATTTTAGCTGATAGGCTAGCTATATTGCTCCCCTCGTTGATAGCCCCGGAACAGTCGGGATTTGTTAAAGGAAGGTCCGCAGTGAAAAATATTAGGACTGTTCTCACGGTCCTGGATCGGGTTCATCTCCTTCCGAAGGCAGGTGAATCACCAGCTCTGCTTACACTGGATGCAGAGAAAGCCTTCGAATAATGTTAGGTGGAGATGGCTGGAGGAGGTGTTGGATAAGATGGGGATTAAGGGGGCATTCAGAACATTCCTGTCAAAATTATACAGTAATCCGAGGGCGCGGATATACACTCCGGGTTTTCTTTCGCAACCCTTTCCACTCCAAAAAGGCACGAGGCAGGGGTGTCCCTTATCACCCCTTTTATTCAATCTAGCTTTGGAGCCATTGGCAAGACATCTTAATCAATCCAACCTGTTTAAGGGCATTGAAATAGGGAACAAACAGTTAAAAATTGCTTTGTTTGCGGATTATGTAGTGTTATTCTTAGCTCAACCACAAAAGCATTTGAACCATATACTTGAGGCCCTGGGTGAGTTTGGAAAGTACTCGGGTTACCGGATTAATATATCAAAGTGTGAGTTACTGTCATTGAGCCCCAGTGGGAAGAAACAACTGAACTTTGATTCCAGCGTTCAAGTTAATCAAGTTAAAACACATATTACCTACTTAGGCGTCAAGATGGGTAGAGATCCCCACTCAGTCTATCAACTGAATTTCCCTCCATTGCTCTCCAAAATCATGGGAGATTTAGATAGGTGGCAGAACCTGCCAATCTCGCTAGCAGGGAGATGTCATCTTATAAAAATGATGTGCGTATCACGTTTATTATATCCACTTCAGACCATACCTTTACTTCTGAGACACACAGATATTCAAAAGCTGGAAAGACGCTTCCTCCGGTTTATTTGGAGGGAGAAGACAGCGAGGATATCTTTGGATAAGCTGAAGTTCTCTAGGGAAAGGGAGGGGCTTAAATTTCCCGGACTTGAGGGGATATAACTTGTCATGTTTAAGCCGTCATATTTTGGATTGGATACATGGCTCTTCCTATAACTCCAATACAGCCGTGGAAACACAACTGGCGAGACCTTGGAGTCTGACGGCATTATTGCACACTAAACTTCCCAACATGCCCCCACATCTGAGACATTCATTGGTCTTGAGAGACACCATTGTCTCTTGGAAAGTGTTGAGGAAACTGTTTCATTTGCCTTATCAATTCTCCAAGTACTTACCGCTTACTGATAATCCTTCCTTCTCGCCAGGAATAGATAGTAAATTATTTCGTCAATGGAGTGAGAGAGGACTTAAGCAGGTGAAAAACCTATTCCATGGAAAGGAAGCTAGATGGTTGACATTCTCAGAGGTGGGAGAAAAATATACATTGGGAGAGTGGAGCTTTCTTTCTTATCTTCAGATCAAGCATTATGTGAGAGACCTAGTTCGGGATTTGTCACATGAATGGGGGGGCGAATGATTTTGATTCATATGTTGGGTGCTCAGGTAGACCATCCATATCTGGATTGTACGCATCTCTGAGAGACCGCTTCAGGAACAAAGATCCTAAGAACATTTTCAAAAAGTGGGGTCAAAGATTGGGAATTAAGGAGATTCTCCCAGTGGTAACTAAAGGGATCAATGCGTTATATAGTGCGGTGATAGATGAAACATGGAGGGAGACGCATATAAAGTTACTGCACCATGCTATATATGCTTTTGACCTCCCGATTTCTCCTAAGAAACCAGACAGATTGACAGCCTGTCCCAAGTGTAAGATGTCAGGGTCTGATCTTTGGCATGGTATATGGGATTGCCCAGTTATCCAATTTTTGGAAACAGGTTGAGGGAATGCTGTTGAAGGTGAGCAATTTCACAGGTCATTTGTCACCATCTATGGTTGTCCTGCATGCAGAGGAAGATGGGGGGAAGGACACTACCAATACAGGGAGGGGGAGAAATTTGTCTCCTGTGGGGCATAAGCTATTAATGGTAGCAAAGCGTTGTCTATTGAACCATTGGTTACAAACCACTATCCCTACTGTTGAGGAGATAATGCTCCAATTAAACAAACTACTGCACTTTGAATGGTTGGAATCTCTCAAACAACCGGAAACAGCGGGGAAAAAGCTATTCGTGGTGTGGAGGAGGTATATGGGAATGTTTCTGCCACCATCTGAGATACAGAGTAAAATGAAACCCTTTAGGTTATCCACATGGTATCTAGTGGAAGATATAAAAGGCACGCTAGGGAAATTAAAAGTGTCTCAAATGTAATCCTTAATAACGATCTGTCATGGGGGGAAAAGTAGAGAGTATTAGTGAATTTAGGGGTAGGTTAGAGGCTGCCGAAAGATTGGTGCAGGTAGTTTAAGGGGGTTTTTCTTTTAAAGTTATCGATTACGGATATTTGGGGGGGAGGGAGGGGGAGCATATCAGTGGTTGGGTTGATGATTTCAGCTCTTGCAAGATTTAACTGGGAATTGCATTCAATGTTATATGCTGATGTATGCACATAATGCACTTTTTCTTCTTCTATTGTTTTATTACGAGAAATGCACTGTTTTTATTTCATATGAACCTGAATCTGTAATGCATTTTCTGACTGTTATGCTTTGGGGATTTAAAAAACTTTCAAAAATAATAAAATAAATGTTACAAAAAAAAAAAAGAAGAAAGGCTGGGAAAATAGTGTTTTTCCTCAGTGTGTGTATCAGCCTGGCTGTTAATGAGAGGTAATTGGCAGCCAGCTGAGGAGCTCAGGTAAAGGTGGGCTGGGCTCCTCAATCAATGCTCCCAGTATTGGGAAGGAGCAGGCTGCGAGAAGGCCTGTGGGAGCCGGGACCCTCTACCCTGTGTGGGGTAAGCACCGTGGTGTGTTTTGGGGAGCTGGGTAGTAGACCCAGATCCCGATAGAGAGGGACAATATTGTGTAGTCAGTGGCCAGACAGCTGAGGATTTGTGTTTATGAGTTGTTTGGATTGCTGTAAAAGTGACAATAAAAGCTGGTAGTGACCATTTTGCACCCGAATCTGCAGTGTTAGAGTGGCTTCTTGAGGTGTGGCAACCGTCTAGGGTGAGAAGACGGCAATCCTGGATAGCTAAGTGACCCCCGAGTTGTATATATATATATATATATATATATATATATATATATATATATATATAAAATAAAAAAATAGACATAATGGACATCGCCACATCTAAAAATGCCCATTAAAATTTAAAAATATTTCTCACATGGCAAACAGCGGGATGGAAAAAAGAAAGTCAAAATGGCTGATTCACCGTCTTTTAAATTGCCTCACTTCCCACAAAAAATGTAATAAAAAGTGATCAAAGAGTCAAAAGACCTAAAAATCAATATCAGTACAGATCACTCGGCAAAAAAATGAGCCCTCACAACATGATCCATACTTTTTTATATAAAAATAAAAATGTGCAAGGGGCGGTTATGCCTATGGTCAGAATATGGGCAATGCAAAGAAAAATTATTTTTTCCGCAAGAGTTTTTAGTATTTTAATTGCCCAGATCTGGTGACAGAAACCCTTTAAAATGCAAAAAAAAACAACTATATATATGTGGTATTGTTGTAACCATACTGACCTAGCGAATGAAGGAAACAGGTTAGTTTCACCGCATAGGGAAAGTAGTAAAAACAATACCCATAAAACTGTGTATGCAACTGTAAATGGTGCCATTAGAAAATACAACTAGTCCCGCAAAAAACCTTCATACAGCTATGTGAATGGAAAAATAAAAAAGTCATGGTTTTGGGAAAGCTGGGAGTAAAAAACTGAAAATCGCCTGGTCTTGAAGGGGTTAAGTTCCCAGTCTGCCCCTGCTTGGTCTGGCGCTGGGAAACTGTGTGCCCACTATTTTGAAGGTAACACAGGGCCGTTCCATCCTTTTTTAATACAGTGTCAATGTCCCGGGAACAATATTGGCACAATCTCTAGATGCCTGCAAGCCGTGAACTTCATACTGTAGCTACATTTTTTAAAGTTAAACATCGCAATATTCATATTCGTAAATGTTATCAGTTTAAAGTAAAAACCCTGCCAGTGATAAAGATTAAGAAAATCAATAAAAATTTCCATACGTCCACATATACACCACTTACCTGTGCAACAGAGGATTACATGAAGAACAGTCACTGTGGCAGAATAATCCCACACCATGGCACCAACAAGAGGGACAAAGAGAAGACCACTCAAGAAGAAGGTTATCCCGGCAGAAATCACATGAACTGGTGGAAAGAGTAGAATTCTAGTAGTATTACAAAGATAATATTGAGTTGCACCAAAATATTGTTCTATAGGTACTGGGCACTATTTTGATGAATTTGGCACAATTTGCCTCAAATTAAAGGGTATCGGATTAGCACCCATGAAACTGGCTGACCTGTCACATATGCACTTGGCAGCTGAAGACATCTGTGTTGGTCCCATGTTCATATGTACCTGCATTAGGGCTCATGATCGCAGACCCATTCACTTCAACGGAGTCAATCACGGAGTTGCAGAGCGGAGGCACGGATCGGAACACCACAGAAGCACTACGGTGCGATTCCGTGGTGTTTCTGGCCGAGCCTCCGAACCGCAATAAAGTAGTGCATGCACTACTTTTTTGCAGTGCGGACCGGCAGATGCGGATCAAGTGAATGGGTCCGTGATCCAAATGCGGTGGCCCCACAGTCAGTGCCCGTGCATTGTGGACTGCCCATTGCGGTCCACAGCACGGGCACTGACAGCACACATTCGTGTACATGAGCCCTTACTGTGAGAAGTTATGTTTTTAATATATGCAAATGAGCTTCTAGGAACAATGGGGTGTTGCCATTACACCTAGAGGTTCTGTTTTCATGCTCTACGCACTCTGATTGACATGGCAAGGCGTCATGATCTTTTCACTGCCTGGCCCTGTCAATTAAAATGCAGAGAGTCACGGCAGTTGCAGAGAGAGCTGAGCCTCTAGGTGTAATAGGAATACCCTCGTTTCTCCTAGAGGGTCATTTATATATATTAAAACATCATGTTTCTTAGCAAAGTGGGCACATATGAACATGGGACCAACATAGCTGCCAAGAGCACATGCAACAGGTCAGAGGCAGTGGGCACTTTGAATGGAGGATAATGCCCACCTAGGCACTTCGTACCTTACTAGCATATGAAACAAAGTTGTTCAGCCAGTTTTTATTTTCTGACGATTTTAGAGGATTTTAGCATTTATTTGAAATATAGATAGTGACATAGAAAACTGAAATTAAGATCACCAACACGGAGGAAAAATATTACGCATTAGCCCTAGTGAATGGGACTAATCCGCCTAGTAAGCCACAGCAGTGTAGATCTGCAGCAAACATTTTTCCAACATGTATTTCCACTGTGTGAACATACTCTAAAGTGTGTGGCCCACTTGACCCTTTATTTATGTTATCTGCTACTGTACTTTTATTTAGGTAACTATATAAGAACATATTAATGGTAATGTGGAATTTCACAAGGCCAGTCTCAGAAGACTAAGTAGAGAACTTACATGGAAGTTTCACATTCTGAAATGAATCTGGGCTATTTGTCTACCTTGCTGGAAAGAGTAAGGCTACAGGCTATTTAGGGAAATTTCTGCTAAGAAATCACATTTTGTCAGCTAAGGCCATGAACACAATGAAAATCCTAGTACAGTATAATTTATGTGGACAGAGTTGCGACTTTTGCAGTCGAGTTGTTGCAGATGTTGAGACAATATATGCAGCAAAAAATTCTGTTATGTGTGAATATTTACAGAATCTAGAGGATGGCAGACATCAGTTTAGAGACGACATAAGACAGGGCATGAAATGATAATAAAGAAAGCTTCAGTGGCGTAACTACAACTGACTGGGCCCCACACAAATTTTTGAACGGGGCCCCCCCTTCTAGCAACTTCTTTGCAACCCCCACTCCTGTGGTTAGTCAAGATTGAGTTCTCAGACAAGGCACGACAGTTGAGGGGGCCCTGACAATAAAATCTTTTAGTCTTCCTCCTGAGGGGGCCCCTTGGGGGTCTGGGCCCCAAAACAGCTGCTTCCCCTATAGCTACGCCCCTGAAAAGCTTGTTGTAATACCCACCTAAATATTGAGAGCTACTGAGAGATGGTGTAATCTTGTGCCTAAATGGTAACATCCAATCAAAATCTTCTATCCTACAAAATATATACATAAATAAAAATTACAATAATAGATTGAAGACATATTAAAGGTATGGTGGTTGTTCCGGGACAGAAATGCTGGTTTTCCCAGAAACAACACAATTCATGCCGTTGGACTGCATTTGGTCCTGTACCTTTTCTCACTCCAGTAAATGGGGCAGAGCTGCAGTACCAGAGATGGCCTTTGTGCAAGAGTGGTGCTGTTTCTGAAAAATTAACAGACCCTGTTGTCTAATCTTGGATAACTCCTTCATAAATAAATTGAAATATTAAAGGGGTTCTCCAGGAATTAAAAAAATAAAAATACTTAAATATATTTCCAAATACCTTTCATTAGTTATAATGGCTCGTTTTGTCTGGGGAGCAATCATTAAGAAAAATAAAATGGCCGCCATCCTATTAGTCCACACAAAATCTGTCCTAAGCACACAGGAGGGCAAGGAGGGTTACTTCCCAACACTGAGGTAAAGAGCTGCCTCATCCTCCTCTCTGATCGGATACTGAATACAGCTGAATCTTTGTGGGAATGGAGCTCATGAGGAGACATAAAATACAGAGTGGAGGGTGAGGTGTGGATAATGAGCAGCAGCATTTGTATACAGTCTCCATTACCACAGCAACACATTACCACAGTCTGTCCTGTCCGTCCTCTCTTTACTTCATGTCTCCTCATGAACTAAATTCCGTAGAGATTCAGCTAAAGTTCTTATCATGTGTATTCAGGATCAATAGAGCAAAGTAAGTAGAGTAAGTAGAGCAGAGATGATGATGAGGCAGCTCTTTACCTCAGTGTTGTGAAGTAACATGTGTGATTAGGACAGGTTTTGTGTGTACTAATAGGACGGCGGCCATTTTGTTTCCCCTGGTGATTGCTCCTCAGACAAAACGAGCCATTATAAATAATGAAATATATTTGAGAATATATTTATAATAAAGTAATATTTAAGTATTTTCATTTTCTTAATTCCCGGAGAACCCCTTTAAACTGATTTGTGCATAGTGAATTAAGTATATCCACATGTATAATAATGTAAGACCTTGGCGTAGACTTCACTTTCTGGCGCACGGCAGGGCAAAGATGCGCCTGATTTGTTAAGAGGCTTCTCCCTCTTAACAAATCAGGCACATCTCACGCCAGCGGAGGGATGGATCCGCCAGTCTTGATATATCTCCCCCAATAGGTTCAAGTCAAGCAAGAGAAGTAACCACATGTGGGGTATGGGTAGACTGTACACAGCTCCTCAGGAAAAGCCAGCATTCTACAAATTGTAAAATGCCATCAGAAAGTCCACAAGGAGATACATGAGGCGTAGTGCAATCCACTGGATAATAGATTTGTACATCTTAACGCATGGATTAGGCACATTTACCTTCAGCTAATGCTCTTATATTTCAGGTATGTGAAATGCTGTCCAGGCTCTTACCTCATAAATCCTGCACATAGGGTGCTTGCCATGTAGAACAGCGTATAAAAGATGAGAATGCAGAGGAAGATATGGAAATGGATGTTCTAGGGGAAACAATGATAAATATTCAGATATAATAAAGAAAAGTATTATATTGGTAATAGCATTAGTAATAGGCAAAAAATAAATCATGCACTTCCTGGTCTGCTCACAAAGTCTAGTTTCAGATTTTCCAGTCTTAGACCTCCGATCCGCATATTTTGCTGATAAGATGCGGACCCGTTCATTTCTATGGGTCCGCAAAAAATACTGACAGCACACTGTGTGCTATCCGCATGCCCGTTCCGTAGCCTGCAAAAAAAATAGAACATGTCCTATTCTTGTCCGTTTTGCAGACAAGGATAGGCATTGTTACAATGGATCCGCAAAAAAAACGAATGCTATACGGACGTCATCCGTTTTTTTTGCGGATCCGCAATTTGAGGACCACAAAACACAACGTTTGTGTGAAAGTAGCCTTACCCTAAGCAGAGCTACACTTTGGGCCACATTTATCAATCATGTACTGTATGCCAGAAAACAGGTGTTAAAAATTCATTAATCTTGGTGCACAACCTCTTTACACAAGAATTTGCAACTCTTTGAGGCTTTTGCTCCATTTTCTAAACAGTGGGCAGTGAACACATTTGTTATACTCTATTTATTATAGTGTATTTTACAACAGGAAGCTGTAGTAAATTTTACCTAAAGTCTAAGGCCAGCACTCTTGCTAGATTTCCACCCTGGAACATGGAACTGCAGAGATGCGCTTCAAACATTAAGAGGTGTGCTGTCCTTAATAACTGTGGTGCAGGGATTAAAGGGATTTCAAGGATTTTTTTAATGCCCCCCTAGGGGGTTCTGTGAAGAGAGATATACCGACCTGCTCCCTACCGCTGCTCCTCGGGCTTCTAAGCTATCTTCAGTGGGCTTTCAGTCCCCACATGTAAACCTACTGCACAAATATGGTCACATGCACAACTGCTACCAATCATTAGACTCAGCGGTGATGTGTCCCCCAAGTGGCATGTAACTCAGCAGTGTCTTTTTGATATTTTTTTTTTAAACATTCTTTATTTTTGGTTTTAATAAGGTACAAGTAACAATTATTGTTCACAATCGAATAACATATGTTTTCAGAACATTCATCGGATACAAAACAGGTAAGTGCTCATATTCAATCTACAGCTCAAAATACACTGTTCTTATTTGTTTGATTTTTGAGTCTGGATATGCATTATGACCCTCTATCCTGATGGTCATCCAAAGATTGTGTTCTTGTCTGGGTTGAAGAAGCCCATGTTTGCACTAATTTCCTTTATAGAGGAACAATTAACTCAAAGACAAGAGACAATACATACAACCAAATACTGACAAAAATAATACAAAGTAAAAGGGGAAGATGGGGGGGGGAATAGAGAGCAACAGTGTTTTGTAGCGCGTGTCCCAAGGAAATGGGAAGTTAAAAATATGGGATGAGTGTTAAGTCAAGGCTTCGATGACCGAAATGCACTACACAATGTCCACTATCTCAGCTCATGGTTGCCATACTTGTTGAAATCGGTCATGACTCCTATTCAACCAACTAGTCATCTCCTCAAATTGGTAGATTTGATTTACCTTAGCCTTCCATTCTACGATCGTTGGCGGTTGTGTATCTAACCAGTGGAGGGCGATCAAGGCTTTTGCTGCTGCTATAACATAAATAACCAAATTTTTCTTAGAGGGTTTGTATTCTTTGGATGCACTGGCGAAAACAATCATATCTAGAGTTATCTGAAAGTCTGGTGTAGTGAGTTTCCTAGTGACTTCTCCTATTCCCTCCCAGTATGATGTGATCAAAGGGCAAGATCACCAAATATGAGATAAGGATCCCTCTACCCCTCCACATCTCCAGTACCGCGGGGACGCCGACAACCCCCTCTTATACAGACTCTCAGGCGTTCTATACCATCTAGACAAGAGTTTAAAATGGTTCTCTTGAAGGTGCACACATGGCGAAAAGCCATGAGAAGATCTTAATATTTGTCTTACTTCCTGGTCTGAGAGCACCCGTCCTAGTTCCTTTTCCCAGTCTTCAAGATATGGTGGTTTTAATGCGCAATCTTTGTCACCCAGTATCACATAAAGAGCCGATACTTTCCTGTGGTTGGGAATAGGTGTTATGATAAGCTTCTCAAATGATGTGAGAGCTCTTTGGGCAGGGTATTTCTCAAGGACCTTCTTACACACCGATTTGAAATGTGCGTTGGTGAGAAAGAAGGTGGGAGATTCCCTAATGGACTTTGGCAAAATCTCACTTGATGGAATCTCATTGTCAGTAATAAATAGTTTGTTTTAATCAATTTTTTGGGGAGGTGAAATGACGAAAAAAAACTTGAATCAGCCATTTTTTATCAGTTATGGCGTTCACATGACATAAATATGTTTATTTTTTAATAGTTTGGGAATTTTTGAATGCAGTCATACTAATAATTTTTATTTTTTATTTATTTTTAAAATGGGAAAAGTTTGATTTCATTTTTTTTTATATTTTTTAAAACTTTATATCTATAAACTTATTTTTTTAATTACTTTTTTCACGTTTATTTTTTTCTCCCTACATTTTACTGATGTCTGTATAGTTATATATTGTGACTGTGAATAAAATTGCAATATATATTAGCTTTCTAACCGTAGAAAACCTCTACACTCGCTACAGTAAGGCTATAGCCTTTTTATGGGTTAAATGAGGGATAAAAAAAAATCTAGAGATCTCCCATGTGATTTGAACCTGGCCAAGGTTGACTACTTACCTCCAAGGCTACTGCCTTATCATATTTAGAAGAGTGTTTTTCTATACTTAGAAAGCTAATATATATTACTGGTTTCTTTATAATCATATAGTATACCAGTGAATAAACCAGTAATATGTATTAGCTTTCTAAGTATAGAAAACATCTATTATCAACATGGTAAGGATATAGTAAGTAGTTTATATAATATATACACGCTAGGGCACAGCTCTGCCCTCAGCATGCTGATGTCTAGCCCTGTCAATCCAAAGGAGGGGGGAGTGTGCAGAGCACAGGAATGTTACAAAAGCAACGCTCCAAGGATTAAGCCTCGCCCCCTGGTGCAACATTCCCATTTGCATATGAATGCAAATGCATATACAGTGGGGAAAAAAAAAGTATTTAGTCAGCCACCAATCGTGCAAGTTCTCCCACTTAAAAAGATGAGAGAGGCCTGTAATTGACATCATAGGTAGACCTCAACTATGAGAGACAAAATGAGAAAACAAATCCAGAAAATCACATTGTCTGATTTTTAAAGAATTTAATTTGAAAATTATGGTGGAAAATAAGTATTTGGTCAATAACAAAAGTTCATCTCAATACTTTGTTATATATCCTTTGTTGGCAATGGTAGAGGTCAAACGTTTTCTGTAAGTATTCACAAGGTTGGCACACACTCTTCCTGTTATGTTGGCCCATTCCTCCATGCAAATCTCCTCTAGAGCAGTGATGTTTCTGTTGCTGGGCAACACGGACTTTCAGCTCCCTGCAAAGGTTTTCTATGGGGTTGAGATCTGGAGACTGGCTAGGCCACTCCAGGACCTTGAAATGCTTCTTACAAAGCCACTCCTTCGTTGCCCTGGTGGTGTGCTTGGGATCATTGTCATACTGAAAGACCCAGCCACTTTTCATCTTCAAAGCCCTTGCTGATGGAAGGAGGTCTGCACTCAAAATCTCACGATACATGCCCCCATTCATTCTTTCATGTACACTGATCAGTTGCCCTGGTCCCTTTGCAGAGAAACAGCCCCAAAAGAATGATGTTGCCACCCCCATGCTTCATAGTAGGTATGGTGTTCTTTGGATGCAACTCAGCATTCACTCTCCTCCAAACACGACGAGTTGTGTTTCTACCAAACAGTTCTACTTTGGTTTCATCTGACCATATGACATTCTCCCAATACTCTTCTTGAACATCCAAATGCTCTCTAGCAAACTTCAGACGGGCCCGGATATGTACTGGCTTAAGCAGGGGGACACGTCTGGCACTGCAGGATTTGATTCCGGCGTAGTGTGTTACTGACGGTAGCCTTTGGTACGTTGGTCCCAGCTTTCTGCAGGTCATTCACTAGGTCCCCCCATGTGGTTCTAGGATTTTTGCTCACAGTTTTTGTGATCATTTTGACCCCACAGGGTGAGATCTTGCGTGGAGCCCCTGATCGAGGGAGATAATCAGAGGTCTTGTATGTCTTCTATTTTCTAAGTATTGCTCCCACAGTTGATTTCTTCACACCAAGCTTCTTGCCTATTGCAGATTCAGTCTTCCTGGTGCAGGACTACAATTTTGTGACTGTTTGAGGTTGTAGACAGGTGTCTTTTATACTGATAAGTTCAAATGGGTGCCATTACTACAGATAATGAGTGGAGGACAGAGGAGCCTCTTAAAGAAGAAGTTACAGGTCTGTGAGAGCCAGAAATCTTGCTTGTTTGTAGGTGACCAAATACTTATTTTCCACCATAATTTGCAAATAAATTCTTTAAAAATCAGACAATGTGATTTTCTGGATTTGCTTTCTCATTTTGTCTCTCATAGTTGAGGTCTATGATGTCAATTACAGGCCTCTCTCATCTTTTTAAGTGGGAGAACTTGCACAATTGGTGGCTGACTAAATACTTTTTTCCCCACTTTATCTCTCTGCAGATGTTTAACAGACAGGCAAAAGAAAAGTATAATTTTAATCAGCATGATCAACACTGCCAGGCAATATGCCTGGTTTTACAGGGTTGATCACGCTGACAAAGGCTCTTTAAAGAGCTTGTTCCACCATAAGAACTTATCTATCTAAAGTAGGGATGCTCAACCTGTGACCCTCCAGCTGTTGTAAAACTACAACTCCCACCATTCCCTGCTGCAGGCTGTACAGGCATGCTGGGAGTTGTAGTTTTACAACAGCTGGAGGGCCATAGGTTGGGCATCCCTGATCTAAAGAATGGGTGATTAGTATCTGATCAGTGGGAATCCAACTGCTGGGACACTTACGATGATGAGTATAGGGTACCAGAGTCCTCAGAGTTAATGGACTAACGGTCACACATGCACACTGCCAGTCCATTCATTCACTTATTATGGGACTCCTAGAGACAGACAAGAGTTGTACTCTTCTTCTCTTCAGCAGTCTCATAGAAAACGAATAGACTCATGCATGACTATCACTCCATTCACTCAACAGGCCTATTCTTGTGATCGGACCCCCAACTGTGGATAGGTGGTAAGCTCTTATGGTTGGACAACACCTTTAATGTAATCAAACCCCCCTTGATTATCTAACATGTATTGGGACTTCCTAAATCTCCCCAATAGCAGTAAGATTTTAACATGCCAGAGCCTTTTGTTCTAGGGAAGTAAGACACAACTTTGCTCTCCTATTCAGAATACATGCACCCTCAGCTGAGGCAAGCAGGCATTCTTCATCATTGCTTAGCTGACCACTGCAATTAAAGAGGTTGTCTAGTGTCAGGATACCAAAAACCTATCTTTAGGATGGGGTACAACTACTGGCACCCCCACCAATGAAATATTTGAAGGGGACACAGCACTCATGCAAGCACTGCATCCTTTTCAAGTTTTACCTACACGCCATCTACTTTGTAATGGCGGTGCAGTGTAATTATAACTATTCATCGTATTCACTTGGAACAGTTGAGCAAGCTTTATTTACCCCCACACATCCACTATAAAACGGATGGCGTGCAGGTAAACATTGAAGACGATGCAGCGCTTGCGTGAGCACCGCAGCCCTTTCAAACAGCTGATCAGTGGGTGTGCCAAGAATTTTATTCACGCTGATCTGATATTGATGACTAATCTTGAGCATAAGTCATCAATATCATGAAACTAGACAACCCAATTTAGCCAAAAAATTTCTTGTATTCCTCACCGACAAAGCTCTCCACAGTGTTGCACCCCCCTACATCTCTTCCCTCATCTATGTCTACCACCCTACCCGTGCTCTCCATTCAGCCAATGACTTACGACTGACTTCCACCATAATCCGAACCTCTCAATTCCGGCTCAAAGACTTCTCCCAAGATGCACCAGTTTTCTGGAATGCCCTACCCCAATAAATTAGGTTAAACCACAATATACACAGTTTTTAGCGCTCCCTAAAACCACATCTTTTTAAGGTGGCCTATCACATCCCGTGATCTAACTCCTCTCCATATAGCCCATTTATCATTTTCTGAACCTGATCCTCCACTGCACCCAGAAACACTTCATGTATGAGCTGGTGACTGGCCCATACAGTTCTATATCTGCTCCCCTATTTTCCCAAGATGGCTGGACCATTGTACAAAACAAGCACTTCTACCTTTTGTGTCACCCCTATCTCCTCATAGATTGTAAGCGCTTGCGAGCAGGGTCCTCATTCCTCTTGTTGTCATTATTAACTTGTCTGTTGCTATGTTATTCATCACTGTTTGTACATGAACCCCTGAACTGTAAAGTGCCGCAGAATATGTTGGCGCTATATAAATAAAGATTATTATTATAAAGATTATTATTATTGTATTAATCCGGCTTAAAGTTGCCTAGAACAGAAAAACTTGAACAGACTGCCATCAAATGTATCTATAAATGATTCTTACATTGTTCTACATCCCTAATGCTACACATGTAATACAATATGTTCAATGAACTGATCAGGGACAATGGCCTTTCTGTTCACATACTTTCACTTTTTTTTTTTTCATCCAATGTATTATCTTATTTTTTGAACTTTTCCTTCCTGATAAAGAATACACACACAGGAATCTGTCTACATTTAAAGTCACACACTCATGAAAATAAAGAAAATACGTTACTGTACCATGCTCCTTTTGTCTAGGTTAATCCCGGCATTCATGACGTGACCAAGAGGCATTCTGGGATATTCTAAAATCCGCTCAGGCTAATGAGAATTGTCTGCTGTATTGCTCATGACAGTGATGTTGCATAATGCCACCATCACTCAGGAGTTTAGTGTGATGGACATCTGAGCAGTAGAAGATTATAGACTGATTAGTAACAGTCACAGATGGAACAGAGTAGACCTTTTCATGTTGTATATGTAATAAATGGCCATAGAGATCAAAATTACATGAGGCACTATGCTTTCCACTACAAGCAATGCTTCTAGGGAAGAATACCAACATAACACGGAATACAATTGAGCATGCTCCAATTTTTTAACACTGATTTATGAAGAATATTCACATGGAATCTCAGAGAGAAAATTTAATGTGCCACCATATAGAATCAGCATATGAGGCATCAACACTGTGTAGGGACATAACTAGAAAAGGTTGGGCTCCATAGCAAATTTTGGAAATGCTCCTCATCCCCCCCCAGGAGCAACTTCCCTGCGTTCATTCCTTCCATGGCTGGTTAAGAGTACAGTATGCTGCCCTGGCCCTGTATTATCCCTCCCCCCTTCCATAGCAGAATAGTACCTTCACAGTAGTTATGCCCCTTTTGTTCATGCCCGTGCGTTCTCCCCATTCATCCTGGTAGGCATGATGTCACTGCATTCAGCCTGCTAATGGGGAGAGCAGGATGTGCAAATCTGGTACATTTTAAGGCCTTCTTAGTTTACAAATTAACAAGATTTGTAAATTGGGGCCAATGTGTTACTCTTAAATATATTGTAAGGTCATGTTCAGATGTAGAGTATTATGTGCATTGTGGCCCCTACAATTATATACTGTAGCAGATAAGGTAGTGAGTGAGACACTGGAAAGGCTGTCCACACAATTTGCAGTTTAACCCCTACATCTACCTTTACCTATTCAAACAGCTGATCTGATAATTATGACCTATCCTGAGGATAGGTTACCAATATCGCAGCACTGCACAGCTTTGATCAATCAGTTCAGAGACAGTCGACAGTGCAGGAGCCAGGAAATAAGTGCAGAAACACACTAAATATTCAGATCCAGCCATTGTCATTCCGCAGGTTCCCAGGTCCTGCAGACCTCCCGACACTACTGGGGATGCCACTCAATCACTGGCATCATCTATGACCCACCTCAGCCTGTGACGGAGCAGCATTCCCTGCTATGTTGAGATGTCAGCGTAGCAGGGACATGGGCACTGTTGGAACGGTAGCTGCGAGGTCAATTTTTTTTAACCATCTGCAGACCATAGAATATATTTTTATTGGACTACAATATCCCTTTGAGCTTTATTTTAAAAACACAACAAAAAAAACCCCCAAACCTTTGCTTATTACTTAGCCCACACTGGTGTATCAGCTTTTTTATTCCCCTGTACATTACAGAGCTCCATACAGTGGCTACGTGGTCACATCACATCCAAAGCATAATGTATAAAGAGGCCATGCCGCTGCTGTATGGAGATTTGCTCTACTAGGGATGGTATTGAGCAGTGCCTGACAAGACGCTTAAATTTGGGGTTAAAAAGTTCAATTTTGGTTTCATTAAACCTGAGAATCTTGTTTCTCACAGTCCGAGAGCCCTCTTTTGCAAAGCGCACACAGGCTTTTTTTTTGTCTTTTAAGCCTCATTCACACGTCCCTGTTCAAATCCGTGAGCAGGTGGTCAGTGATGCATCCATGAAGCTGTCCATGAAGGATCCGTGTTGGGTCCGTGTGTCCGTTTTTTGCTGTCCGTGTTGCATCAGTGTTTCACTGACACTGAACAGCTGAAAAATAATTTTCAAAGCATCTCTTCTTAATGATCTGTGAAACACGGATGCAACACGGATGACATCCGTGAGGGATCCGTGGTTTTCACAGACTCATTTACTATAATGGGCATGAGGGATCCAGGAACACAGATCAAGATAGGACATGCATCTGTGCTAAAAAAAAAACAAAAAAAAACTGAACCACAAACCGTGATGAAACACTCATGTCTGAATACACACATTGAAATGAATAGGGACGCGTGCTGTCCGTGTATAACACGTACAGCACACGTCCGTGAAACACTGACGTGTGAATGAGGCTTTACTGAGGAGAGGCTTATTCCTGTGCACTCTGCCGTGAAGCCCAGATTGGTGGAGCGCTGCAGTGATGGTGTGCTGTCCCAGCATTTATTTTCTCCATTATCATTATTGCCTATTTGTGTTGTTGTATAATTATTATGTTATGCAATGCTGCCACCCTGTGGTCATACTTGTTATAGGTTCTAAATGTATAATGTAATTTCCATATGCCTTTGCTCTCTGCTTTCTCCTCCCTTTTCTGTGACATCAGTTCCTGATTTTCTCAGTTCCTGAGGGGTCTTCTACTGCAACAGACACAGAGCTGGAGAGAGCATTTGTTTTTGACCTCAAATATCCTCTGATATCCTCTAATGTCTTCTATTATCCGCTATATGTTAACTGCAATAAACTACCAAAGCATCTCCATTTGTATCCTGCTCACTGGATCTTCACATGCAACTGGTACCACGACCTACAGGATATTAGTGAGTTCAGCTATCTACCATTGCTTGTACAGGGATTACCACTCACAATCATTCAGAGACTTCTCTAACGTTCATCTGTGGCAGAATAGATGGATGACCTGGAAGTTTGTCCCATCTGCACACAGGACTGTTGTCCCTGTATTGCTAAGAAAAATATATGCAAATGAGCATCTAGGAGCAACGAGGGTGTTGCCGTTACACCTAAAGGCACTGCTCTCTCTGCAACTGCTGTGCACTCTTCACAGGGCAAGGTGTGATGACGCTTTCACTGCCTGGCCTTATCAAAGTGCAGAGGGTGCGGCAGTTGAATCTCTAGGTGTAACTGCAATGCCTCCTTGCACCTCAAGGCTTTTTTGCATATATTAAAACATAATTTTTCTCGGCAATGGGGGCACATATGAACACATGCCAGTTTTCCTTTTCACCAGTTTTGGTACTTCTCCCCCTCAATGGTTTTATAAATTGCATGCAGTTAAAGAACTACAACTACAGGTCCATTCATTGTTAGTAGTGGATAAGCTGATTACTGCAGCACTGCTCGCACTGAAGGGAATAGAAGCAGTGCTGCAGTTACCAGTTCCATCCTCTACACAAAATGGTCAGAGAGCCAGAGCTACTGCAGCACAGCTGACCGACAGGGGACCCTGAGGCTAAGACATCAATATAAAAGGACCGGAAAACCCCTTTAAACACATTTGTTTGTTTATAAAAATATACAAAAAGTACTTTTCATTCTATTTTACATAAACACACATTTGTACAAATGAAGGGGTGGAACGAGTGACATAGACCACAAGACGGGCAAGCACAGGATCTGAATCCTCACGTTTTTTTATACACTAGAAAACAAATTTCTTCCATCACACACACTTTTCAACATGCCCATGGTACAAGTCCTTATTATTTGAAACATTGATAATTCTCTCCCTATACAGCGGTCAGCCTGTGTGTATAGTCACTTTGCAGGTCTTTAGATTAGAACATACTGAAAAAATGACACTGATAATAAATATGATAGCCTGCAGTACTGGTGCTGTAGGAGCGGACATGTTTTTTTTAGCTCCTAAGCAATGTTTCAATTGTCTTAAAGGGGTTGGCTCATGAAGACAACCCCTCTCTATATACCATTTTATGGGTTGGCTCATGAAGACACCCTCTGTGATACGGATATCACAGAGGGTGGTCCTCTGCTCACAGCTTCCACCCCCTTCCATTCTGGAAGAACTGACCTGTTCATATACTGCAAAGACTACCATTCATCTGAATGGCAGCCGCCCCTGCCAAAAGCTGACTGCCCCGAAACCCATATTCTAAAAAGGGCTGTCTTTGATTAAATGAACTTTTAAGGCAAAACAACAATTTTCTTCTCCAGTTTCTGAGGAGGAAAGAGAAATGCTCTCATGATGGTGTCCAATTCCTCCAGTCCCAGCTGGGCATGAAGAACGGATACAGAGTCCTTCTCGCACTGCACTACAAATTTTAGCAAGCGGTACAGCTCCAGCAGTACATCACGTAACACCTGGTAGAAAACACATGAGAAAAGGGAAAGAAATATGTAGTAAATGAAGGGAAATATCTGCAAATATTGAAACCACTGTAGTGATCTATTGAGATGAGATCAGGATATTAGAAAAGTATTCATCCTCTCATACGTCAATGGCTCATGGTAGGTAGACAGCTAAAATCTCTGGATTTAATAGAATATTTTCTTTCCTTGTAATAAGGTTTTATTTGTTGTTCTATTTCATTATTACAAATCACTCACAATACACGTGTTAATCCTTCTGGAACAGATTATACATGGTGTTACGGAAAGAAGCAGAATCTTCGTCCCACTGTCACTACGACCTGCTCTGCTACTATGACAACTGATCAGAAAGTGTGGCTGCCAACTTTTATAACAATGCCCGCACTCTAAGTGGTGGGAACTTGAATCCCTTTAATGCAGACATTCTAGTGCAGCATATATTTAGTTAAATGGCAGGTTTAAGGCGCCAATTTACAATTTATTTACCTCAGTTGCTCTCTCACTGAGTCCTCTTAGAAGTAAGACGATAACATGGATGGCCGCTCTTCTTACTTGAGCCTCTGGGTCAGTGTGAACCACAGCTGATAAGCAGGACGTCACCTTAGAATACAGAGAAATGGCAAAAAGTCACTTCGCTAGCAGAAATGGATAGGTGATAAATGTTGGATAGCATGGGGTCCCAGTGGGTGGTTTAACAGAAATCATAAGAAATGAAGGGTCCCGAATTCCTTCTTTGAATGGGGTGGTAGTGGACATGTTGATCAATGGTTCCATTGACTATGGGTCTGATGGTGCCCTTCCTATGTCAGCCCAACAGAAATGAATGGAGCATTGGACATGTACACTACCGTTCCTTTCGGGGAGGAACATGAGGACCCCCCATTCTCATAGTTTATAGGGGCCTCAGAGGTCAGACTCCCCTGTAATGCAATATATATTATCCGTGGATAGGTGATTTTCCGCTTTATAAAACGCACCGGACTATAAGACACACCCCAGGTTTTGAAGGGAATGTGTTTTTTTTTTTTACTGAAGTGGAGGGTTCAATAACCTTAGGTGTAACAACCAGCAATGGTGTATGTGGTCACCTCATTAAATGTACCTGCCATGCTTCTTCTTTCTGCTAGATTATTTTTAAGTATTTGTGTGCTCTGCTATACATGCACAGCACTGCCACACACATACAGCTTTGCGACAGCCATACAGTACTGCTATACACACAGAGCAGTGCTACAGCCATAAAGCTCTGCTTCCCCCACACAGCTCTGGTACACACATAGGCCCTGATTTATCACACCTTCACTCCAGAATTCTGTCTTCAAAAAGTCGCACGATAGGGCTTTTGCGACTTTTTTGCGCATTTTTTTGCGACTTTTTGCATGTGTACACAACTCACTCCAGTTTGTAATATGGGTGGAAAAGTGGGTGTGGTTAGCCATGTTAATGAGTTTCACTCCAGATTTATCATTGCGACTTTTTAAAAAAAGTCGCAAAATAGTCGCAATCTCACTCCAGGAGGACGGTGGAGTAGGAAAAGTGGAGTAGCTTCTCTAGACAGAAGTGTTAGGTTTAAGGACAAGCCACATTTATCAAACAACCTGTGACGTTTGATAAATGTGGCAGAAAGTACTCCAACACAGACTGAAGCAAAACTGACTTCAAATATTTTCCTAATGATAAATTCCCCCCATAGAGTTACAAACCTCCCATTTCCCTGCCCTAGTGCTGGCTGTATAATTCAAGTCCCAGCTGTACATGCTGCCGACACGGGGGTAGTGGTGAGTAGGTGTAATTACACCTAACTGCCCCATTCATTTCAATGGGAAGAATTGCTCCCATACAAGTCTATGGAAGCGATTCCTCCCATAGAAATGAATGGGGCGGTGAGGTGTAATTACACCTACTCACCACTACCCCCGTGTCGGCCAGCAGGTAAACAGTGAAGAGGAGTCAGCGCTGATACGGCGCGCACCTCCTCTTCAAACGGCTGATCGGCTGGGGTGCAGGGTGTAGGACCCCCGCCGATCTGATATTGATGACCTATTCTGAGGATAGGTCATCAATATATATAACTTGGAGAACCCCTTTAAGGAAGCAGTCAGGGGGTCTGGCTATGCTGGATCTCCCCGACTGCTGTTGATAAGACACAGGCACTTTTCTTGCTAAAAAAAAAAAAAAAGGGCGTCTTATAAAGGGAAATATATGGTACCTTTTGTGGTATAATCCCTTTAGAGAGGGTGTCTGGAATTGGAAAAAAGTATGCACTATTGTTTTCTAAAATCTGCCCCAGTCTTGTCCATGTGCTTTGTCTGATATTGCAGTTCACCCACACAAAAGCAGTTTTTTTTTTCTAATCCAGGTTAAAGGGGTTGTCCGAGTTATGACAAAAAATATATAGCACTGTAAATCTGATGGGCAGCAATATATAACGAAGTTCAGCAAGTTTTAGGCAAAAAAAATCCATATTTCCTAATTTCCCTGGTTCTCTCAGCCCCTCCCCCTTCTCCCCCCCTCTCTGCAAAGGGAATGAATACAAGTGCTGAGTGACATGTCTGCCTGCTGGAATACTCAGCAGCATGTTGTATGTGTAGGACTACAAGTCCCAGCTGTACAATGACACTGCTAATACACACAGGAAATTCTCCCTACCTGTTCTTGTACAATACAATTCCTCTACAGCTCTTGTGCCCAGCATTTGTCTCCTCTCACTGCTGCAGCTACTGTTTGTTGTAAAGCCTTGAGCCCTCAGTGTGTTCTGGCTGAAGGGGTTAATGTTTTATCTGAAGGAAACCAGGGAGACAGCAGATAGCAGCCCGGCAAAGAAAGGGGGCGTGGCCAGTGATGTCTTGTGTACAGACTGTTATCTGAACTCTGAGGCTTGTACACGAAACATCACAGAGCAGAGAGATAAGGTGACATCACAGGTCATGTGACCCTCAGTCAACTCTGAGAAACCAGCAGCTTTAGAAACACAAAGTATATGGGAAAGTTGTTATACCTGACAAGTTAGAAACATATAAAGAACAAAAAAATAACTCGGACAGCCCCTTTAAAGCCTTTATGTCTTTTGGAAGAATTCTGTCACTTACTTCATGGATAACAGGACCCAGGGAAAATTGCAGTTGCTTACACAATTCACCCAAATTGGAAAGGCTGCTTGCCCTTACAGAGCTGTCTGGATCCCGGCAACCCCTCAAAAATGCATGAATCAATGTGTCTCTGTGTCGAAGGACCATGTCACCTGCAGAAAAAGCAAGTGAATTTATATTTGGGATCATCTTCTAGACCCAGACAGTTTTCACCTTTCTGACCAGGCCTAATTTTGCAAATCTGACATGTGTCACTTTAAGTGTTAATAACTATGGAATGCTTTTACTTATCCAAGCCATTCTGAAATTATTTTTTCACGGCACAGCATACTTCATGTTAGTGGTAAATTTTAGTCAATATGTTTTACCTCCATTTATAAAACAAATTAAAAATGTACATAAAATTTGGAAAAATTTGCAGTTTTCTAAACAGTTATTACTTAATATTTCCCATATGTCTACTTTATGTTGGCATCATTTTGTAAATTAATTTTATTATTTAGGACATTAGAAGGCTTAGAACATTAGACACAATTTTTCAAGAAAATTTCCAAGACCAACTTTTTATGGAACAATTTAGTTTTGAAGTGACTGAGGGGCTTACGTGGTAGAAACCACCCCTCAAGTTATTTAAAACTGATTTTCAGCTACCTTCACACCAGCGGTAGCTACCATCCAGCAGGCAAGCGCAGGATCGGCCAGGCACAAACCGCAGCCGAAGACCCTTAGGTAACCCTACAGTGGAAACCCCCAAAAATTGACCAATGGAGTGAGAGAGGAGCCCCCTCCCCCTGTAAACCCCACATCTAAGGAGTTAAACTGTAGGCATGTGAGTTTTCAGCAATGCTGGCAGTTACAGCAGAGGCCTGGCTGTCAGTAGCACTGCTCCTGCTTACCAGCTTTTAGTTGGAGTTCCTGACAGCATATGATAAGGTGAGCTTTGACAACTGTTCACACGGTGTGGTGCTGTGTGGCGGCCATTGTTGCTGTGGTGCTGTGCTAGTGGGGCCCAGTGCCAGGGTGGCATTATCAAGCTTAGTCCTACTGCCTGCTGGTGAGGTCCTGCAGCAAATTTTAGAGTAGGTTCCCACTCGAGAAGGTAACCTTGTTGTGGTGAGTGGGCTTATGCTATTTGATCAAAATGTATACTAATGCCTCATGTATAGCATGCAACATAGGGGGCTGTACACTATTTATTACACTGAGAAGCAATGATAATTATGCAGAGAAGCAGGTATTAGATCAAAGCATAGCATGTGGATGTAAGATCCAGGTTTCACTCTCTTTTGGATATAAGCACTGCTCCTGTGCCCACTCAATCAGTGCGCTGCACATGTATGGGGCACTCCTTGCGCGCTGTGCTGTATATGTACAGCATGTTGGAAAACGGATTAAATGAGTTTTCCAGGACTTACCTATTGATAACCTATCCTTAGGATAGGTCAACAATACCAGACGCGCAGGGGTCTGCCTTCTGGCATCACTGCTAATCACCTGTTTCCAGTAACTGTGGCACTGGAACCAGACAATGGAACTACTCAGCTCTCTACACTATGTAATGGCTGTTCCTGGTTACTGCAGTGCAGCTCAAATTCACTGGGAACCTCCTAAAATAGTTGAGTACTGGCTCAAGTCCCAAAGGTGGGACCCACACCTATCTGACATTGATGACATATCCTAGTAATATGTCATCAATGTCCCAGATGGGCCATTCCCTTTAATCTTCAAACAATCAGCCGTAACTATGACTGCAGAGTGTTGGCATACTCGAATAACTGTAGACTGGCTTTACTGGTTCAGAAGTACAATGGCTGACAGTAAAACATGATATGTTTTATCATTATTGGTAGTGCAGTAGAAATATCTCCAGCATTGCAAACTGTAGTCATTCCCTGTTTGAAACTTAAAAAGGACCCGTCACCTCTCCTGACATGCCTGTTTTAATAGCTTCAGGCATTCCCCATGTAATAACAATTCTGGAGCATCTACTCTTATGGCTCTATGTTGTGCCATTCCTTTATTATTCCTGCTAGAAGTTATGAATGAATTGCTAGCAGTCTGCAGTAAGGGTACATAGGGGAGGTAACAAGTTGGGGGAGTGTACCTGCACAGACTGAACATGGCAGCACTGATTGGATAGAGTCAGTCTGTGCAGGGACACTCCCCCAACTGGTCACCTCCCCTCTGTTCCTTTACTGAAGACAAATAGCAATTCACTCATAACTTCTAGTGCAAATAATAAAGGAATGGCACAACATAGAGCCATAAGAATAGATGTTCCAGAATTGTTATTACACAGGGAATGCATGAAGCTATTAAACCAGGCATGTCAGGAGTGGTGAAAGGTCCTCTTTAAATATGACAGTAAAGATGTTACACATAGTAGTACATCATTCCAAAATGGAGGCGACTGTTGAGGATGCTACGATTCAGTTCTGTAACACAGAACTCCCGAGACCATGTGATGTCATTTGTAGTGCTGGGTGGTACTACCACAAACAGATATATCCAGCAGTAACAGACGCACAGGCATTTATCCACGTGTCCTGCTCGATATACTCACCCAGAGTCCGTGTACATCTCATCAGGGCTTCTCCTACTTTCATCCTAGTCTCAGGAGCTGGTGCCTTCGCCTTGGGTGACACTGCACTCTCATACTGTACTAGGAGGATGGGCAGGATGCGCTCAGGTATGTCTCCAGACATTACAGCAATACCTGTTTTTAAAAAAGGGAAACAGTATTTGTGATCATTTCAGATTTCCCCCATAGGGCATCACCGGTGAAGGTGGAACAATTATAGCACCCATGCATGTGGCTGAAAGGACAAGCTACGCACACAGAAATCAATTCATGCAGCTCATCCTTAAAGTCACGCTCTATCCTAAAGAGTAGGGATTCTTATCTGTCTTGGATGTTCCATTAGGAGCCTCAGATTCCATCATATGCGACAGAAAAAATAGCTAATTTTGCATCAGCAGACGCCAACATACCCCATTATAAGTTAATGGAGTCTGTCGAGCACCAATGGTGTGGATCCAGCACTGTGTCATGGTTTTCATCTATTTTGGATGTGAACAGAAACGGAAATCCAGATGCAGTAAATGGATGATGTTCTGTTAATCCAGGAGTGTGGCTATTTTTGTGAGATATCAGATATGAATCGATCACATGGTACATTTAAGAAATTCACAGTATTCACATCATGTATCTTACTTCTGGACAGGACGTCTGCGAGTGGGCCTACCTTGTATAGCGGACAGATACACAAAGGGGTCTTCTTGCTCTAAATTCTCCACAAAGAGCTGAGACAAATGGAAAACATATTAGAAGATACTGAAGACAGTGCCATCTAGTGGATAAGAAGATATGTGTTCCAGCATACCTGCATCACCTGCTCCCGATGTTCTGTCACCTGAGGATGCCTCTGCTCTAGGAGACGAGTGAGGGTGCGCAGAGCTGCTGCCCTGGTGGGTACATCAGGATCTTTGGCTGAGCTTAGGATCTCCTGTATGTTCTGTAGGTCTGCATCTCTGTTAGGCCTTTGCTGTCTTGTGTCTTTTTTCTCAGTGTCACTGTCATGATGTGTCCTGTTTGTTAAGGGAACAGCACAATGTGTGGCAATGGTAACTCGCAGGTCACTAGCCAGCTCTTGAATGACTGGCTCTGGGTGGGACTCCATTATTTTTTCCAACACTGGAATCAATTGCTTCAAATATCCGAAATCTGCTGAGGTCAGCTGTGTGACAGAATAATACAAAATTAATCAAGCTACTGAAACATAGCAATATACAACAGTTCTGGCATCACTGATGTTTATACTGTACAGTGGAGCCCAGAACCAGTATTGGGCCCTCAGCGCAACATGCTCCCTCTCAATTCTGGCACCAGCTTACTGACATTTGTATAAATGAGTGAAAGTAATTATTTAAGAATACGTTACTGGCTGACTGTAAAGCTAGTACCAGACGGAAAGGTCTGTGAGACGATGGGACCCTCCATCTAATGCATTGGGTTGTCCCTTCTGCAACCATTCACAGTGGAGTTGTGCACTCTGACTCCATTTCTATGGTGCTGCATGAAGTATGCCCATGCAGCCTTAGCCAAAATTAAAGGAAAACTCCAGGCAGTACACATATTGGGAGTGATGGGATGATGCACACTCAGTATAGCACAGTGCATACATTTTGCTTGGAGCTTTTCTTTATGCTACACTACAATGATTATAATTTAAAGAGGTTTTCTGAGATTCAGATATTGATGACAGGTTGGCGGGATGTGACAATTGGGACTCCCTCCGATCAGCTGCTTGAGCTCCAGTGAGCGCCACAGCCTCTTCTTAGGCCAACGTAACTTTCAACAGTCACTTTGCCTAGGCGAAGCTCAATCCCATTCAAGTAAATGGGGCTGGGCTAATATACCAAGCACAGCAACTATACAGTCATGGCCAAAAGTTTTGAGAATGATACAAATATTAATTTTTACAAAGTCTACTGCTTCAGTTTTTATAATGGCAATTTGCATATACTCCAGAATGTTATAAAGAGTGATCAGCTTAACAGCAATTACTTGCAAAGTCAATATTTGCCTAGAAAATGAACTTTATCCCCCAAAACACATTTCAACATCATTGCAGCCCTGCCTTAAAAGGACCAGCTAACATCGTTTCAGTGATTGCTCCATTAACACAGGTGTGGGTGTTGATGAGGACAGGGCTGGAGATCAATCTGTCATGATTAAGTAAGAATGACACCACTGGACACTTTAAAAGGAGGCTGGTGCTTGGCATCATTGTTTCTCTTCTGTTAACCATGGTTATCTCTAAAGAAACACGTGCAGTCATCATTGCACTGCACAAAAATGGCCTAACAGGGAAGAGTATCGCAGCTAGAAAGATTGCACCTCAGTCAACAATCTATCGCATCATCAAGAACTTCAAGGAGAGAGGTTCCATTGTTGCCCAAGAAAGACCAGCAAGCGCCAGGACCGTCTCTTAAAAGTGTTTCAGCTGCGGGATCGGGCTACCAGCAGTGCAGAGCTTGCTCAGAAATGGCAGCAGGCAGGTGTGAGTGCATCTGCACGCACTGTGAGGCGGAGACTCTTGGAGCAAGGCCTGGTCTCAAGGAGGGCAGCAAAGAAGCCACTTCTCTCCAGAAAAAATATCAGGGACAGACTGATATTCTGCAAAAGGTACAGGGAGTGGACTGCTAAGGACTGGGGGGAAAGTCATTTTCTCTGATGAATCCCCTTTTCGATTGTTTGGGACATCTGGAAAACAGCTTATTCGGAGAAGACGAGGTGAGCGCTACCACCAGTCTTGTCTCATGCCAACTGTAAAGCATCCTGAAACCATTCATGTGTGGGGTTGCTTCTCAGCCAAGGGAATCGGCTCTCTCACAGTCTTGCCTAAAAACACAGCCATGAATAAAGAATGGTACCAGAATGTCCTCCGAGAGCAACTTCTCCCAACCGTCCAAGAGCAGTTTGGCGATCAACAATGCCTTTTCCAGCATGATGGAGCACCTTGCCATAAAGCAAAGGTGATAACTAAATGGCTCAGGGAACAAAACATAGAGATTTTGGGTCCATGGCCTGGAAACTCCCCAGATCTTAATCCCATTGAGAACTTGTGGTCAATCATCAAGAGACGGGTGGACAAACAAAAACCTACAAATTCTGACAAAATGCAAGCATTGATTGTGCAAGAATGGACTGCTATCAGTCAGGATTTGGTCCAGAAGTTGATTGAGAGCATGCCAGGGAGAATTGCAGAGGTCCTGAAGAAGGGTCAACACTGCAAATATTGACTTGCTGCATTAACTCATTCTAACTGTCAATATAAGCTTTTGTTACTCATAATATGATTGCAATTATATTTCTGTATGTGATAAAAACATCTGACAAACACACATAAAAACCAGAGGGCAGCAGATCATGTGAAAATAGAAGATTTGTGTCATTCTCAAAAACTTTTGGCCATGACTGTACAATGGACGGCATTGTATTTGGTAAGCTGTGAGGAGGCTGAGGACTCACCAGAGCACCCTGGCTTCCTCAAACAGGTGATCGGCGGGGTGATGTCTTTTTTTCCATCAATTACTGAACCTCAGAAAACTCCTTTAATTGTATACAATAGTTACCTATATGCCTACATGTTGATGCTGCTGACTGGCTAAGGTATCATGTGATACACCTTCACAGAACTAGGAAGTGCTTTTTTTCACCCCTACTGTTTAGCACTTTAGGGGTCTCTTTAATTTCACAAGGGCATGATAGCTGTCCTGATAAGTCTGTCATTTCTGCTGTTCTTCCTGGAAATGTAATGAATAAACCAGTCACTGGGCATTAGCATTCTCCTGGTCAATTGCATGTCCATGCAAAATCTGGCACCACTAGTACAGACTGGGAAGTACCACAGCATGTAAGGGACTTTAACTATCCGTTATCAAATTATTTATGCATTTCCAGGTGGAATAGCAGAAAAACGGCACAGTGTAGTTCTTAGGAGAGAGCAATATGTCCTATATAAAAGCACTGTGCTCTATGTATAGCAAATCAAAGAGTTAGGGACCTACAGGGCTGTTCACATTGGGGCCCATTCACATGAACGTAAGGCCTCCGTGCCCGTATTGTGGACAACAAACAGTGTGCCCACAATACATGGGCACAGACCGTGTGCACTCTATACTGCTGATGCGGACCCATTGACTTGAATGGGTCCGCGATCCGCAAGATTTGCCAAAAGATAGGACATGTCCTATCTTTTTCTGTTTTTTGTAGATCGCAAAGTAAATGCGTCCACACCGTAATGTGGGATTCATACAGCCGGTGCCTGTGCATTGTGGCCTGCAACCCAGGCATGGCGACCATACAGTCGTGTGAATGAGGCCTTAAAGGGGTATTCCCATCAAATACAATGGGGGCATAGCGCTAGGATATGCCTCCATTGTCTGATAGGTATGGGTCCCACATCTGGAACCCGCACCTATATCCAGAACGGTGCGGGGAGAGCTGTGGCTAGAGGACCCCAGGTTTCCCGGAGTCTGTCCACCACCAAGCGCTGCTCCCTGCTGCACCCATACAAGTGAATGGGAGCGTACTGCGCACGAGCGGCCCCTGCCCCCATTCATTTCTATGGTGCAGACGGAAATAGCCAAGCCAGCGTTTGGCTATTTTCGACGCCCCCATTGAAATGAATGGAGGGCGGTTTCGCATGCGCAGTGCACCCTCCATTCATTTCCCTGCTCCATTCTCGTTGTAGTTGTGGGTCTCACCTATCAGACAATGGGGGCATATCCTAGTGATATGCCCCCATTGTATGTGATGGCAAAAGTCCTTTAATGTGTACGAACTGGATGGAATGCCAAATATGTAATTTTACTTTTAAGGATTAGAAAACAGCACCACACCTGTCACTGGGTTATGGCTGGTATCATCACACAGAACCCGGTGAGGCTATTGGAAGACCGCAGCCATGTTTTTTTTTTGTTTTTGTTTTTTTAGTCCTGGACAACACTCAAAACACTCAATTTTTGTTGAAAGTCACTGAAAGTTAAATTTACCATGAGGGAACAAAGGGATCAGGCGACTAAAAGGTGGAGATAGCCTTTCAGTGTTATATTCCAGAATGTACAAATTCCTGCACTTACCTCTACAGCTCCCAAC
Organism: Rhinella marina; assembly: GCA_900303285.1. Lineage (NCBI taxonomy): Eukaryota > Metazoa > Chordata > Amphibia > Anura > Bufonidae > Rhinella > Rhinella marina. The sequence goes on along the minus strand of ONZH01001513.1, from coordinate 94,515 downwards.
ATGGCAGCAATGAGCCCCATTGCCATGCTGAGTGTCTCAGAAGCCACGGTACCTCCTTCAGAGGTGGCAAGGCTGGTACAGGCCCTCTCAAGAGTCATCAAAACAAACTCCACTACCTGAACACAGATAAGAACACATTCAATAGAAAAACAGCAATTCCATGCTTACAGTAAATGGATCTGTAGTATCGATCCTCACCTGCTTGACGTCTGTAAAAATGGAGTTTGAGATCCTCTCACAGAGCACTGACAAAACTTGAAGAAGCTGAAGCTGTTTTTCTCCAGACTGATAACGAAGTGTGAGCTTACGCTCCATATCTAAAAGACTATCCTCTGGACTAGGACTGAGGCCTGGGCCTTCCTCTCCTGCAGTAATGGGTGTCAGCCTCTATAAAGGATGAGAGCAAAGGTCTTATTAGAAGACATGACAGAGATCTTCATACAATCCATAGTGTGAGAGATTTATCGGAACTATTGTATCACAATTAGTCTTTTTGAAACTGAAGTAGCAAGCTATAAGCAACTCCTCAAATTGAGGAGGATTTTGGCTGGATCCCCTACATTCTACTATATAGAAGGATAGCCCCTTCTGTTAGTAGACTGCCAAAGGCGACTAAGCATATACAAAAGTAAAATAAGTTGAAGAAAGAAAAAGAGCGAAACAGAAGAAGAAGACTAAAGGGGAAGGAGAGGAGATAAGGGGATATGTAGTTCTCTACAGGGACTCTCCCCAAGGTGGAGCTAAACACCGCAAATGATGGACAGCCGCTATATGTTCAAGCAGCAATTAAGGACTGAAATGTGTGGCACATTGTGTGGATACCCCTATTTGTATGTTAGTTCATGCAAATAATTATTCAATTGCAATTATTTAAAACTGCATCAGTGTCTAGATATTTAGATATTGCTGTTACAAACTTTTTATGGTGCCCTCGGTTATTCTCTCTGAGAACATCCACCTAATTTATGCTATACTTGGAAGAGGTCTTCCCATATATCAGTTGTGTCTGGCAGCTGTTTTACACCTATACTGCACACAACTGACGAAAAAAAATTGTACACTTTGGGCACTGGTCTTGTATCCAAATTAATAGTCAGAAGCACTGCATATATCCAACATAGCGAGACGTCACAATTCTTGCCACAGACACAAAATTGTTCCCAGAGGAAACTGACATATGTGAAGGTGGTCTAAGAAGAAGTAGCTTGTAGTGTCTTATTATTATTAGGTGGTTTGCACCAACATTTCTCAAACTGTGAGGAGCAACTTACTGGGTGCTGAGACGTGTGGTCCCTGTTATGAGCATCCATGTACCATCCAACGTTGGACTTCTTTACAGACTTGTAGTAAGTGGCCAGTGTGGGACTGCTGGTCAGCAGCTAATGGCATCAATCAGGCGTTCAAATATTGAGCAGGTAAGGCTCTGTGTGATGTATTTACACTTGGCACACAGAAGGAAGTGTGCCACCCCACCATCCATGTCCCCTCTCCTCACTTGGAAGATGAACTGTATGGATCACAAGTCTCCAGATAGTGGAGATAGAAGCCAGAACTGTAAGTTCACTATCTGTCACTCTCGTGGTTACATTGTAACATCACTATCAACCTTATACCACCTGTAATACACACAGCAGCATTACCACTGTATTATTTATTTGGCACTGCCGGGGAGGTATTTTGTGCTGCACTGCAGGGGCGGATTGGCCATAGACCTTACAGGGAAATTTCCCGGTGGGCCGATGCCCAGGGGGCCGCCTGAGCCCTCCTCACAGCCGGCCAGTGGAAGTTTTTGGTGATGTATTTTGTGATGGACTGTGGTATTTGGCTCTGTTGGGGTGGTTTAATGTGCCACAATATGGTATTGCTGGCCCTGCCTTCCATCAATTCGGACTCAACTACAAAACAGGGCCACTTTTAGTATTTTTTCCAGGGCCACTTTAAGTTCCCAATCCGCTCCTGCTGCACTGTAATATCTGGGGCTTTCATGGAGGCATTTTGTGCCGCACTGTGGCATTTGTTTGTCATGGTTACATAGTCAGTATGCTTGAAAACAGCCATTTTTCCATCAAGTTCAACCAAGGGACGGGGGAAGATGTGAATTAAAGGAGTTTTCCAATCCCTATAATGACCCCCAGAAAGCCTGGCCCCTCCTCTAGAGCATACTTACCTGCTCTCAGCATCCGTGTCCCTCCCACTCCCTGCACGGCCACCAATGCATCTCCCCGTTGCGCGGATCAAAACATCCGACGATGGGGGGGAGCAGCCACTGACCTGCTTCCCTACCATTGTGGGCCATCCTCGCAGCCTGCTATTTGCTGCTCCCCCTGTTGCCGGATGTTTTGACCAGACAAAAAAGCCTTATATTCAGCACTTTTTTGTCTGGTAAAAAGACAGGATCCCGAATGGAAACTGAACGGACTCCTTCATAGTCAATGGAGTCTCTTCAGCTTCTTCCCTGTCAGGCTGGGTTCACATCACGTTTTTGTCACACATTTAACATACAAAAAAAAAAAAAAAACGTACCTATGTTAACAGACGCCTCAGACAGACCATAGAGTTCCATTGTAATAAAAAATTTTTTAAAAAAGTATATGTTAGCCTACACGTTTTTTGCTGGACTTTGCAGGATGGAAAAACATGGTACACTACGCTTTCCAATCCTGCAATTTTTTTTTTACAGTGGAACTATATGGTGATGGATGCTACAGTATGGCATCTGTCTGAGGAGTCCATTATAGTATACAGATTTTGTGTACGTTAAATGTATGACAAAAACCCAGCCTTACATGTCCGATCCAGCACTTCTGTTATTTTCATTGTTCTGCTCATCTAACAGAGCAGAACAACAGAACTAAATAGTGGTGGTGTGAATGTGTCCTAAGAGGTGGGTATTTATGCAGAAAACCATTGCTGGTCTAAATAACAGCAGGCAATTATAGTCAATTGATAAAGTGCAGTCCAGTATAGTGCATCTTCCCTGAACTTTATCATTTGGCTAAAATAGCCTGCTGTGCATTCACTACACACATCACATTTGGTGCAGTGTGTGATGTATGTGGTGCAGTGTGTGGTGATCACACGCTGCTGCTGTTGCCTTGTTCTGCATGTCCATCTCAATTTCCGGGCTGTAGGCTTCAGCTCCACAGTTGCCATCTTTGCCGGGGTCCTCGGGCAGAGCGCCCCACTCTCCTTACTATAGAAACCCCCGGGAGCTAGACCCTCCTCCTTACAGCTCCCGCCAGCTTCCACTGCTGCAGGGCACTGTATCACTCCTCTGCCTGCCATACCAACCAATAACAAAGCTCCTTGCTGTAACCATCTTTGTTACTGGTTGTTTCAGGCAGCAGCAGCATTGCTGCGCTGCCCATGCCGTTCACAGCACACCCGGAGCTGATAAGTGGCAGGGAAAAATCTAAGGCGTATTGGTATTCCTTAGATTTTTTTCCAGGGAGTAAAATGGCCCGGACAAGCGTCTATGACACTTGTACAGGCGTTATTGCGACCTCTGCTGCGGAGACTGCACTTTTTCTTCTTCAGAAGGAGACAGTGTTCCCTTTTCACCATATTTTTTTTGTATGGGCCATTTATATACTACTGGGAAATGAACACGCAGTTAATTTATGGGCACCAGTTCAAAGAAAGTCCTGGAGCTGGAAAAAGTACAAAGAAAAGCCTTTACACAGGCTGAGAATCTGCAAAATAATTGCTATAAACGCTAGTTAGCAAAGTGTAAAAGCTTAAAGGGGCTATCCCATCTTGGACAATGGGGACATATCGCTAGGATATGCCCCCATTGTCTTATAGGTGCGGGTCCCACCGCTGGGACCCACACCTATATCAAGAATGGGGCCCCAAAAGAGAAGGAGGGCGCACTGCGCATGCGCAGGTACCCTCTATTCATTTCTATGGGGCCGCCGAAAATAGCCGAGCGCTGGCTCGGCTATTTCCGTCAGCTCAATAGAAATGAATGGGAGCCGGGCCGCGCTTGTGCTCCCATTCATTCGTATGAGCGCAGCGGGGGGGCTGCGCCTGGTGGTGGTCGGACCCCGGGAAACCCAGGGTCCTCCAGGCTCAGAGCTCCCCTGCTTCGTTCTCGATAAAGGTGCGGGTCCCAGCGCCTATAAAACAATGGGGGCATATCCTAGCGATATGCCCCCATTGTCTAAGATGGGAATACCCCTTTAACACTAGATCATTCATACAGACAAAAAATAGTTGTTTTCTAGGAGAAAATTGTGCTGTGTAAAAAGCATCTTCTGCCAGGAAAACAGCTTGTCTCTATGGGGACGAGCGATGGCAATAGCGATCACTCCTTTCCATACTGTGGAGGAGACCTCTGCATATAATAGCGGTAGTCTCCTCAGCTGACAAGAGCACGATTGTGGGGGAAGGATCGCAGGCTGTATCATCCCAGTTAAAGGGACCTTTAGTAATGTGGATGGATAGGTGCCTAAGAGTGGACATGATTAACATATACACAGCTAGAAAATGAAAAATGAACACCTGGAAAACTTAATGCGATTGGGCTGAAATTGACAAAGTAAAAACCGCTAGAGGTGCTTGGTCAATGTTTACATAACCAGGGATCTGCACCCTTTATTTTATATTCTGCAGCAGATTATATGTTGAGACAGGGTCACATCAATGCTGGGCTGCATCTCACCTTGCTATGATACAGGCTGCACCTCTAGCATAGTAACGGTCATACAGATGCTGGATATCCTCCTATGCTATATCACTGCAAGCTCTTTCAACTTGGACTCATAGATTAGAGGGCAGGCGTAATCTTCTTGGAACTAGAGTTGTCTTGATACCAGAGTTTTGATTCAATACCAGAGTTTTGATTCAATTTTGGTACCAAGAAAAGTATAGCAATACTCAATACCAATTCAATAACAGGCAAAAAACAAAAAAAATAAAATATCTACACAGTAACCCCATGTTGCCAGGCAATATGGGGTTAAAGTGTATTTTGTTTTGTGTTTGTTTTTTTTTGTGCAAAGTATCAATTGCCCATTATGTGAAGAGGTACTTACTTGATGGGCTTACTTACTAATAATGTGAGGCACATGGAAATCTAAATTGATAAAACCATGTGCCTCACATTAATAGCAACCCCATCATAATACCACCGTAATTTCGGTCCACAACCGAGTTTTGTGGATATGCGATTTGTGGACTGCAAAAATGTCAGGAACATCAGTTTGGACCTCCATGTGCCTCATATAAATAGTAAATGAGGTGCACAGCATAAGGTCACAGAGTGCCGACGCCCTCACGCTGAGCGCAAGTTACTCTCCTAGTTTTACTTCACCTATGACATGTGTTTCATGTGTTTCATGTGGATTATGAATACCTTTAACCTTTATTATTAAATCTCTAAAATAAATAGTGTGAAACAAAAGGTGCTCTACGTGATATACAAAATTACTATATCTGTGGAGTATTATAGGGCTGATGGTTGTTACTGATATATAGTGAGGGTATTAGTATTCATACCATCTCCACTATTTCAGTTTGTAGCTATTTATATCTTCATAAGAGACCACTATTATAAATTCACTCAGCGGTCAGTATAATTATATCTTTCTTTTAACAGACTGTTAGCTTCTTTCAGCCCCTGTTATTGGCTGGATTTGCCAAAAATGTTGCTACTCACTGCCTTACTTCCTCAGCTTTCGTGTCAGTAGCTACTATCCATTCTCCGGTCCTATACTCTATCTATATTCATCGATTCCTGCCTAGATCGATATAGCAGGGACGCCTGCAGTGCGTCCCACCGATCCTAACTTTTAAGTGCTTTCTGATTATTAAAATAGTTCAACAGACTCCCCCGACATGTTTCGCTGAGTACACGGCGTCTTCAGGGGAGACTCTGTTGAAGACACTGTGTTCGCCAACACAGTGTCTAAGTCACCTGATGAGGTATTTTGTGCTGCACTGTGGTATTTGCTTGGCCCTTCTGGGAATTATTTAGTGTTGCACTGTAATATTAGGCTCTTCTGTGAAGGTATTTTATACTGCACTTTGATATTTGTTCTGCGGTGCTGGTATTTTGTGCTGCACTGTGGTATTTGTTTGCGTTGGTATAGAGGTAAGTTGAGCTGTGCCGCAGTATACTGTGCTGCTAGGGTGGTATTTTCTTGGTGTTGCTAGGGGTAATATGGGCGCTGCATGGTGGTGTTTAGCACTCTACAGTAGTACCTGTTGACTGATGAGGTCATCACTATGGATTGGCTGGTGACGCTTGAGTAGAAGAAGCTCTGGTCTCCTCAATGGCAGTCATACACTTCCTTTCTGCATTGTCTATACAGCAGTGTGTGTGTATTTTATAGAAGCTGTAATGAATCGGAGTTAAAGAGGACCTTTCACCACTCCTGACATGCCTGTTTTAATAGCTTCATGCATTCCCCGTGTAATAACAATTCTGGAACATCTATCCTTATGTCTGTATATTGTGCCATTCCTTTACTATTTGCACTAGAAGTTAGGAATGAATTGCTATTTGTCTTCAGTAAGGGAACAAAGGGGAGGTAACAAGTTGGGGGGTGTACCTGCACAGTCTGAACATGGCAGCACTGATTGTCTAGAGTCAGTCTGTGCAGGTACACACCCCTAACTGGTTACCTCCCCTCTGTTCCTTTACTAAAGACAAATAGCAATTCATTCATAACTTCTAGTGCAAATAATAAAGGAATGGCACAACATGGAGCCATAAGAATAGATGCTCCATAATTGTTATTACATGTGGAATGTATAAAGCTTTTAAAACAGGCATGTCAGGAATGGTGAAAGGTCCTCTTTAAAAAACAGAAAAACGGTACTCATCAAGTGACAACTGTAGTCTTCAGAAAGCACAGTATTGCGGCCCTGCCTCCAGCAGTAGAACAGAGCTGTTATTAAAGACTCCCTGCTCTGCTGACCCTGTCACATTCTACAGAGCAAAGCTGACAACTGAGCTGCAGAGGAAATGTCAGCCTACTGTTCTCTATTGACCAGTGTAAAAACTGAAATATGTCAAGATTTGTTTTTATATAGATTGTCATAAAAGTATCATAAAAGTTTATATAATTCAATGATTTAAATATGTCATTTTCTAATGATACATTCCATTTAAAGAGGCTCTGTCAGCATTATCAACCCTATTAAACCAGGCATTAAACCTATTAAACCTACTGCCTGGTAGGGTTCATTATACTGATTAAAACGACACCTTTCTTTTGTCTGTATGCCAAACAGCTGCAGAGATATATGTGTTTTTATTCATATGCAAATAAGCACATTGGAGCACCAGGGGTTGGGGCTGAATCCTTGGCGCACTGCTTTTGTAACCCCCCTGTGCTCTGCACACTGCCCTCCTCCCCTTAATTGACAGGGCCAGACATCAGCATGTTGAGGGCAGAGCTGTATCCTAGCATGCACTGTACATATCATATACATCACTTACTGCTGCCTTACCACATTGAGAAGAGTGGATTTGTATACTTGGATAGCTAATACATATTAGTGCTTTATTCATAGGCACATTATATGATTATAATTAAACCAGTAACATGTAATGGCTTTCTAAGTATAGAAAAACCATCCTTTTCTATGTGGCAATGCTTCAGCTTGGTGCTAAGTGGTCAGCCTTGCATGTAGAGATCCTAAGTTCACATCCCAGGAGAGAATTATATATGTATTTTTTCTCTGGAATTCAACCCATAACAAAAGGCTATAACCTCACTATATTATTCACAGGCACAATATTAATGCTAAAGAAACCAGTAATATGTTTTAGCATTCTAAGTATAAAAAACATTATTCTCATTCTGATTTTTATTGTGAAATGAGGGGGAAAAAATATTTGAAGAAAAAAATCTGAAATTCTCTCCCAAGATTCAAACCTGGGATCTCTATGAGCAAGGTTGACCACTTAAAGGGGTTCTCCGGAAATTAAGAAAATGAAAATACGTAAACATTACTTTATTATAAATATATTCCCAAATATATTTCATTAGTTTAATGGCTCATTTTGTCTAGGGAGCAATGATTAGGAGAAACAAAATGGCCGTCGTCCTATTAGTACATACAAAACCTGTCCTAATCACACAGCAGGACAAGTTACTCCATAACACTGAGCTAAAGAGCTGCATCATCCTCCTCTCTGCTCTGCTTGTCAGGGATTATGATCCCGAATATAGCTAATAAGATCTTCAGCTGAATCTCTGTAGGAATGGAGTTCATAAGGAGATATGAAATACAGAAGGACGGACAGGACAGACTGTGGTAATGGAGACTGCACACAAGTGCTGCTTCTCATTATCCACATCTGCTCATGAACTCCATTCCTACAGAGATTCATTTGAAGATCTTATCATCTGTATTCAGGATCACAATCCCTGAAAAGCAAAGCAGAGAGGATGATGAGGCAGCTCTTTACCTCAGTGTTATGAAGTAACTTGTCCTCCTGTGTGATTAGGACAGGTTTTGTGTGCACTAATAAGACAGCAGCCATTTTGTTTCTCCTAATGATTGCTCCCCAGACAAAATGAGCCATTATAACTAATGAAAGGTATTTGGGAATATATTTATAATGAACTAATATTTAAGTATTTTCATTTTCTTAATTCCTGGAGAACCCCTTTAAGTCCTGGCTATAGCCTTATCATACTGTGGACTGTGTTTTTCTATGCTTAGAAAGCTAATACATATTACTGGTTTCATAATAATCATATATTGTGCCTATGAATAAAGCATTAATATGTATTAGCTTTCTAAGTATAGAAATCCACTCTTCTCATGGTGTAAGGCTGCAGTAAGTGGTGTATATGATATGTACAGTGCATGCTAGGATACAGCTAGATGCTCCAACTTGCTCATTTGCATATGGATAAAAACACATATCTCTGCAGCTGTTTAGCATACAGACAAAGGAAAGGCATAGTCTTAGTCCACAGAATGAGCCCTATGAGGGAGTATGTCTGGTTTAATATCGTTGATCATGCTGACAGAGTCTCTTTAAAACAGGAGTCTTGGTAGTTTTGTGGTGCAGAATTACCTTAAGACAATAGAGAAAGAAATCAGCTGCTAGGCCAGTGTGAGGATTAATGGAGAGTAAATCCACTAAACACTGCAATCTCCACTGCTCCCCGGTCACCCTCTCATACAAGGCATCCTCATCATCTTCGCTGAAAGAATAAGTGAAGTGATATAATTGGTTGAATAATAGGGTTCTCATGCTGCTCCAAATGTTTTACTTCAGAATGTAAAAGATAGGGATAACATCGCTCTTAAAATCACATATGCTGAAAAAATGCCAAAATCCTCGTCAAAAATCTACTTTGTGAACATACCCATAGATATCATTTCCCTTAAATAAATATGATGTGCTAAAGGTTCAGTGAAGCAGTTACCCCATATTTATTTTAACCTACTTATCGTGTGGTGAATAAAAGTTGTAACAAAAGGGCATCACTCACCTGCGGTCTTCCCGTATAGCGATTATTGCTCCTCCTTCACTCCCAGGCTTGATATAGCTATAGTGAGGCAAAGATGGAAGAGAGGATTCCAGGCCACTCAATCCTGCCAGTGCCGACACTGACGATTCCCTGTCTGACTTCTCTAGAAACCACAGGAGGATATCCTGGCATGCTGAGCTGTGAGGAATGAATAGCTTTAACTTGTCTTTTGCTATAGATGTTAAGACATTACAACCTACACATTTCTGATGGAAATTCTCCTGTTCCATCATAGGAGCAGAAAAACAGAATTGAAGACTGTGACAGCTGAGTGACATGGTGGACACCAATGGATCCCTCAATGGACCAAAATGGGGTCCATCAGGTTCTGTCATTTCAACAGAAAAAGTGGCTTCGTGCTGCACCATTTTTTCCGCCAAATACAATGGAACAGCACAGAGAACAGCAAAGAGAAGGAGGCCTTTTCTGCACATCCCCCGGATAAGTCATTCAGACTTATTATTAATACAATAATATGTGACTTTCAAAAAACACAATCTCAAATTTAGTAAATCTCTCTTAATCTACCACCTGATAGTCCACTGATCCTACTGCTGAACACACAAAGTTCTGGAGGAGGTTATATAAACCTTTACAGACTAAAAATATATCTTTGTATAACCTACCAATATTTGGAATTTCTGAGAATCCACAGGACTTTTGCCATCCCAGATAATTTTCAATGTGTTTTAATATTGCAGCTATCAAACAATATCTGAATGCTTCAATCGTCTGTGTACTTTGTGTCGCCTTACCGTATGTGGGATGCATTCTGCCTGGCAAAACAGTACAAGGAAAAGATGACCAAGAGGACTTGTCTGCTGAAATTCAATATGGCAACTGTGGGATCATTGCCCACTACGAACACCTGCAAATGACAACACCGGGATTTAGGATGTAGGAAGACTCCTTATTTCTTGAGACTTTTAAGGGAACCTGTCACTTCTGTGATGGCTGTCAGTGCCTTTAGAGTACTGACCTGCTGAATACTGCAGCTATGAACATCAGGAAAGAAACCTGACATTCGTCGTGCAGGGGCAGAGTGTCTCATCAACTTCATAGCTCAGGCATGCACTGCAGGCTTCCACGGTTCAGTACTATAAGTCCTGGCTGCCATCAAAGAAATGACAGACCGCTGAAATCAGCAGGTATGACACTACACTATGCTGTCCTCAGTGAGGGAAGCATACTGCAGATGACAGACTACCTTTGAATTCTTACTTTACACAGAAAAATCAATAAACTCTTGTGAACGATTTTTTAACCAAAGTTCATAAAGGCTTGATCTCCACTCCCAGTCATCTCCATTCCGGTTAATATTTGAGGCCAATGCCTTGATTTAAAATGTTTCTGTGACAAGGTGGCACTTCATCAGCGCTCTTCTTTTGTTCTGACAAATCCACATCCACATCAATAACTATTTATATCTATATACGGTGTGTGTATATATATATATATATATATATACACACACACACACACACACAAACACACACATATAATTGCCTCTTTCCAAGTCAATTATAAAGTAGACATTGATCTGTATGGGGACATGAAATCCTTAAGATAAGGGCATATAATATGACGTGCTGAAAGGTGGCTGCTGATGGAAGCAATGTACCTGAAAAGTAAACCAGAGATAACATATTAGACCAAATACTTCTGCTAAAACCTTTAACCACTCACCTTAACAATGTCTTCAATACATTGTGACAGTGCAGATTCAGACACCAGCGTCTCTCTGGGGTCTGGAGCCTTATCTTAGAAGAGGTTAAAAAAAAAGCGAGAAAATGTTATATTCAGACATATCACAGTGCACTAAAATACTTTCTTAAAATATTCTATATATATCCCCCTTTCCACATGTCCTACTAAGGCATATGGATTTTATAGGGGCACACTGTTCAGGATCACCTCATATTATTAAGAACGGCAAGACGGTAAAAAACTTTGCTTGTATATAAGAAAGCTGTGAATCACTGTGAGTCTGTTCTGGAGAAGCAATACTCAAAGACCCCTTTGAACATAACCCCCCCTTCCCCCAGTGAGATTTCTGCTGAATTTAATTTTTTTTTTTTATTATTAACTGGGGGATAAAAATTGGTTGTTCACTGCATCACCCACTTTTGCAACAGAAAAAGTGTAACAGGCGCTTTAATAATAAAGCACCTGTTCAATAAATAATACATTGTGTGAGGTATTTCTCCTCACAATATACAGGGTGGGCAATTTATATGGATACACCTAAATAAAATGGGAATAGTTGGTGATATTAACTTCCTGTTTGTGGCACATTAGTATATGGGAGGGGGGCAACTTTTCAAGATGGGTGGTGACCATGGCGGCCATTTTGAAGTCGGCCATTTTGGATCCAACTTTAGTTTTTTCAATGGGAAGAGGGTCATGTGACACATCAAACTTATTGAGAATTGCACAAGAAAAACAATGGTGTTCTTGGTTTTAACATAACTTTATTCTTTCATGAGTTATTTACAAGTTTATGACCACTTATAAAATGTGTTCAAAGTGCTGCCCATTGTGTTGGATTGTCAATGCAACCCTCTTCTCCCACTCTTCACACACTGATAGCAACACCACAGAAGAAATGCTAGCACAGGCTTCCAGTATCTATAGTTTCAGGTGCTGCACATCTCGTATCTTCACAGCATAGACAATTGCCTTCAGATGACCCCAAAGATAAAAGTCTAAGGGGGTCAGATCGGGAGACCTTGGGGGCCATTCAACTGGCCCACGACGACCAATCCACTTTCCAGGAAACTGTTCATCTAGGAATGCTCGGACCTGACACCCATAATGTGGTGGTGCACCATCTTGCTGGAAAAACTCAGGGAACGTGCCCCCTTCAGTGCATAAAGAAGGAAACACATCATCATGTAGCAGTTGAATGGCCTCTCCCGATCTTACCCCCTTAGACTTTTATCTTTAGGGTCATCTGAAGGCAATTGTCTATGCTGTGAAGATACGAGATGTGCAGCACCTGAAACTACGGATACTGAAAGCCTGTGCTAGCATTTCTTCTGCGGTGTTGCTATCAGTGTGTGAAGAGTGGGCGAAGAGGGTTGCATTGACAATCCAACACAATGGGCAGCACTTTGAACACATTTTATAAGTGGTCAGAAACTTGTAAATAACTTATGAAAGAATAAAGTTACGTTAAAACCAAGCACACCATTGTTTTTCTTGTGAAATTCCCAATAATACCCAATAAGTTTGATGTGTCACATGACCCTCTTCCCATGGAAAAACTATAGTTGGATCCAAAATGGCCAACTTTAAAATGGCCGCCATGGTCACCACCCATCTTGAAAAGTTTCCCCCCTCCCATCTACTAATGTGCCACAAACAGGAAGTTAATATCACCAACCATTCCCATTTTATTTAGGTGTATCCATATAAATGGCCCACCCTGTATTATAAAAATGGCTGCCTGTAGTTACCACTAGGGGGAGCTCAGTGCATTAAACAGTTACCATTAAATGCAATGAAAGCTGTAAGGAGCTCCTCCTAATGGTGGCTGCAGGAAAATGAGGTGGATTTATGCTGGGAAGAGAAGGAACCCACTCCCCCTATAGCCGTCACACGGTTTTCCTCCAAGGTAAATACACCACGCCACTGGTGAGGGGCATTTTACAATTAGAATATACAGTATAAATATGTAGAAAATAGAATTCAATAACACTTTTACTGGAGTTCTTTTTTTTTACTGTGATAGATCCTGCCTTTCCCTGCCTGTATGCAACAAGCAAGCTGACTAAACTGGATGTGGTATCTATATTGGGTAATTCAGGGGCCATTATTAAACATAAAACACGTAATTCTAAAACCAATGATTCACAGACCCCCTTGGATGGATTTCATTTTTTTATTTTTTTTATTTATTTGCATTGCATGACACTAGGTTTGGATACAGCCCTCATCCAGTTTGACTAAATGGTTCTCACCTGCTTCTGTTGTGGTACAATACAGTAAGGGTTTCAGCATGGGCAGAATTAGATATTTCTCTGCCAGCTGAGGCTGCTCCCGTCCCATCTTCAAAAACGTTTCAGTGGCGACTCTTTGAAACTGTCGAGCTGTCAGAGCGTTCTGGATGTGGAGCAAGTCTAGGATCTAAAAAAAAAAACAGATCACCCATCCATAAGCAATAAACGTCCTTGGTGGGACAACCCCTTTTGTGTAGGGAATATTACAAAAACAATTTTTGTCCCACCATCCCCTACAGCAGGGATGCCAAACCTGCGGCTCTCCAGCTGTTGCAAAACTACAACTCCCAGCATGCATGGACAGCCTATAGCTATCAGCCTACAGCGGGGCATGGTGGGAGTTGTAGTTTTACAACAGCTGGAGGGACGCAGGTTGGCCATCCCTGCCCTACAGGAATAGCATGTATGAGCAATCACCAAAATTGTTTTATGTGGGTTTTAATTATCTCCTGGAAGGTAAGTAGGAAGAATCACACAAAATAGCTTCTTAACCACTTCCAGTCTGCCCATTGACTATAAACGTCCTGGTAGTGGATCTCTATCTCTGAATGGACGTTTTAAAACGTCCTTGAGCTTTGCCCCCTGTGTGCAGCACCTGTACATAGAAGCTCCATGACTCAGCTGCCTCCTGACAGCCAAGAACATGGAGCTTTTACCTGAGACCTTTTTTCCTGGCCTCCAGGCTTTTGATTACTCTGACAAGCTGTCAAAGCCATCACAAATGCTTGTACTATCTCCCTCTCATTACTGCCGGTCACAGAGCAGTTTACAACTACATATTGGGTGTTTCTGCAAACTTCAGAATCAGGAAAATAAATATTCAGGTTTGATTTGCGGTTACCCTTGCTATCTCATAGGAAAAATGAATTAAAAATTGAAAATCTGCAAAAAATATATATTTATTTTTAAATTTCACCTTCCTACTGTTTTAATTCTTGTGGGAAATCTAAAACAAACTTTGTAAAAATCAGTTTGGATTACATTGGGGGCTGTAGTTTCTAAAATATGTTCATTTATGGGAGGTTTCTATTATTTAAGCCCCTCAAAGTCACTTTAGAACTGCAAAGGTCCTTTAAAATTAACTATTGGAAATTTTCATGAAAATCTTAAAAATTACATCTAAAATTCGAAACCTTCTAACGTCCTCAAAAAATAAAATTACATTTCCAAAATTATGCCAACATAAAGTGGACATATGGTGAATGTTCATTAATAACAATTTTATTAGATATCCCTATGCAACTTAAAAGCAGAGAAATTAATATTTAAAAAAGTGTGACTTTTTTCAAAATTTTCAGTAAATTTTGGATTTTTTATAAATAAAGGTAAAATATATTGACTCAAATTTACCATTAACATAAAGTACAATGTGTCACAAGAAAACAATCTCTGAATGGCCTGGATAAGTAAAAGCGTTCCAAAGTTATTACCACATGAACTGACACATGTCAGATTTGCAAAATTAGGCCTGGTCAGGAATGGGGTAAATGGCCCGGATGGGAAGTGGTTAAAGGGTGTTAAACCAACTGCATTTAAAAAAAAAAACAGAACAAAAAACAGAAAACAATCCAGCTTTGTAAATTGTCTTAAATAAAAAATCTGCCATTTCGAGTTTTCAGCTCCTATGAAGACCTATCTCCATGGTAATAGATTGCAAACAAGACCTATGTAGTCATATTCTGCAGTCACACTCCCTCCCTTCCATCTGCCTGCTAACAATTCTTACCCTACTGGAAAAAAATAGGGGCATAATCAAAGGTGGTCTGATTGCAATTTGTAACCATGAAGGCATAAAAGGCTGCATTGGGGCTGTAGACACAAAATAGCAGGAGATTTTTAAGTTTAGTTATGTACTGAGCTTTTTTTTTTTTCTTCAAATGCAGTGCGAGAGGAAAAATGCTGTGAAAGTGTATTCATTCAGAATTTTTTGAATGACGAAATTAACATAGTAACATAGTATATATGGCTGAAAAAAGACATCTGTCCATCCATCCATCCTGTTATCCTGCAAGTTGATCAAGAGGAAGGCAAAAAAACACTCTGTGAGGTAGAATTTTCCTCACTGTAGGGGAAAGAATTCCTTCTTGACTCCAATCAGGCAATCAGAATTACTCCCTCTAGTAACTATAACCTGTAATATTATTACCCTCCAGAAATACATCCAGGCCCCTACATATATTTGCTTAGGTTGTCTATAGAGAAAGTCACCTGCATGGGGACTCAAAGTAGTTGAATAATGCGATGCATTAAACATTGCTGTGGTACCACCATGCCTCATGGCACCATGTTCACACTCCGCAAACAATAACAGGGGCTCTGATACAAAAGAATATATTAGAGAATATATATTAGCCTCACAAATGTTATATTAAAGGGGTTTTCCAGGAATGATTTAAAATGGCACCAGCAACCTGTCCTAGAATGGGAGGAGGACTGGCTGCCTACACTTGCAAAGCTGCCAAGGGGGGTGAGGGGTCGGGGCATCACTACACACTACAATGCTCTACAATAGCTATTAATGATGTGATCCTGCCTATGATATGCCATCATGTCTGAGCAGCCTGACAGAAAAACTCACTAATACGTAGTATATGCAAATGCCAGAGTGTACTGAGGCCTCGCCCCCTCATGCCCCTAGGCAGCTCTGCAAATGGAGGTAACCAGTTGAGCTCACATTCTAGGACAGGTTGCTGGCAGACATTTTAAACCATTCATGGAGAACCCCTTTTAATGCAAGGTATCTCAGATTTACTCCTTTTAATATGGCATCTATTGGTCAGCCTTACCTGCGGACATACTTTTCGGTAATACTCCTCAACAGTAATTGACTGCTGAGGACATGATGCCAGGACCTTTGCTATTGCATCACACTTCTTCCAGTTGCTGGCAGCAGCCTCGGCTTCACGACCCCCAGCTACACCAGCTGTAAAATAAGAAATCAAACTTTCTGTCTCGAAGGAAAAACATCTATGATCAAAATTTTTACGAAAATCATGTCTTCAATACAAAAGTTTGGAAAAAAGGTTCTCAAAATACTATTTTGTCATGGTGCCTAAAAGAAAGCTCAGAAAGCTGAAAAATTAAATTAAAAAGTAGAAACAAAGTAAAAACAAAACTATGGAAGCCTCACGATAGGTCATCAATATCAGTTCGGCAGGACAGTGTTCCGGCACCCTGCCAATAAGTTGCTTGGAAATAGCTTTGGCACTGGAACTACAAAGCTCTGTCCACTGGGAACAGTGGACGGAGCTGGTCTACTACAGCGCTGCTCCCAATCACTTGAAAGGGAACAGCACTACAGTAACCAGCACAGTCAAGTAAACATTGGAGAGAGCTGTGTGGTTCTGGCACCAGAGTCCCTACTGAACAGCCGATTGGCAGGGGAACTGATACTAAAGGCCTATCTTCCAGATAGGACATTGATATCAAAATACTGGAAACCCCTATTAAAAATCAAGGCCAGACCTTGCCTTTTCGGAGTGGAATAGGCTACTTTCACACTAGGGTTTTATACTTCCGGTATTGAGTTCCGTCATAGGGGCTCAATACCGGAATAAAACGCTTCAGTTTTGTCCCCATTCATTGTCAATGGGGACAAAACTGAACTGAAGACAACGGAATGCTCTTAAAAGCATTCTGTCCCGTCTTCAGACCGGAGAGCAAACCGCAGCATGCTACGGTTTGCTCTCTGGTCCAGGCATCCGCACCAAAAATTGATTGACTTTCAATGGAGTTCATGACGGATCCGTCACCTGCACATATACATACATACACAAACATACACAGACATATACACATACATACTTACATGGTCCGGGCAGGTCTCCACAGCGCAGGAGGAGCAGGATGGCGCACACATAGGACGATTCCACCCGGCGCCCAGCAGAGGGCTGCTCCTGTACTGTGCTGTGGAGACCTGCCGGGAGCATGTAAGTATGTATGTGTATTTGTATGTGTATATGTCTGTGTGTATGTACTGTGTGACATGTGTGGGGCCGGAGCGCGGTTCCGGCCCCACATATGTCCCTGCGGCAGCACGGATCCGGCGGCACCCTTCACCTGCCGGATCCGTGCTGCCACTAGTGTGAAAGAGGCCATAGATGGCTTGCTACTTATCTCTGTGGCTGTTTTTTTTCTGCAGAATGAATAGGAGTCTACACTGAAATGTTTCCAGACCATGTGAATGGGGTCAAAGGAACCCCATTCATATGCATGGTATGAGAATTGTTATTAGATTGTAACTACAAGCTGTTCCATTCACTTCTAGGGGACGTCTCTGTAGTATACAATTGAATAGGAACAAGCCGTAGTTACACCTGCTCTCACTGCGATGTCGACCGCGCGCAGGTAAACAAACAAGGGATAGGTCATCAGTATTAAACACTTGGACATCCCCTTTAATCCATTAAAATGAAATGTTTGTGCCAAATGATTGTACAGGGTGTTCAGACTAGGTCCTTATGTAATGTGATGTTATGTTGGATTTTAGTGATGTATAATAAGATCAAGCTACAGCCAAACCAATATAACCATAGATATTTTACTATTTTTCTTGTAACATTAAAGGATTTGTCTCACTTCCGCAAATTTCATTTATAATGTAGACAAAGTTAACACAAGACACTTCCTTATGTATTGAGATTGTCCATGTTGCCTCCTTTGCTGGCTAGATTAATTTTTCCACCACATTATACATTTCGTTTCTATGGTTACGACCACCCTGTAATCCAGCAGTAGTGGCCGTGCTTGCACAATACGGGAAAAAGTGCAGGCCTCTGGTGGCCGTGACTGTGGGAGTACGCACAACACAGCACTTATAATGTGCAAGCACGTCCACCACTGAGGGATTGCAGCGTGGTCGTAAACATGGAAATGAGCAGTGTATAATGTGATGGAAAAATTAATCCAGCCAGCAAAGTAGGCAATATGGATAACCACAATATATTAGTAAGTGCCTTGTGTGAACTTTGTCTACATGATTACGCCATTTGCTGAAGTGAGACAACCCCTTTAAATAGTATGTGCGATATGTTATTCTCTGGCTTTCAGCAGTGAACTAACCTCCTGCATCTTCTAGGATCCCACGTACCACAGCTTGTACCCCATTAGGTCTCATCAATCTTTCTGAGAGCAACTGTCCAGAGAGGCGCCGCAACCAGGCAGGTGCCGGAGCTCTCTGTAGGGAGGCTGCGGCACCAGAAGGACGAGGCCCCTGGAAAAAAGGCGATTTATCATTGTGATCACAGAGATCTACAGTCTTTCTCATCCCTCAAATACCTATAAAGAAAAAAAACGAGAAATGAGAATAGCAATAACAAGAGACTTACCTGTCTAGGACCCCCCTGCAAAATGAGCAGCTCTCGGATAACAAGTGGCTGGTACAACTGATCCAATAGTCCTCTCAAAGCCTCCTTGCACTGGCCCCTCTCACTCTCTGACAGAGTCTGGAGAAAAGAAGAAAGAGGCATTTGTATTACTGGCAATATACAATATAACTGAAGAAGCCACACAAGGCCTGTGTAGGTCATATAGTGTAATTTAAAAAGGCATATGTCAGCAGGATCAACCCCAGATTAGGACGTATGTGCACCAAGAGCACAGCCCTAGCCACTCAGTGCACCTTAGTACCGTTCTACCCCCTGGACACTCCCCCCTCCACTTGATTGACAGGGCCAGGGAAACAGAGCAGTTAAGGTGCACTAAATGAAATGCTAGGGCCCACCCTTGGTGCACAAATGCCTTAATTTGCAAAGTTTTAAAATTTGGTGGAATAAAGGAATGTTTTCAATTGGGCATGGTCAGCCCACCATGCAATATGGCTAGTTTAATAGGGTTTATCCTGCTGACAGAAGCCCCTAAAGTGATAAATGCAAAATTATCCCTCGTAAGGCCACTTCTTGAATACTGGATGCAGTTTTGGGCTGCATATACTATAAAGGATATAGGAGAGCCAGACAGGGTTCAGAAAAGGGGGAACAGATGGCTGCACAACAGGATTCCAAATACAGTTCGTGCCGGAAAGTTCCCTCTATGCTGATGCAGAAACCTTCATTCCTCTAGATCTAGAGGAAGCCCCCGCTGTACTGTGTACATAAAAATCATTAGATTGAGCTCTGTCTTTGACATATTCATACATAGTGAATAGGTCATCCCTCTGCTATTTTTCACCAAACCTAAAGGTTATGTCTACATTTGAACCATTTTTTATTATCCCAATATATCTGATATAAAAAATGTAATCTAGCAGTAGATCATTATTAATTCTTATTGTTAGTTCTACGGCTTCTTTGCAAACCTATGGATCTCTATAGCAATAAACAATCTCTCCTCCACTTACTAAGCTACCAAAAGTATGTATAAATATATATGCCATATTACAAGCTCCATAAGACACACTTTTTCCCCCCAAAAGAAGGGGGGAAATGGCAGTGCATCTTAGGAAGTGAATATTAATGTCTGCTTCCATTATGGCTGTACTCACCGCTCCCAGCCCTTCTTCCGGGTGCAAAACTGCACATGTCCCGACTGTGTGTAGCATCAGAACGTAGTACACGTAGGAGCGCACTATAACCTGACACTATGTGACATCAGGTCACAGTGCAGCGCTAGGCCAGCACAGGACCAGGGAGTGGTGAGTGTCAGTACGGTTCAGAGCAGGAGAGGTAAGTAATTTTTTTTTTGTCTCATGGAGCTTGGGGGACTGATTCGAGGTCTGGGAGGAATGGGGTCTGATGGAGCTTGTGGGTTTGATCTGAGGAAGAATAGGGGTAAATGGAGGGAGCCGGAGGCCACACAAATGGATGTCAATCACAGGCAAGAGGGGCGGTTAAGGGGCGTGCTTTGCTTGACTTGAAGCAAGGAGGCCGCTGCCCCCTTGACTTCAAGCTGACTGGAAAGATAGCGCTGATGGCACTTAAAACATCGCTTTTATCAAGTTTGGGGGATCAAATTACTGGATCAAAAGCATGATTAGTAACACACTGGGGGCTACTATTAGGTAATGCTGGCTGTTTGATGTGTGTTATTGAGGTGACAGGTTCCCTTTTACAACTTGCAGCAAAATCTACAGATGGGGTTTGATGCCGATTAAGACTTCCCCACTCAATAGAGAAAATCCACCACAAACCTAAGACCATTCAGCAACATAAATTGAAATTCTTAATATCTGCACCGCAAGGCAAGGAAATTATTTATAAAATTTAGTTAAGATTTGTTAAGGGGGTTATCCAACGAAATTAAAACTTTTTTTCACTCGATCTTAACACTTTTTTATCTACTTCCTCCACTGCACAGTAAATAGTACCTCCCCCAATATAGTTCTCCACTATCTAGAGAGAGACATAGCTAAATACTTATTTATCCAAAACAGTGATAAGCAGGGTGTTCTAGTGGTGATAGATAATCAGTTCTCACCTCTCCTGTGTTCTCTCCTGTCCTTATACTATAAACAGTGATAAGCAGGGTGTTCTAGTGGTGATAGATAATCAGTTTTTACCTCTCCTGTGTTCTCTCCTGTCCTTATACTATAAACAGTGATAAGCAGGGTGTTCTAGTGGTGATAGATAATCAGTTCTCACCTCTCCTGTGTTCTCTCCTGTCCTTATACTATAAACAGTGATAAGCAGGGTGTTCTAGTGGTGATAGATAATCAGTTTTTACCTCTCCTGTGTTCTCTCCTGTCCTTATACTATAAACAGTGATAAGCAGGGTGTTCTAGTGGTGATAGATAATCAGTTCTCACCTCTCCTGTGTTCTCTCCTGTCCTTATACTATAAACAGTGATAAGCAGGGTGTTCTAGTGGTGATAGATAATCAGTTTTTACCTCTCCTGTGTTCTCTCCTGTCCTTATACTATAAACAGTGATAAGCAGGGTGTTCTAGTGGTGATAGATAATCAGTTTTTACCTCTCCTGTGTTCTCTCTTGTCCCTTATTCTATAACCGGTGATAAGCAAGGTGTCCTAGTGGTGATAGATAATCAGTTCTCACCTCTCCTGTGTTCTCTCTTGTCCCTTATTCTATAACCGGTGATAAGCAGGGTGTTCTAGTGGTGATAATCAGTTCTCACCTCTCCGGTGTTCTCTCCTCATACTACAATGATAAGATTGGTTGTGAGGTTATCCTCTAAAGACTAGAGAAGAAAGTTCACTACTAGGCACGCCTGCTGTCACCTCAGAACCGCTAGACAGAGCAAGATGACAGCATTAAAGGTGTTGTCTGGGAATAAGTAACTCTCCACAGGTGCCTGCAGCCTGCCTGTGCTAGGAATAGAATCATACTTACCTACTCCCTGCAACTCTGGTTCTGCATGCCAGCTCCTGTATGTCCATCTTCCTGTATGCAAATTTTTTTTAATTCCTCCCTGGCACGGACATGATCATCTGCTCCGCTGCCAGCAATAACTGACTTCAGCTCCTACAGATACGTCACAGCTGAACCCAGTCATTGACTGCAGCGGAGCAAATAATCGTGCCAGAGAGGAGTTAAGCAGTCTACGAACCGGAAGATAGACAAACGGGAGTCAGTGTGCAGGACCAGATAGGCAGGGAGCAGGTAAGTAGGAATCTTTCCATAGCAGAGGCAGGCTGCAGTACCTATGAAAAGTTATGTACTCCCAGGCAACTCTTTCACGGTAGGCACTGAATATAGCAGCTACACTTTATTCCCATTTAGACTTGCACATGATTCTCTGCATTTCCAGAACATACATATAGAGCTTTTCTAGCATTTTATGAGCGCAAATTCATAGATTTCTTACAATTATTAAGTGTTATTACTAAATTATTGGCCATTTATGCAGGAGTCAGAGTAAGAACGTTTGGCTTACTGACTCCACAGCCCTGTTGGATTAACCCCCACAAATCTAGGCAGAAAATCTGCAGCAATTCGGTCACGTGTACAAGCCTTTAAAGGGATTATTTGGGAACAGCGTCGTTGAAACAGATGCAGAAAGCCTTGCCTCAGCTATGGAAAGAACCATATTTACCTACTCCTGCTCCACCAACTCTTAAGTGTCCATCTTCTGTCTGTGGCTTGTTTACTTCTTCCCGGCATGGGTCACTGCAGTGATGTCTCGTTTGTGGACATGGCACTGCTGAAGCCAGTGGCTGGCTCCAGTGGACTATGTGGCCATGCTGGGGAGGAAACACACGTGGGACCCTGTGTGCAGGACATGAGTGGCGGTGAGCAGGTAAGTATGGTTCCTTCCACAGCAGAAGCGAGGCTGTGGGCACTGATTAAAACTTCACTATTCCCGCCAACCTCTTTAAAGTTTATTTGCCACTTCTCTGCTCTAACCTCCAGTATTGATGGAATCTGTACAGAATTGCTTTGGATACTGGCAAAGTTTCAGAGTGATTTACTTATCGTTTATAGTGATATCGGTAAAAACTGTTATATGAATCCCAGACCAATTCTGCATGCCGAAGAAATGGAATACATAGAGTTGGTCTTATACCTTCAGACTCTCTTTTGTGCCCTGATTAGAAGGGCAATATCCAAGTTGACACAGCCCAGCCATAAGGTCTCCAAGATGCTGTGTAAAGAGCAGGCTTCCCAGAGATGAATGCTGAGACACCTCCAACAAGGACATGCATGCAATGTACAGCCTACGTGTACGAACTTGTGGCAAGTCACACGACACCATTGAACACACAAGGGCTCCAAATTCAGATCGATGCTGTAAAGGAAGACCAATCCCTGGAAGAAGGTATGGGCAGATTCCCATAGACACCACAAACTGCAGAGCTGACTGGACCGTCTTCTGCTGAGCAATGCTAAGAGTATCTGGACTCAGAGAAGGGGCTGCCTCAGGGGTCCTCAGGTTGGGTTTAGAGGGTTGAAAAGACTTTGCCAATTCAATCATGCACTCCTTAAGACATAGCAGTAGCAGCAGGGCTTCTGAAGTGAACTTCCATGATGGATCTTCTTGTGAACTTTCATGAAACCCTGGGGCAACTTTTGAGACTCTTTCTCGCAAAGTGACTAGAGCCTCCCACTTTGAGACTTGCTTTAGTTCTTCCTCCAAGGAAGACACATTAAACTGTAAGGTGCTAAGTAAGGCAGTCTGCTTATCAGTGTTCTGCGCACTAGATCCAGATTCTGTAAGAAAATAATATGTAAATACATTTAATAGAAGCGTTGAGAGGATCACTTTGCTATGTCTGCATAGCTCCCATTCAATATTATGGGAGTTAAGAAAACAGAGTACCCCAGTCCACTCTACTGTTTCCTAAACTCTGGCTACCCCATGCGAGGGCTATTCAAATCTCAGCCAAGAGTTGTCCCAAGAGTTACATCACCTATCCACAGAATAGGTGATGTGTGATCAGCCCACCAATCATAAAAATGGGGGTTCAACATCAACCTGTATTTATGGTGAAATGGTTCTTCTCTATGTGACTGGTGGAGATTGCCAAATGCTCTACTTGACCTCTCCTGAGCAGTTCCATTGAAATGCATGAAATGGCAGTGCGCATGTTCAAACGCTGCTCCTTTCATGCAGGGTGACTGAGACCCCCCCTTGTGATCAGTGGGGTCCCAGCAATTAGGTAATAAGTGTTTTAATACAGGTATTCCTATCCACAGATTAGGTGCTAAGGTATAATTCTGGGAACACACCAAATTAAAAAATAACACACAAACAAGTACTATAATCGGAGGAAATCTGGAGGAGCAGTCCAAGACTCCAGGGATATTGTAATGTATGGCACACTCTGATGCACCATTTATCAGGCCACTGCATGGCACTATCTGGGCAATACTTGCACTTGTTTGACTAAACTGCATATGACTGGCAGCCACCTATCTGTTGATGTCTGAAAGTTCTTAATACTTGCCTCATGAGAGGCCTAATTGGTGTCACACATCTAAAGCGATTTGTCTACCCCTGCTGCTGGGTACAGCCACGTGGTATAAATGCCACAGATTTTCCCTAGTAGAATTATGTGTGGGGAATCAGCAGTTTTTTCTAGTAGCAGTTAAGGTGGATGACATTTTGGTGAGGAACCGCACATAACTTGACATGTGGTGTGGATTCTAAATAGCAAGTATCTAAATGGATTCTAAATAGCTAATATCTGCAGTGGATTTTAACCTTTTTTTTATATAGCAGTGGGTGAATATCCGTGCGCTACACTGCGTACAGGTGAAAATATAGGATAGGTTTCCAAGAAGTAGACAACCCTGCCCACCCTCAGGAGCCAAAGGAATGAATTTGAAGGGGATACCAACGCTACCCGCAGGGGTGAGCAGCCATTGGACACCGCATGTGACACCGCTGTGGCCACCTTGCGTAAACTCAGCTTAAAACACTGCTTATCTGGGACGTATATTTACCTAGGATGCAATGTAATATGTCGTATAATATTTGGATATGATGCATCATCTGGGAAATGTATAGCGGCACTATTAGTTGTGCAGTATATGGCACTATGTATATTGTATATAAGGGGAGGTCTCCTTATAGCTATGACTGTTAGAATACAATGTTTGGTAGGGGGGTTTTAATATCTTACTGAAAGGTAATGAAAATTACATAGATATAGATACATTTAGTTCAACCATATCTGTAGTTTATCCAGTTGTTAGTCAAGTGACACTACAAGTCCCAGCAAGCCCTGCACACTGGCACGTACACCTGCTCCGGACTCCACAATGTCCTCACCTCTAGGGGTTATCAGTATTTTCAGCGCCTCAACCACAGTACCCACGTTCACACTGACAGCCATGTTTGTATGGGGCCCGCCCCCGGAATTACGTCATCACGCAGGCTCTGCGTTCCACGCGCTAGTGAACAGCCCAGACTTTCACTTCCACTTCCGAGCCTGCGCCGTCGCCATTGCATGTTGGGTAATGAGTGAGTGACTCGGTGACAGCTGTGTCGCGGTGTGTAGCACAGGTATGTCGCGGTCATCGGCCATGCCAAGAATTTACATCGGACGGCTCAGCCATCGAGCCCGGCAAAGTGACGTAGAACGCTTCTTCAAGGGCTTCGGCAAGATTTTGGAGGTGGATCTGAAGAATGGGTGAGTGACCAGTCTGTGTCGTCAGGTGCTCTGATTGGAGCTGGCATGTCCTTCTGTTCTGGCTTCAGCTGGCCATCGTGATTATTAGGGGAGTGTTCACACTTGCAGATTTTGCTCAGGTTTTTTTTAATGCAAATTTTGTAAGCCAAAACCAGGAATGGTTTTAAGATAGAGGAGATGTATCTGTTCTTTATTTCGCTGTCTCCACACCTGATTTCTGTATTAAAAACCTGATCAAAACCTGCATGTGTGAACATACCCTACATGTTGTCTTATGGAATCAGATCTGATCAGAAGTTTTTCCAATCATTCGTGGTAAAAGTACATGTGGGGCACAGTGGATGATAACGCTTGTAAGTAAGGCCCTCAAGCACACGGCTGTAGCTAGGATACCGGCCCTGCTCCTTCCTCATTGTACGGAACGTCCAGCCCTCTATAGAACAGTCCTATCCTGTTCCATAGTACAGACAAGAATAGGACATGGTCTATTTTTTTTTAATGGGGCCACGAAACGGACATACGGAAGCAGACAGCACACGGTCTGCTGTCTGCGTCTTTTGTGGCCCCGTTGAAATGAATGGGTTCACATCTGACCCGCAAAAATGCAAATCAGATGTGAAAAAAAAACTTGGTCCTTCACATGAGCCTTTAAGGGGTTGTCTCCCTTCAGTAAATTGCATTTATCATGTAGAGAAAGTTACTACAATGCACTTACTAATGTATTGTTATTGTCCATATTGCTTCCTTTGCTGGCTGGATTCATTTTTTTCCATCACATTATACACCTCGTTTCCATGGTTACAGAGCACCCTGCAATCCATCAGCAGGGTTGCCAACTGTCCAGAAATTTCTGGACAGTCCGTAAAAATAGGTGACTTTTTTTCTGTGTCCGTGAAAAAAAGTACACGCGTCTGTGAATTTTTTGAGGCTGATGGTAATTGACTAGATTATTTTGGTGGTAATTCTCATCATTTTATAGCTCACAGTAAATGCTGGTAATGGGTTCTTATCAGTGTATTGAGCTATAGACATGGATTACTTATAATTAGAGATGAGCGAGCATGCTCGGCCGAGCGTACTCGGGAGCAATTTTCGAGTAGTAGCGTACGCATTTTATAATCTGTACGCTAATGCGTACTCATCTTGTAATTTGTACGCATTAGCGTACAAATTTATAAGATGCGTACACATTAGCATACAAATTTATGAGATGCGTACGCATTAGTGTACAGATTATAAAATGCGTACGCTACTACTCGAAAATTGCTCCCGAGTACGCTCGGCCGAGCATGCTCGCTCATCTCTACTTATAATGTTTATCATTCATTATGGTTTCCCTATTTGTCCGTAAAAAATGTTGAATGTCCATGATTTTGGGATAAGTTGTCCAGAAAAAAGAAAAAGTCTGGTTGGCAACCCTGTCCATCAGTGGTGGCCGTGCTTGCACACATAGAAAAAAATCACCTGCCTCTCTGGTGGCCGGGACCATAGGAACACACATAAGCTAGCACTTTTTCCTTTAGTGCGTAAGTACGGCCACCAATGCTGGATTAAAAGGTGGTCATAACCATGGAAACAAGAAGTGTATATTGTGATGGAAAAATGAATCCAGCCAGCAAAGGAGGCGATATGGATGATAACAGTACATTAGTTAGTGCAGTGTATTAACCCTTTCGCGCCCGGAGCTTTTTTCGGTTCTGCATTTTCGTTTTGCGCTCCCTGCCTTCAAACAGCCATAACTCTTATTTTTCTGTTCACATAGCTGTATGAGGGCTTGTTTTTTGCGGGACAAGTTGTGCTTTCCAACGCCACCATTTAATATTGCATACGGTGTAGTGGGAAGCGGGAAAAAAATTCCAAACCGGGTGGAATTGCAAAGAAAACGCTATTCCGCTACAGTTCTATGGGTTTCTTATTTACAGCGTTCGATGTGCATTAAAACTGATCTGTTACTTTCATTCTACTGGTCAGTACGAATCCGGCAATACCTAATATGTATAGTTTTTCCTGCGTTTTCATAGTGATAAAATAATTAGAAAGTTGCCCTTTTTTTTTTTTTTTTTCCTTGTCAAATCTTGACCCCTATAACTTTTTGGTATTTATGTGTACAGAGCTGTATGGGGGCTCATTTTTTGCGGGACGATCTGAAGTTTTTATTGATACCATTCTGGGGTGTGTATGACTTTTTGATCACTTTTTATTTAATTTTTTTTTAGAAAAAAAAAGCGACAAAAAACGGCAAATCGCCATTTGGACGCTTTTTTCCGCCACACAATTCGCCGTATTGGAATTTTTTTTATATATTTTAAAAGTACGGGCGTTTTCGGTCACGGTGATACCCATGATGTCTATATTTATTGTTATTTAGGTATTTATTTTTTACTTATACGGAAAGGGGGGTGATTTGAACTTTTACATCTTTTTTATTTTTTATATATTTTTTAACATTTTTTTTAAATTTTTTTTACTATTAGAAAGCTCAAATATGGGCTTATATATTGTGGCTTTTTTTTTTCTTTATGAGCAATTATGGATTTTATAGACTCAGAAATCCATGGATTGCTCATTTCTTATCCTGGCCTGCCATCTAGTGGCCAGAATAAGAATTGCACTTTGAAAACTGTAATCCTCACCAGCGAGGATTACAGTTTTCATATGGTGTACAGACACCCCGATAGTTCGCTTCCGGGTTGAAACGCAACTAGATGCCGTGATGCCGGCATCTAATCAACCAGGAAGACGCTGCCGATGGCGGTAAGTAGCGGCAAGTCTCTGCTGTTAGAAACAGCAGAGACTTGCCGGCCATGACGCCCGCCGCACCCGCGAGCGGGCGCCATGTGCCTGCATCGCCCCAGCGCCGTACATGTACGGTGCTGGGCACGAAGGGGTTAAAGGGAATTTGTCACCAGGATAATCGCTATTGAAGTAAAGCCATGGCCTAATAGCACTTAGTACCTTATTTCCAGATGAGCCTTTGTTTCAGCAATAGATGTTTTCTGTCTTCTGAAAATCCAGTATATTTGGTATGCAAATGAGCCAGTAAAGTGCCCAGAAGGGCGTCACTCTTGCAGGAAGGAACCCAGGCACGCCTCCTGCTAGTGCCCAAGCCCATCCTCATGCAGGAAGCAGGGGAAAGGGGGAGGGGTTATGGCTTGAATGTGATTTAGGAGGCGTGTCTGGGCTCCTTCCTGCCAGGGCACCTTACTGGCTCATTTGCATACCAAATAAACTTGAGTTTCAGAAGATAGACAACATCTATTGCTTAAACAAAGGCTCCTCTGGAAATAAGGTAATAAGTACTATTAGACTATGGCTTTACTTCAATAGCATTTATCCTGAACAGATTCCCTTTAACGTTCTCGACATGATAAATGCCATTTACTGAAGTGAGACAACCCCTTTAAGCGACATGTATAGCTCAGTACACTGGTATGAGCACTTACCATCATCTACTGTGGGCTGTAGAGTGATGATACTCACAAGCATCATCTCGAGTATTTGTGTTTCATGGTCGTGGAAAAATGTCTTCTATTTTTATGGAGTGTCCAGGGCTTTCTAGATACCTGGCAACCCCAAATACTCTCCCATGCCATGATTCCACATTCATATTGTAAATTTCTCTTTTTCCTGACAATGTACAAGGATTTACTAAAAGATCTTTCAGGAGCCCCAAGAGCAGTGATCCCCTTAATCCAACCTGCTGGTCCCGTCCTGACGCTTACCTGGTCAATGCTCTGGAGATGTTTGCTTGGCCACTTACTGCCACAGTGGTGACTCTCTCAGCCAGTGATTGGCACAGAAGGCATTTTCTGCGTGTTGAGAGTGGTCTAGCAGGAGAGACGGTATGGGATCGATAAGGGTGCATACCCCTTCTTTTAGTTATTTTCTAATGAGTTTCACCCCTTTGGGAAGGTGTTGCTGCTTTAGATCTACTTAGTGCTGTTGATGGTGCCTCCCGAAGTTCTGCATTACAGTGTGGATGAGATGGATCGAGCCCACCAGGCAATGTGAACAAAGAATTTATATATTAAAGGGGACCTAAGCATAAAAACACACACACACACCAAGGAGCAGAAGCTGTGTCTATTAGTTTTCTGTCTGCTCATCTTTTTGAGCGTATGGAGTACAGACCCACACAATGTATATAGGAGCCATACTCCACACACTGGAAAAGCTGAGCAGAGCCAATGAAGGCCGAGGGACAGAGAGCTCAGAGCAGCGCTTCTGAGCCCTGCTTTATTTCTTTGTTGGTTACCTATGTCTGTGGGCTATTAGGCTACCATTCCATATTCATCCTGTGTGCCCATCCTCTTCTTGCCTTTTTTGCTTCCACTTTTTGCAAAGTGCTGAGGGTCTTAGAAAGGTACTTGCTCCCAACCAAATTTGTGACTTTTTTTTTTTACACCAGAAGAATGAAAAAAAAAAATATATATATATATATATATAGTTCTATGGGAAAAGATTTAATAAAGCTTGTAATTTAATCTTTTTATGCTTAGGAGTCATATTGGCAGTCCTCCTCAGATTACACCAATTTCATGGTGACAGGTTCCCTTTAATAAATCTCCCCCTTTGGGTTTAGCATTGCATCTCTGTCTATAGTCCTGCGTGAAGATATGTCATCCATAGGGAAGATACATCTGCCTCCCTTCTTGAACCTCTGCCGATACTATCTATTGTGCTGGGAATTATCCCCTTTCTAACCTGTATGAAATGTCCGATCTTGTTTGTGTCCAAGCTATGGGTTTGTGGAGTTTGAAGATGTTCGCGATGCTGACGATGCTGTGTATGAAATGAATGGGAGAGACCTATGTGGAGAGCGCGTCATTGTGGAGCACACCCGGGCGCCAAGGAGGGGTTTGCACAGTAAGTATATCAGTGAAAGATCATTGTGCTTTTATTTGCTTTATTATTTTGTGCCGCTTACATCTCAGGCAGGCTAGGGGACGCTCGAAAGCACAGGGCAATTGTCAGCCGGATCATTTGGAACGAATATTACTACGTTGCTCATTCCCAATAATCAGCCCATGTAAAGGGCCCGCAGATCACCCGATGAACAGGTGAAACACTTGTCCATCGGGTGATATCATTGTTGATGCGGACACCCAAATCATCATTTCTGGGCAGCAGATTGTTCTTGTAGACAGCGATCTGATGCCCAGAAACAATAGAGAAGTAGCCATCGCTCGTCCCCATACAGTGGAGGTGATTGCTGCATATAAATGCTACTCTTACTCCCACTGACGAGCAGAAACAATTCCTTTCCAATAATTGGCTCATGTAAATGCACCTTCAAGCCGAGTTTACACTGCACAACGTTGCATCTGATTGTTGGGACGGAAGCGTTCCTTCCCAACAGTCGGCTGCTCGTTCACTGAAGGAGAAATCTGTATTTACATGCAGCGATCACCTCCACTGTATGAGGATGAGGGGTCACTACTGCTATCTCCATTCAGAATCATTATTTCCGGGCAGCAGGTTGCTGTTTAGACAGCACGATCTGCTGCCCAGAAATGATGATTGGTGTTGCCTCCACAAATTACAGCATCGTCCAACGTACGAGCGGTTCGCTCATTTGGCAGCACATATAGACTGGCAGAGTGTCGGGAACGAACGTTCGCAGGAAAGGACGTTTCTGATAATCTATCCCAGAAAATCAGGCAGTGTACATCCACCTTTAGTGTTTTTGGTGTACTATCATGTGAGTACACTGTTTATTGCAGCCAGTAATCTGTGAAAAGAACCCAAATTACAAAGTGCCATAAAATAGCCTTCTGTCTGATGGGATTACACAGACACTGCAAGGAATCTGACAAGCCCACTAATCGTGGGTTCACATCTGTGCTGTGAACTCCGGCAGTCTGGTCCGGTAGAGTAACAGACTGTCTGAGTTCATTGTATCTGCGACCGTGCACTGCCGGATCCCTATTCACTGTAACGTGATCCAGCGGTAACCCACCCGCTTTCTGGCATATATGCTGACTTTTGGCCTGACCGAAAATGGTGTGTGTAGCATTTTTTGTCCGGCTGAAAGCCAGCATGTACGCCGGATACAATGACCGGATAACAGTGTTGGAGTTTACAACAGTGTTTATCACCTACCTCCAAGATAAATGTACGATTGCTGAATGTCTAACAGCTAGGACCGCCGCTGATTATGAGAACAGGCATTCCCTATGAGAATGGATTTCTCTATATACAATAATTCTTTATTGTTGAAAATTCAGATCGAACACCATAACGTTAAAGAATTACTGATTGTAAAGACATTGGACAGGTGCTTCTACCAGATTCGCCTATTTGCCATTTTCATTCATAACTGCAATATCAGCTGCCTCTGGTCTCTCTTTGTCACAGACGGCTATGGCTACCGCAAAAGTGCCAGCGAGAAGTCTGGGCCTCCAGTTCGCACAATGTATCGCCTGAGAGTGGAAAATCTGTCTACACGATGTAGTTGCCAAGAATTGAAGGTAGGTTTCTTCGTGATTAGAGATGAGCGAACGTGCTCGTAACGAGCACTGTACCGCTCGGCTCCCCTGCACTCGCAGTGGGCGCAGGCAGCCGCTTCCGTCGGGTGAGGAGGACGGAAGCGGCTGCCTGCGCCCATACGAGCGCAGGGGAGCCGAGCAGTACAGTGCTCGTTACGAGCGCGTTCGCTCATCTCTATTCGTGACTGATAGGGCATACATTTACAGACACAGGCATTAAGGTATGATCATAGAAATATTGGATAGTACAGTCTCTTAACCCCTTCCCTATCTTTGCTGTACATGTTTAGGCAGCAGGAAGTGATTTCCCGACCCGCACTGTACAAGAAGCATACCAGCCACAGCACAAGGGGGACATGTAAGATACTGAGAGCCTCTCTACATGCCCCCTTTTCAGTTCGGGGTTCTGTGCCCCTCTGTGCTGTGTGCTGGCACGCTGGGACTTGTGGTTCACCACTGCTATCTACAGTGACTAAAACTGTCCCTGGAATTTGCCGTGATAATAATCAATTCTTCATAGCAGTTCCAGGGTCAATTATCCTTAAGATCCAAGCCGTATCCCTATCCTTTCCCCCTCCCCCTATATGCTTTCGGTGGATGCCAATTCATTAGTATTTTTTGTCACCCACCGTTTTTTTTTTTCCCAGCCCTTCTCCAATTTTACTGTGTGCAAGCTGTGACCGCCATGCACTGATCAGTGTGTACATTGCTGATTAGCATCTGTGCTCAGTTTTTGCCACAGGAGTGTTTTTTTTTTTTTTCATCCGTGCACATTTATTTATTTATTTTTTTTAATTTATATGTTATATTTAAATTTCATGTAGTGTTACTATAGCAATTTTTTAAAAATATCTGATTGCGTGCGTCCTGCAACCGCTGGGGCTGATCAGTACTGTCCATTACTGTCAAAAGTAAAAAGGTCTGCTATATAAGGAAAATTCACAACCAATTTTGAGGAGCTCCTTTCAAACACCCCCTTGATGAAGTCAATCACTAGATTGTTGCTAGGGGAAACTCAAAAACTCTTCAGTCCTTCTCTAAACTCCCACATGTAGGAAAAAGAAAGGGACACCTGAAAGTGAAACACCGCTCGTTAATGGCCTTGTCACGCAAAATTAAAGGGGTACTCCCATCTTGCCATTTGGGTCCTCTCATGCAACAAAAGTCAATGTAAGGGCTCATGCACACGAACGTGTGCTGGCCGTGCCCGTGCTGCGGGCCGCATACGGCGAGTCCGCAATAAACGGGCACCGGCCGTGTGCAGCCCGCATCACGGATCGCGGACCCATTCACTTCAATGGGTCCGGGAGATGCGGAGCGGAGGCACGGATCGAAACACCACGGAAGCACTACGGTGTGCTTCCGTGGTGTTTCTGGCCGTGCCTCCGCACCGCAAAAAAGTAGCGCAAGCACTACTTTTTTGCGGTGTGGACCCTCGGATGCGGATCGCGGACCCCATTCAAGTGAATGGGTCCACGATCCGCATGCGGTGGCCTCACGGTCAGTGCCCGTGCATTGCGGACCGCAGTTCGCGGCCCGCAGCACGGGCACGGCCGGCACACATTCGTGTGCATGAGGCCTAAGGCACTTACCAATTACAATGCTTTATTGGAAGTGCATCCTTTCTAGTTTCTGGCTCCCCGATCTTGCAGCAGTGGCCACGCTTGTGCAGTGAGATAAAGTCCTTTGCTTACTGTGCATGCGTTGAGATGCTGGGATCACAAGAGCATGGATAGCCATGCTGTCCATCCCGCAAAAAACAAGCCCTCACACAGCTACATTGTTGAAAAAAATAAAAATGATATGGATGTTGGTATATGGCGATGCATAATCATTTATTTTTAATACAAAAGTGATTTTATGCTGAAAGAGTAGCAAAACATAAATAAACTATATAAATTTGGTATCTCTATAACCGTTTCAACTTGCATAATATAATCATATCATATATACCGCATGAGGAGCCCCATAAAAAATAAAAAGACTGACAGAATTGTAATTTTTGCCCAGCTCACCTACTAAAAATGCTATCAAAATGTCATTTGTACCCCTAAAATGGTACAAAAAACTACTGCCTGTCCTGCAACAAACAAGCCCTCACACAGCTCAGTCAACAAAAAAAATAAAAATCTTATGGCCCCTAAATTTTCAGCAAATTCCTGATGCTACTTCTGCCCTTCTGAACGCTGCTGTTTCCCTAATCAGCAGTTTACAAGCACATATGCAGTGTTGCTGTATTCAGGAAAAAATGCATAACAAATTGTGGAGTGCATTTTCTCCTGTTGCGCCTTGTGAAAATGAAAAATTTGGGGCTAAAGCTACATTTTATTGGAACTGAAATGTAATTTTTCATTTTCACAGCAAAGTGTTTCTAAATTCTATCAATCGCTTGTTGGGTCAAAGCATACACTTCACTGTGATCACTCCTTGAGGAGTGTAGTTTCCAAAATGGGGTCACTTTGGGGGGGTTTCTTTCTAGGGGTACCTAAGGGTCTCTCCAAAATGTGACATGGCACCTGAAAACCATTCCAACAAAATTTGCCCTCCAAAAACAATATTGCGCTCCTTTTCCTAACATGTGCCCATAAAGAGATTTATGTGTTTTTGTAAACTACAGAATCAGGGTAATAAATATTGAGGTTTGATTTGCTGTTAACCATTGCTGTGTCAAAGGAAACATGGATTTCAATGGAAAATCTGCGACAAAAAAGAAATGAAATTTTTAAATTTAATTTCCATTTTGTTTTAATTCCTGTGGAACACCTAAAGGGTTAACAAAGTTTGTAAAATCAGTTTGAGGGGTGTAGTTTCTATAATGTAAGTTTAAGGTGGTTTCTATTTTGTAAGCTCCTCAAAGTCACTTCAGAACTGAGTTGGTCATTAATAACATGGTTTGGAAAACTTTCTTGAAAATTTCAAATATTGTTTCCAAAATTCTAAACCTTCTGACAGTCTAAAAAAATAAAATGAAATTTACAAAATGATGCCAGCATAGAGTAGACATATGGGGAATGCCAATTAATAACTATTTTGCGAGGAATCACTATTTGTCTTAAAATCAGAAAATTTCAGATTTAGAAAATTGCAAATTTTGGATTTTTTTTTAGACATAAAAGTAAAACACATCCAATCAAAATCACCACTAACATGAAGTACGATGTGTCACGAGAAAACAGTCTTAGAATCGCTTGGATCTTTAAAAGCATTCCAAAGTTAATAAAGAAAAATAACAAAAAATAATGCACTGATACAATAGATAAAAACATTATATATAGACTAAGCCCTCGCACTGATATGATAAAATCGTAGACCAGGGCTACTCAAGTACTTTCGGTGACGGTCCACCTACCTGAGTCTGCTGTAGGATGAAGGTCCGAGCTGCAAAAACAAAAAAATATATAAGGAGGGCAACACCACAACACCAGTGGCATGTAGCCTTATTAGTAGTAATGCCCTCTGTGCACTGTGCCCCTTAACAGAGAAATAATGCCCTCTGTGCCCCCTCCATAGTGATAATGTCCTGTGTTGCCCCTCTGTATTAAAAAAAAAAAAAAAACCACACACAGCACCTACACACCTTGTCCAGTTCCTGAAGCTCACAGTCCTGCTTTCACTGCAGGCACAGATTGCTCTGCAACACTGGGTGGGCGGGGCTTATGCATATTTCCAGTCTGCAGGCTCTGCCCACATCGGCCAGCACCACGATCTGTGCAGGCTGAATGGTGGAGCAGGAGAAGCCTTCCTGCTTCACCATTCACAGCGCAGACGGCCTGAAGGAGGGGAGGAGCGCAGGGAGCAGAGCTGTGAGTGACATCAGCTCCCTGCGCTCCAGCAATGAGCGCTTCCATCTGTATTAATGGAAGCGCTCATTGCTTCTGGACTTTGGCACCCCGTGAGAGCCGGCACCCGGATGCATGCAGGGGTCCGGACAGCTGGCTACCGCGGTCCGCCAGTTGAGTACCCCTGTCCTAGACTCTTAGACAATATATTTTTTAGTTACTTCTGTGTGCATCCAGCAACCAATGAGAGGAGTAGTAAGTACAGCTATATGTACCTCCTAATCAAGGCGGTCTGTTTGATAGGAAGGGAAAAAGTGCACAAGAATGTTACTCCCAAGATAAACTAGGAGCACATTCACACCTGAAGGTGCCACTCCTTCAAAGGCATAAACTAATCAAAAATCACTGAAAAAGATACAAAATGCTGGTAGGCAAGCACAGATGTGTTTTGATCAAAATATATATTATTTTTCGTGATTTTTCTTTTATAAATGTTGCCATGCACATCCGCATATTTAGTTATCATATCGTGCAGGATGTTTTTGTATCTTTTTCAGTTATTTTTTATTCCAGAGTTATTACCAGATAAAGTGACAAATGTCAGATTTGGTCCAACTTGTCTTTTGCTTGAAGGGGTTAATATAGGATAAGTGGACAACCCCTTTAAACTTCCAAACAATGGGACACTGCAGGAGTACCGGGTTTGAAAAGAGGAGTCAGAATAGGTTGAGAGGTACACTATTATGTTCTGTAGGCAACTGGACACATTTTAAGCAGATTTGATTTTTTATGGCTCTGGAAAATGCTTTTTAAAATAATGTAACCCCTTAATGACGGGGAATTTTCCATTTTTTCTTTTTGGTTCTCTCAGTCTTCCCAAGGCCGTTACTTTTTATTTTTTCACATAGCCGTATGAGAGCTTTTTTTTTTTTTGCGGGACAAGATGCACCTTCTAATGGCATCATTTACGGTTGCATAAAATATGGAGGGAAGCGGGGAAAAAAATGGGGTGGAATTATTTTTTTTTTTTAAAACACCATTCTGCCACAGTTTTCTGTTTTGTTGTTTTTTGTTTTGTGCTTTTGTTTTTTGGGTTTTTTTTTAACACCATTTCTTATAAGGTGAAACTGTCTTTTACTTTGTTACTTTTATTCTCAGTTTCACCATTTCTTATAAGGTGAAACTGTCTTTTACTTTGTTACTTTTATTCTCAAGGCCAGTACGAATACGACGATACCAGATATTGTATAGTTTTTCTTGCATTTTAATCCTGAAAAAAAACTTAGAAATGTTTTTTCTTTTTATTGCCATATTCTGACCCCTATAGCCATTTTATTTCTCCTAATGATTGCTCCCCAGACAAAACAAGTCATTATTGCCAACGAAAGATAAAGTATTTTCTTTTTATTATTTCTCAGAGAACCCTTTTAAGTAATTTTTTTCACCATTTACTCTTTTTAAAGGACTTTATGGGGCAAGTGGGGGAGGTCACCTTTGTTGATGCTAATCACCAACGACCTAATGAAGGAATCATAGAATTCCGTTCATACTCTGATATGAAGAGAGCACTCGAAAGACTGGATGGTAAAGAAATCAATGGTCGAAAGATCCGTCTTGTGGAGGATAGAGCTGGATCCTGGGCCAGACGCTCTTTCTCCCGCAGCCGTTCAAGGTAAATACATTAAATGAAGTAACAATGCTAAACTGATCAATTGTTAGATTGACTTCTGAATTAAAGGGGTATTCCAGTAGGTAAAAGTTATCCTCTATGGACAGAATAGAGGATAACTATGAGATTGGTGGAGGTCCTACCGCTTAGACCCCCACTGACCTTGAGAGCGGGGTCCCTTGCTGCTCCTCTGAAATAAACGGAGCGGCCATTTGCACATGTGCGTGGCCGCTCCATTCATTTCTATGGGAGTTCCGGAGATAGGTGAGCACACTACTCGGCTATCCCCAGAACTCTCCTAGAAATTAATGGAGCAGCTGCACACATGTGCGACAGGCCACACCGGCCATTTGGGAGCATAGTACATGACAATGTCTTTGTAACAAAGCTAGATCCAGCCCTGTACCGCACATGGATCACAGATCTCCCCATTCATTGCTCTGCTAGATTCATATTAAGTTCATGCCCAAGGGGAGTGTCTTTTCTGCTGCAGCTAAGGGGGTGTGTCTCCCTATCACCGCTCAGGAGGCAGTTGAAGAATGAAACTGAGCATGTGCGGCCTTCTCAGTGAGCAGGTCAAAGAAATAATAACAGCAGATGGCACTATACAGATATATTTTATTGAATAACTTAGTGGCTATGCTAAACTTTTAATTACATGCAATTATAAAAAGTATTCAGATCCAGGTGCTGGTTTGAAAACTGTAGAATATTTTTTGTGGGGGCAACCCCTTTAATGATTTCTAAATGCTGTTAAAAATAGCTCAGGCAAGATGGTCACCCCCATAAACACATTCTGGAAATAGAAATAAATCTGCAATCCGAAAATAAAAACAGATTAGAAAAAGGAGCTGTGCTACTCTCTGATTTTAACTGGCAGATAACATTTTTGGTGACACATTTCCTTTAACTAGAACAAGACTGGACCATTTACCCCCTTCCTGACTAGACACATTTTCTGTTTTTGTAGTACGTGCATCTTTGACATCCATAACATTTTTTTTTCCGTTCGGTTATGTACATGTAAATAATTTTTGTGACTTTTTGGTGATAAATGGGGCTTTATTTTTGTCATTTTTACTTTTGTATTTTTTTTATTTTCTAAAAGGGAAAAATGTTAAAAACAAGGAAAATAATTTAACATTTTTTTTTATTTATTTTTAGTTAACTGGACAATAGTGAACTAAAATATTTTTTTAAAATCATGTCTCCTTTCTATGCAGGTTGATTTGATATATGAGATGTATGGGTTATGGTCGCTGGGGACAGGGCTAGAAGCTGCGTTGTAGCATGTGGTGCCTTTTTTATTATTTTTTTTTTTATTTGGTCTTTATTTTTTATATTTTTTATTTTACACTTTGTGCAAAATACAAGACCTTTGCCAAACATTTAACATTACAGTTTTATTTTTATTGCATATTTCTCCTGTAACTGGGGCTGCCATAGTGTCCCAACTTTCAAAAGGAATACAGCCCTCTGCAGAGTTGATCTGAGTCTGATAAGACCCAGCAGACTCCCAGCTCCTGGAGGTCACATGACTGATCGGACCGGATCTCTGTACACTATTTGTAGGGCGATGAGGGAAGGCATGGTGAAAAAAACGTCCCTGCCTTCTCTATGGGGAGCCTTGTTGTCACTGCAATCTCTGCACAGACGTTGTAAAATTTCTGTCCTGGGATATATGTCGACCTCCTGGATGTGTATAGTCAACAGGCAGTAGGGAAAGGGTTAAACATTGTCAGTGTTTAATGGTAAAAATACACCTTCCCTTCCCCCCCCAACAATCATGCACTTTAACCCTTCTGGCGATAGGACTAGCTGTATGAGACCTTGAATTTTCCATGATGAGTTGTAGTTTTCATAGGAACCATTTCGGGGTACATAAGGTATGTGGGGGGCAGTATGATTAAAATAATGACAAATTTATATTGTTTTTATTATCTTATGCTATTTGCACAATAAAAAAACCTAACAAAACAACAAAATAATTTGTTTTCCATTACACCTCGTGACAGCACTTAGCACATAGAGACCATTACCCCAGACAGGAAACACGAATTTCCAAGATCTTTAAAAGGACTTTCACCCTCCTCAGTTCCTGTTTCCTGTCCTTAGGATAGGGGAATGGTGCCCTAGGATCGGTTTAGAGGCTTCTGGTCCTCCTTCCTCCCTTTAGCATCTGTTGGATGGAGGTTACCTGATTGGTGTAAGTCTCCCATCAGGAGCAACCATGTAGTCTGAAAGTCTCCATTTGCTCTGCAAAGTCTCTCTGTGTTCCCTGGCTCCTGCAGTGGTTCTTCATTGGTGGTGTGGTGCCACTGCTGGTTCCTCCATTGTAGCTCTCTGGGGGCCTGGCTCTAATGTTTGGACGGGAGGGGCGCCTCCTTACCCCACGCCCTGTTCGACTCCGGTTTTCTTCCTCCTCCTGTATGTCACTCTCCGCACAAGAGCACCTGCTTATCATGGCGTTTGCGGGCTTCTGGGGGGAAGAATGTTGAAGAGAGCCTTGGGGATTGGGTGTGCATGTGCAGAGGAAGTGGTACTGCAGCATGACACCTGCATTCCAGAGTGGAGCCCGGAAGTAGAGATGGGGTTCAGCAGTAGGAGGGAGAACACACCCTACAAGTTGGAGACTCCAGCCAGCTACCTTGGGAAGAGGTTTTATACTACCAGGGCTGCAGTTTGTGGCAGTGATTCCTCCCTAAAGAAACTACTCTCCAAACAGCCATGCAGGAAGGAGACAGAGCAGGGTTTGTTTCAGGCCTAGGAAACCATCTCCATAAGTTCCTGGGTCAGAAGTATTATAAGGTTATTGGCTCAATTTCAACAAACCCCACCGAAGAGATTCAGGAAAACAGACTTTAAGGAAACAATGTGTAAAACACTTGACTCTGCAAAAGAAAATCTCAGAGTCTTTACCAAGCTGGTAGCAGATGTGATGGCTCATGTGTGGAGGTCCAACACTGTCATTTCTTACTTAGACGACTTTCTGATATGATAGTGGGACACTCTCCAAACAGTCTCAGGGTTCAGTTTCAGCAGATTTTGCAAAACCTAGCGGAGTTGGTGTGGATAGAGAACTGTGATATGTCTTATCTTACCCCAAATTATCAGTGTTCTTTCCTAGGGATTATTCTAGTCTCTAGGAAACAGGCTTGTTTTCTTCCGAGAGTAAAAAAGGGATTTCATTCAGAGGAAAGTCAGTTATCTGTGCCACTAAGACAGGGAGGCATTGGTCCTAGGTCTTATGACCTGCATTCTGGCTGTGTTATGGGCCAGCTTTCACTCAAGGGTCCTTCAGACTCAAATTATTTCTATATGGAACAGGTCACCTTATTCCCTAGCCAAAAAGATTTGTCTGTCAGTCTTAGGCCCCATTCACACCATATATTTGCGGGCCCGCATTACTGCGGACCCGCAAATATACGGGGGCCGCCCGGCGTGTGTTCCGCAGTGCTCGAAACACACGTCGTGCGGCCCCATTGAAAATGCCTATACTTGTCCATGCGCACGGACAAGTATAGGACATGCTTCAAAAGAGCGGCGGCCCCATAGAGGTGAATGGGGCCACATCTATTCCCGCATTTTTGCGGATAGATATGGCCCCATTCATACGGTCTTGTGAATGGGGCCTTAGTTTGCCCCGCCCTCAGGTGGTGGGAGGCTTAAAAAATCTCATGAGTGGTCCAGGGACAATCCCCTTGTAATCTCCACAGATGTGAATCCTAAAGGCTGTGGGTGCCAGTCAGTTTTAGGTTTTCTTCAGGGCAGCCGGAGGTTTCCCTTGGGTGCATAGTCTCAAAATTACAGGAGATTGAGAGCCATACTTTATTTTCTGCATCATCTTTCACAAACAGCAGAAAAGAAAGATCTTTTGGAAAATAAGACAGCAGAAGCCTATATTAGCAGACATGGGCATACAAAGTCTCCCTCTCTCATGACCATTTGTCAGGAGCTTCTAGAGATGGCAGAGGGTGTCTGTTTTTCCCTTTCAGCAGTTCCCCCAAAGGGGGAAGACAATGTTAAAGCAGACACAGTCAATATTCAAGTCAGACAGGGGGAGTGGTGTCTGAGCCAGAAAGTCTTTAATCACATAGTGAAGCTGTGAGGGGTCCCTTTGATGGATGTTTATACTACCTGGAAGAACAGGAAATGCTGAAGTTCTTCTCCCTCAATCCAAAATATTTCCCTTGGGGGGGGGGGGGGGATGCCCTTTTTCAGAGGAGGATCTCCGTTAAGCCTTTCCCCCCTCTCAGCCTTCTTCTCAGAGTAATACAAAAAATGAGTATAGAATTGAGAAATGGATCCTCATTGATCCTTTTGGCCCAAGTGGCTCAGGAGTATGTCTCCGTATGACTCATCGGTTCTGCCACATAGGAAGGATTTGTTATTTTAGGGTCCTCTCTTCTATCCAGAAGTAGAGAAGCTGCTTCTGACTGCCTGGATCTTGAAAGGCGATTACTAATGTCCAGAGGCCTTTCTGATCAGGTTATCTCTACTGTTCAGATCAGTCCAGAAAAAGGTTACTTCTAGTATTTGTCAGAATCTGGAAGGTTTCCTTAGATTTACTTATGATTCTGTGGACATTGCTAGGAATGAGCGAATCGACTTCAGATGAAACATCCGAAGTTGATTCATATAAAACTTCCTTAGAATACTGTACGGAGCGATGAGCCGAAGATATTACTTCACAAAGTCTTGCGAGACTTTGGGTACTAACTTCAGAAATGAAGATCTACTGTTAAAATCCTTTTAATGACGTTTTATGCGAATCGACTTCGGATGTTTCATCCGAAGTCGATTCGCTCATCCCTAGACATTACTTTACATCCTAACATTTCGCTTGATTTCTTAAGAAATCGTTAGATTTCTTACAGAAGGGCCCTAACAAGAGTCTTAGACCCAGCACTCTTATATGGGTTCTCTGGGAATATTGAGTTTTTAGCAAGTGCCCTCAGCCTTCCTCTTTAAATAGAATATTCATAGTTATCTGCTCCTTGCCTCTCCGGTTCTCCACACTGCCTCCATTGTGTCCATATACAGTGCATTGAAAAGTACAATGCTTTGAACAAGTATTCATACTCCTTGAACTTTTCCACATTTTTTTCACATTACACCCACAAACTTAAATGTATTTTATTGGGATTTTATGTGATAGACCAACACAAAGTAGCAAGTATGTGTGAAGTGAAAAGAAAATGATACATAGTTTTCAAAAATTTTAATAAATAAAAATCTGGAAAGCATGGCGTGTATTCATATTCAGCCCCCTGTACTCTAATAACCCTAAATAAAAACCAGTGTAACCAATAACCTCCGGAAGTCACCTAATTAGTAAATTAGGTGACACATTAGGTTAACACAGGGTGAGACCAGGGTCTGTGTCTTTCCGCCTGTCAGTACATCCCCCACTGCCCCCCTTATGCTTTTCTGAGATTTAACCCTTAATATCTGAGGTTGTGTAGCAGCTAGAGATGTGATCCTGGTCTTCTTTAAAGGCTGTCAATCCTAGCAGCCAGAAAACCAGAGATAAAGCGTTTAGAAAATACATCTGGAGCGAGTGCTTCAGGTTTTATGCAGCTCACACTGGGACCTGTTTCTAACTGCTGTAAACCTGATTTTATACCAGCTAGATACTGGTCTTGTTTTAAAGCATATAAGATTGTCAGTTTCAAACGAGACTAAAATTGCAGCTGCAGCTCTCAAGAAGGGGCCCTCAAAACTGGCCTCCCCTCTGCAACCACACAGCCCAAATACAGTTGTTCAAAACAGTCTTGTCCTTTCCTGCCTACAGAAATTGTGTTCGGTATGATTGGGGTTGGGGGTTTCTACTGTGCACCAAGTTCCCCATTGCCTTCGATTGATGAATTCTTACATTATACAAAAACAGATGTGACAAGAACAGTTTCTCACTTGCAGATATGTAATTTAAAATACTGTGTTTACTTTTGGAATTTAATCTTC
This sequence comes from Rhinella marina, assembly GCA_900303285.1. NCBI lineage: Eukaryota > Metazoa > Chordata > Amphibia > Anura > Bufonidae > Rhinella > Rhinella marina. The sequence goes on along the minus strand of ONZH01001513.1, from coordinate 51,089 downwards.
AGGTCAAATTTCAGATCTCGATCGCGGAGGAGCAGCCGTTCTAAATCAAGGTAGGGCAGGAAGGAGTACTGGTATGTTGGCAACATTGCAATTTTGGAACCCCATAATATGTGGATATTGTTATTTTGCTAATGTGCAGTATTTCATCTGAAAGCAGGCCACCATTTACCCCCAGAAAAAAAGCCACCACCTCAGTAAATGTGTAAATTCGTTATCTACAGGTAACCTCTCCATTTAACACTGGAGGAGAGATTTTTATGTGGTTGGCCATGCAAATGTAAGAAATATATTGCTACTGAGTGCAGAATGGTGCAGGAGCGTGGTTTAACATGAATAAACTGTGAGTCCTTAAACAGCATATATAAACAGAATAGACCCTATTAAACCAGGGACAATGGGAGTCCTTTATCAAACTGGTGCAAAGTACAACTGGCTTAGGTGTCCATAGCAACCAATCAGATTCCACCTTTCATTTTCCAAAGGAGCTGTCCAAAATGAAAGTTGGAATCTGATTGGTTGCTATGGGCAACTCAGCCAGTTCTACTTTACACGAGTTTGATAAATGACAACCAACGTCTTGTAGGACAAACTCAGCTGAATACAATGATACCAACAGCATTCTTAACAGCCGTAAACTGACAATGGATTTCCTATCTGTATTGGAGGTCTTGTCATTTGTGTTGACTGTTACAGAAGGACAATATTTTGTATTTCATTTTCAATGGCATAGTACTGCCAAACTGAAAAGAATTAACAGCCAAAAAGTGTAATAAAACATGCAGATGGAGGGTTCCTTTAAATTTATATCACTTCTTTTACATCCCTTCTTGAAAAATTGGGCTACAAATCATGTTATAGTTAAATGATGAATAAGAAGTTGGAAAAAGTACAACACTTAAAGGGGTTGTCCGAGTTATTTTTTTGTTCTTTATATGTTTCTAACTTGTCAGGTATAACAACTTTCCCATATACTTTGTGTTTCCAAAGCTGCTGGTTTCTCAGAGTTGACTCAGGGTCACATGACCTGTGATGTCACCTTATCTCTCTGCTCTGTGATGTTTCGTTCACAAGCCTCAGTTCAGATAAGAGTCTGTACACGAGACGTCACTGGCCACGCCCCCTTTCTTTGCCGGGCTCCTGCTATCTGCTTTCTTCCTGGATTCCTTCAGATAAAACATTAACCCCTTCAGCCAGAACACACTGAGGGCTCAAGGCTTTAGAACAAACAGTAGCTGCAGCAGTGAGAGGAGACAAATGCTGGGCAAGGAGCTATAGAGGAATTGTACAAGAACAGGTAGGGAGAATTTCCTGTGTGTATCAGCAGTGTCATTGTACAGCTGGGACTTGTAGTCCTACACATACAACATTCTGCTGAGTATTCTAGCAGGCAGACATGTCACTCAGCACTTGTATTCATTCCCTTTGCAGAGAGGGGGGAGAAGGGGGAGGGGCTGAGATTGTTGTTATTGCATGTAAACAAAGACCAGAAGAGAACCAGGGAAATGAGGAAATATGGATTTTTTTTGCCTAAAACTTGCTTAACTTACTTATATATTGCTGCCCATCAGATTTGAAGTGCTATATATTTTTTTCATAACTCGGACAACCCCTTTAAACCTTTGTTTTTCTTTGCTCAAGAAGGATACATCAAATGAGGATAAAACTGAGTGACGGACGTTTTGTGCAACACTGCACTTCATCTGGCCATTTTCTTAGGAATCGATTTATGTGATACATTTGGGTACTGAGTACTACCTGTAGACTCAACTGTTCACACTGAGATATCCTGGCAACTTCGTCATTATAGAGTCAATGGTAGCGTAAGAATCATTTCTGCATTGCTATCCTCTGTTTAAACATCTGGATGGTCCAAATTTAACTGCGGGGCATTTTTGAACGTTCTTGCACACTTAAAAGTTGCAGGGTGCAAGAACAGGGAGCTGGTTGTCAGTGACAGCTGGGCTCCCTATAGAGGAGGCAGGGATGTTTGTTTTTTTTTATTGTCCTTGCCTTTTTCCGTAGCAGTATACAATGCACTCATTTGAGCTCTGTGTATAAAGATCAGGAAGCAGCAATGTCCCCACTTCCTGCTTCAGGTCATAGGAATCACATGTCCTCCATTTGCTTGATATAATTTTATGGCAGACACAAAGTGTAAAAAAAATAAAAATATAGACCTATTAAAAAAAGCCACACCACACCTTCTAGTTCTGCATCGGTGACCATAAACTGTATGTCACGCTATATCAAAATGAAGGTTATGTAAAGGTGATAAGTATTGTAGTTGCACTTTGTGCTATTAAATTTAAAAAAAATCGAAAATATAAATGACAGAAAAATAAAGTCCCAGGTATCACTGAAAAAACAAAAACGGAAAGTGTGTCTAGTCAGAAAAGGGTGTTAATTGCCCTGTCTTGAAACGGTTAAGAAAATATTGCTACCTCCTTACTTTCTGGTACCTGCCAGTTCTATATCATGATTAATGATGGAGTTAAAATGTTATTTTTTTGGTTGATTAAAAACAGTAGGGGAGGTGTTGTGTTTATGCCTTATCATACATTTTCCCCCAAATTTACAGATCACGTAGCAGAAGCAGGCGCCGAACACGGAGAAGCAAAAGTCACAGCAAAGACAGGAGACATAGCAAAAGTGTTAGCAAGGGTAGAAGGGATAGCCGGAGTCGTACTAAAGAGAGAAGCATGAGTAAAAGTAACAGAAGTGTAAGCAAGAGGAAGAGGGGACAAAGTCATAGCTACAGTGAAGATAGGGTAAAAAGGAGCAAAAATAGGAGCAGGAGTCGTAGCAAATTGCAAAAGAGTAGAGATAGCAGAAGCCCTACTACAGAACAAAAGAAGAATGTAAGTCGAAGCAAGGAAAGAGAAAGTAGGAGTCAAAGCAAGGAAAGGGACTGCAAAAGTAATGAAAGAAGTCCTAGCAAAGAGAGAGAATATCCAGTTCACGAGAGGGAAAAGAGTGATAGTCAAGAAAGAGAAAGAAGTCCAGAAAAGGAACTTGGTGAAAGGGAAAGAAGTTTTAGCCATGATCGAGACAGAAGTCACCATAAGGAAAAAAGGGATAGCCATCCAAGAAAAGATAGAAGTCGAAGCAAAGACAGGAGAGATAGAAGTGGGTCTAGGGATCTAAAGAATAGGGACAGAAGCCAGAGCAGAGGTAGAAGAGAGAAACATAGCAGAAGCAGATACAGGAGTCCAAGCAACGAAACCGAGAGAAACAGCAGCTATGATGATGGATACAGTCAAAGCAACAAAAGTATCAAAAGTCACAAAGACGTCGAAAGAAATGGTAAAAGAAGCCGCAGTCAAAGCATAGAGAGAAATCAGAAACTTCACCAAGAAGATCGTAGCAGCAGTAGCGAGACTTCTGCAAAAAGCAACAGAGAGGACACTGAGGCGTTTACTGCAGAGTCAGATAACGAAATTCAGGAAGTTAAGACTGTGTGCAGAGAGGTAACTGAAGATGGGAACCCTGCTCAAACTCCTCCAAAAGTTTCTCCCCCTGATGACACAGAAGAAGAATCCCCATCAGTTAACTCCCCTCCCAAACAGCAATCTAGATCGGCCTCTCCTACAGAGCCTTGACATTTTTCTGATTCCCTTTTATTAAACAGGTTGCACTCTGCACCTTATGGTAATGTTTTATATTTATTTCAGAAATTAAAACCTCTTCTGGTCTGTGAGCATCCCACTGTTCTATTTCAGGACACAAAGTTTGTTGGAGTAATATTTTGTATGCGTAAAGGGGTTGTTCCTTTGTTTAACGTTTATGGCATAACCGTTCTGTCCACTGAACTCTACAGGAGATACAGAAACAGCCTCGATCACATATAAAGTAGGTTATGTGTTCTATAGGTAGTTCAGTAGAAAGCGACAGACTGTGCATGGCCAAATCCATGCTGTTCTAATAATTGATGGGTGTCCCAGCATTTACAAACTGACATTCTCGGAATTTCATATTAAAATCCTATTAAAAGGGGTTGTGCTATAGTATAATTTATCACCTATCCTGTGCTGGGATCACCTCCAGTCTTTTAAAACAGGTTTCACAAGCCCCCAGTCCTCGTTACTGCATGACTGAAATGAGGAGGAGTTCAAATGGAGCAACTTCGAAGCATGCTCCAAGATGCTTAATTCAATATGGGCTGATGGAAACAGCTGAATGTGAACTTGATGGTTTGTGTCAGGCCCCATAGAGATTGAATGGAGCTGCAGGGTGCATGCTCAAGTACCACATCACTTAAACTCACTGTGGTTGTGCATTGAGGTGAAGCAGAGGATTTGGGACTCCCATTCTAGTGATCGTGGGGGTCCATATTGTATGGATAGATGATAAATGTTAAATTGTGGCACAACCTCAAGCCACATGCCCTCCATAGAAACCTTATAGTTGCTGCCACTTCTTTCTAGTGATCCTAGCAATATGCCATCAATATCTGTAAAAGGAAACCCCATTTTGTTAAGTGGTAAAATAGATTTCTGAAAAAAAAGTTTGAAATTTAATAAAGTTCTTTTATTATTTAAAGAGAATTTGTTACCAGACAGAGTTTTTTTTTAGGGTATCTATAATATGCACTGTTGTGGGACCGGTAGCCACTTAAAGGGGTATTCCTATCTCAGACGTTAATGGACATGAAAGTCTGATAGATGCGGGCCACACCTCCTTGGGCCCGCATCTATTTTGAGAACAGGGCACACGTTTGCCGGCTGAAGTGTATGGAGAGGTGGTCGTGCATGCACAGTTTTCTCCACTTCTATGGGAGGTCCAGGAACAACAGTTGCTCAGCTTTCCTTAGAACAGTGGTTCTCAACTCCAGTCCTCGGGACCCACCTGCCAGTCAGGATTTAGGAATATCCCACAGAATGAATACCTGTGGTAAGTCCTGATGGATGGACGCTAATTATATCAGCTGGTCTAAACTAAGGAAATCCTGAAAACCTGACTGGCAGGTGGGTCCCGAGGACTGGAGTTGAGAACCACTGCCTTAGAATCACCAAAGTGACTGGAGACAGCCAGGCATGCACGACCACCTCTTCATACACTGCAGCTGGCAAACGGGTCCCGTTTGTGAGATGTGAGACCCACCAACGGGTTTTTTTTAGCAGAGCATCTTTATAGATTGCCTAAAATCAAAGCTATGTCTGTTGACTTTTAATTTTTTGTGCCTGTGCTAAGTATTGTTCTCTCAGTGTTTTATTGTTTTTTTTGTTATGGGTTCTTTTTTTTAATTCATAATGTTTCAATTTGAATAAAAACTATTTTTCTTCAGTGCCATCATTGAGTAGTACCCTCACAACCCAATTGATTAAAGTATGGTCTTTTCTATTTCCTATCACAAGTTTATATTCATCAATGGTTAACTACCAAAATCAAGCCAAAATTATGAAGGGATATGCTATCTTTGTTTCCATTATGGACTCCCCACCCATCCCTAGAATTGAGACTACCTGTATTTGTTTTTCCTTACACAGCACCACTCTGGATCCAGCAATATGTACAGACTCCAACACAACCCTATTCAGATAACTAGGAATAAGGGCCTGTGCATATGACCGTATGTCATGTCCGCATGTGGACCCATTCATTTCTGTGTTGCCACAAAAGATGTGGGCAGCACACTGTGTGGTATCCGCATCAATATGTCCGTTCTGCTGCTCCACAAAAAAAGATAGAACATGTCCTATTCTTGTCCGTACTGCAGACAAGAATGGGCATTTCTACTACAATAGTGCGGGGCCACACAGCCGGTGCACGGACCACAAAATAGATATGGTCCTTACTGTACACAGAAGAAAAGCAGAGCTGTTGGTTGCATCAAATACCTACTGGTGAATGAGTCTGGCAAATAAAATGAATGAACTGGAAATTTTACTGACAGACATGAATGATGTAGTCTGTATAACGGAAACCTGGCTGGATGAGTGTTACAGTAGGGAGAGTGGAACCACTGTGTCATCCAACAAATTTGCCATTTGGGAAATCCTAAGGACGTTATCCTAGCAGTACCACTGCAAGCCTCTGCCTAGCATACCCATGAAAAGCCCAGTACGTCAACGGAGGTAAAGAAAAAGTCCTTGCAGGGCAAGGGGGAGCATAGGGTTAGATCATGCTGAATGAGTGAAGAAGGGGTTATGCCCGGGTTCAGAACCCCTTTAACAGAAAACAGTCCTAGGTAGGTCAGAATTCACTAAACAGGCAGACGAAGGAGACTGCCGACCTTCAAAGGGATTTAATAAGCGATGGAACCTATTGCTCGGGCTTCCCCACCCCCCCCCAAGGTGCCTCAAAGGGGTTTTCTGAGATTTTACTACTGATGACCTATCCTGTGAAAAGGTTATCAGTATCTGATTGGTGGGGGGTCCAGCATGGGAGACCCCTGCTGATCAGCTGTTTGGGAAGGCACCAGTGCCTTCTAGCAGCTTTTCCTAGGCCAGTGATGACACATTGTGTCCCGTGTCCCATTGAAGTTTATTGAATTATTTACAGATGGTCCTGAAGACCAAAAAACGCCTTTTTATTACATGTGCTGTTGTATACTTGTTAAGACGTAACCTTTATTAATGCCATTTTTTAAACATCCACAATCTAAATAAAATGTATGTAGAAGGAAGTGTGGGAGGTGATATAAATATGTATATATATGCATGCATATATATACATATAGATATGTGGGGCCTTCCCCTTTAATATACATACATGTGTATATATGTATTCACATGTGTGTGTGTGTGTGTATATATGGGGCCCCTTTTACATGGCCCCATATGCACATGTATGGGCCTTATATGGCCCCACAGTGTGTATATATGTGTATGTATATATATATATATATATATATACACAAATTGCCCCTGTATACATGTCCCCTGTTTATGCCCCCTTAAAATATATAGTGACCCCTTAACATGCCCCCTTGTATCCTGTATCCCCCAGAAGTATATAGATTCATGTACATGATCCTCTGTAAGGCGCGCACCTCCGGAGCTGTAATTACAAGCGCCGGAGATGCATAGCGCTCCCCAGGCGGAGATCCTCTGCCCGGGAACCAGCGCGGTGATGTCATATCACCGCGCCGGCACACGTGCACATGGGTTCCGGCGCGCTCGCTCGCCAGCAGCACGGGAGCGAGCGCGACCGGGTTTAAATGACCCGATCGCGCTGCGCTCGGCAGTTGAGCCGTGCAGCCCGTACAGGAATCATCCCCTGGATGACGAGCCCCCTGGAGACGAGCAGGAACCCCCTGGAAGGCTGAGTAACCCTTTCCCCTGAACCACCAATGAACCCCTTACCCCACTACCTATAATTCGTGAACTACCCTGAATCCATTTACCCCTACAATACTGCCCTGCCATTAACCCCTGCATTACTGGCCCTGCTATTAACCCCTGCCATTATCCTGCCCATACCCCTGAACCACCAATATTCCTAACCCCTGATCCTGCCACTATCCCATCCCTGCCATTCCAACCCCTGTTGCCCTACCATATTTAACCCCTGCAATACCCCTGCAATATCCCCATACCCCTATTCCCCACATCAGTACCCTCATTAACCCTTACCCTGTATTAGATTGTAATTTAACCCTTTTGCTTCCCTAGGGATATTAACGTAGATAGGTTGGGGAGGGCTGCTATAAGTGTGTGCGAGTGTATTGTTTAGTTAGTAACGCGGTTGGAGTTAAACGGGATTGTGCAGTGTAGTTAGGTTTTGTTGTACTGTATTGTTAATAAATATTGTTATTATTTATAAATACAGTGTGCAGTGTTTTTATAGTAGCGTTGTAACCTGTACTTATAGTCCATTTTAGGTCGTGTGTAAGGCAGTAGGAAAATTACGTAGGTATAAATAGGCGGAACTAGCAAAAGCGAGTTTACGCCTATTTATGAATATTAATTAGTGGTACAACCAAAATATCAATAATTAATATTCCCTACTACAATGTATTTAAAAGTATCGGCTGTGTCACATGGTTACTTTGTAAACTTGGTCACATTGTAGCACTGTTAACATTGCAGTGTAATTGACCCCAAACACACTCTGCCCAAATCCCCTGAGGACGCCAGATCAGCTGGCGAAACATGTCGGGGGGCAGTGTTTGAGATTTTCAACAGCAAAGGCACATAGGTTCCAAGGTTTATAGCAGTATCCTAATTAGATCTAACGCGGGGATAGAGGAAAGTGAGTTAGGAGCAGTGCACTGCAAAGGACTAACTACTTCCCAGAGATAGGTAAATTGCTCTGCAATGTTAACAGTGCTACAATGTGACCAAGTTTACAAAGTAACCATGTGACACAGCTGATACTTTTAAATACATTTTATTCAGATTGTGGATGTTTATAATATGGCATTAATAAAGGTTACGTCTTAAGTATACAACAGCACATGTAATAAAAAGGCGTTTTTTGGTCTTCAGGACCATCTGTAAATAATTCAATTTCTATGGTGCCTTGACGTGTGCTGAAGGTAAGAAATGGTTAAAACTTCAGTTGAAGTTAATGCCGCTAAGCGCAATACCAAGCAGAGCAGCTATACAATGTACTGTGCTTGGTGAGAGAAGTTGCCTTCTCAAACAACTGATGGATGGGGGTACCGTGTGTCGGACACCCACTGATCAGATACTGATGACTCATCCCGAGGATAGGTCATCAGTAGTAAAATCTTGGAAAACCTTTTAAGTAGCCCAAGGTTGCCAGCCATTGGTTGGTGAAGTTTAGTGTGTGTGTGTGTGTGTGTGCTGGCCCTTTAAGAGCTGGAGCCCTTATGGGCAGAGGATTAGTGGCGTTGACAACAAGCAGGCCACAACATGTGTGGAGGGATATTGCAGACCCATTGGCTGGACCTGCCAGGTAGAAGACAGTGGTAGGTGGGCCCAGGCCACCTGGCAAGGTAAGCAAAAGCTGATGGCTGCCCCTGTAACAGTACCCCTCTTCCATTACGCCAACCTTTCTTTGGTCCAGATTGCTGCAGGAATTTTTTCAGAAGAACTGGGGCATTAATGTAGGTCAGCACAGTGGCTCAGTCAGCATCTGTTTAATATGGCGCTAGGGTCCTGGTTTTGAATCTAACCATCATGTGCAAGGAGTTTGCATGTTCTCCCCATGTTTGTGTGGGTTTGCCCAAGCACTTAGGTTTCCTCCCATACTCCAAAGACATACTGTGTGGAATGTCAGTGGCATATAAGTGAGTAAAAATCCAGCTCCCAAGATATTTCTTCTGGACCATAGCCCTCCCAGTTCACCAACAATAAAGTTTTACCTTTGATTTTCTTCATTTCCAGAATATTCTTCACTTGAGATACATCATCCTTGCGGGAGTCCTGCGCTTGCGATCAGCGGACTTCTTCATGCGAGCAAAGGCCTGAAGTAGAGAAGTTTTGGTTTCTTGCTAGATCTGGGAGAAGCTGTTGATAGTGGACATAACTACCAGAGGAAACCGTCAATGGAAGAGGGACCCTTAATAGATGGCCATAAACTAAGAAGAAAGGGGTTTTACTCACTAGAATAGTAGTAAGAAAATTCTGCCCAGGGGAGTAAAGCAGCTCAACCATCATAATGTGCAGAAGTGAAGTGTCGCAGGTAGTTGACCAGGATTTGATTAATACACTACACCTAACCACTGGATTGCAGATGGTAGGCCAAGGAAAAGTCCAATTTAATATTGAACAGCTTGGAGATGGCTCTCCAAAACTTAATGGTAAATTGTACTCCCCAATCACCCAAAATATGCAAGGGCAACTCATACAGGTGGAAACAACTTGGTCAGTTGATTAGTAGGCAGAATACCTTGCAGAGGTACAAAGTGAGCCCTCTGAGAATCCATCAACCGCCATCTAGATTACCATGCACCCTGAAGAAGATATAGGTTGGCAAAAAACATGACTATATGCTGCCACAGGACCAGCAAGGGGAGTAGGAGTCCTGTAGGTTTTGGTTTTAGAGACTTGTTCTTGGCACAGGTAGTTTAGAAGGGAACAAAGTCTCAAACATCTTTAGAAGTTGTAGGCCACCAGTAATGTCAAGTAATCATATAAACTGTCATATGCGAACTAGGGTTTTTGACATCTTTGAAACGATGCCCACACACCAGAATCTGCTTTCTCTTGGCTACGGGGACAAACATCTTACCCGGCTGGATGGGGGTCAAAGGAATGGGGAAGGCCATTGGCCTTGGTATTCTTTTTGGCCAAATGGAAATGTAGCAGGAAACTCAAACGTGCACAAAAACGAACACCGAGCCTGGCAAGGTTTGAGATGTTGAACTGACTGCAGATAAGTTCTTGTGGTCTGTGGCACGATGGCAGGCACGTTCCAGCAGATGATACCACTCTTCAATTGCCAAATTGATTAAATAATTTTGTTTTGCTGCGGGGAAGACATTTGAGAAAAAGCTATCAGGTGAGCATCACAGGTGAGTAAGAATAGCTGTGGCTCCCAGAAAGGATGCATCCACCTTCAGAAAGAACTGCTTGGAGACATATAGGGGCAGTTATGGTGGAAACTTGAGGTAAAAATTGCCTGTGATAATTGGCGAAGCCCGTGAACCGCTGAATAGCATGTAGGCCTGTAGGGTGGGACCAGTCCACCACAGCAGACAACTTCTCAGGATCCATCTCTACGCCACCGTCAGAGATAATGTAGCCCAGGAAGAGTAGAGAGGCCTTTTCAAGCTTACCATAAAGCCTGTTCTCTCTCAAGCGCTGGAGGACCATGTGTGCATGTCTCTGGTGTGGTCAGGTCAAGTGAGAAGATCAAGATGTCATCTAAATAGATCACTACACAGGTATAGAGATCATTCATTACCTCCTTCTCATCAAGCACATCTGCATAGCTAGCATGGGCAGAAGGTTGACCCTGAAAGTTCTGAGGAATTTGTGGCGCTCAGGCAGAAAGTTTCCTGCCAAGCCAGAATCCAGAAAGGCCTGTACTGTCAACTGAGTCTCACTGCAAGACACAGTGTTAAGTTTAGGGAGAACTTGTTTTTTCTAGGGATAGCATTCTAATCAACCCAAGGAGCTGGAGTTTTCCACTTTGAGAGGACAGGTATGCACATAATGACAGTTTATCAAGTCTGGTGTTCCAACACACAAGTCTTGATTCCTGTGCATCGGAGTGAGATGCTCCTTAATTATTAAGAGGCAGATGTCTCTTAATAAATTAGTCACACCTCTTGCAGTCCATGCACCAGAAACTGAATCTACATAAGCATATACTTCATCTATAACTGATGCCAGTTTCTGGCATGTTATGGTAAATCTGGGTGTCCACATGAAGCCCCGCCCCTATTCTCACGACCTCAGAAAAGTGACCTCTTAAGTCGCAACTAATTTACACTACAGTAGTGGCATGAATAGGTTGATAAATGTCCCTTACTCTGTGCTTTGGCTCTGCAATATAATAAGTCTGTACTGCATCTATGCAGATGCTCCTCCTTAGACAATCGGACTGTCCAGTTGAATTGGCTCTAGAGCAGAAGACAGAAGCATGGGCCTCTGAAAAATAGGTGCCAACCAAGGAACTCTCCTTTCACATGCAGATTCCTTGAAAAGCTCTCTGAAGTGGAGATCAGTCTTCTAGGGTAGATGGGACATTACTATATTACTATCTGCCAGTTTATCTTTTGTGCAACCTGACAGTCCCTCCCAGAAAGATGCCACCTGGGCTTCGTTGTTCTTTGACATTGTGGAAGCGCTCATCTCCATAGTCATCTGTATCGCCGTCCTCAGGCACATTCTTTGCACAGGGGCCCTCGGTTTTCTGTGTCCGCCCCGGTTTGGGCTTCATATGGGTGTTATCCTGGCAGTTCCTTGGTATTCACCCTTAACTCATATACAGAGATCTGGACATTGTGCCACAGAGGTTTTGTTTTTACAGCATTCACTATGTGGTAAAACCGACTTGTGCTCTTCATTCTCCAGGTCAGTATGATTATGACGATACCACATTTGTATAGTTTTTCTTGTGTTTTAATACTGGGAAAAAAATAAAAACTTTGGAAAAAAATATTTTTCATCGCCATATTTTTGGGGAGGTGAAGTGAGGAAAAAAGGGTGAATCGTCTATATTGATTTTTTTTTTCTGTTATGCCATATACCATGTGGGAAATGTTTTTTTTATATATTTTAATAGTACAGACTTTTTTAAGACGTGACAATGTCTATTTTGTTAGTGTTTTTTTTTTTTTTTTTTTTACTTTGAGGAAAGATGGGGTGGTATTTGAATTTTTATATTTTTTACTTTACTTTAAAAAAAAAAATAAAAATTTAGGCCTCCAAGTGGACCCCCCTTGCAATCATTAGATTTCAATTTGTATAATGTAATGGTATTATATCCTTTACCTTATACAAAGTTTGGTATATTACAATTCAGTGCTACCACCTGCTGACTTGATTTGTAATATACAAGTAATAGGTCTAGAGGGCTAGCACATGTTCTGGCTTATTACTGCAGTGGATTCAAAAGGATGAAGAGAAACAGCACTCCAGGGCCTTAATAGGGTAAAAAAAAGACTCCCAGTAACCAGGTACTTGGTAATGGTCCAAGGTGTTCTGGTGCTTCAAAAAGACTTTATATAGTTGAAACGTTGCTATGTATGTTGCCTATTAGTTAATAAAACACCTTCTGCTTGAATTGGATGAGTGCTGCAGATTATCTATGACTGACTGTTACTGAAGTGGAACGCCTTCCCCGATCTCCACACGAGGGATGCGTTCCTGCCCTTCCGGGTTTTCGGCCTCTCAGATGCTGTGGTCATGTGATGTGTACTTTAACGCATACCTGAGTTTTCAAATCTGTTTGAATAATGGCTGTGCTTCTGTACAATCATAACCGTGAAGGAATAAGCCTTTTTTGGGCTTCCCTAATGTCATTTTCACCCTAATTATAGCCTCTTCAGCTGCACAGCTAGATGCATTTCTTTCATAATCTGGGAGCTTCTCACTTCTGTGGAATCTGCCAGTAGTTAGTGCAGTGATGTCATTTCCCTTACTTCCCACTATGTTTGTTCTCAGTTCTGGAGCTCATAGAGTAGATAAGGAGGGGGAAATTTGCGGACCGTAAAACACGGCACGTTCATGTGAATGTACCCTTACAGACACAAGATGCTCCTGTGATCTTCAAAAGCAGTGTAGAAGCAGTTCTTTTATCAGTCTCAGGAGCTCAGCTAGCTCTGACATGCCCTAATTTCCTGTGAACCATCTTCTGTGTCTCTGTTACTAGGCACGGGACTTGCTTGAGAACAGGCAGTGGACTGCAAATTAGGTGGAAGGGAGACCCCTAGTGGCCATGATTTTACACCTTTTATCAGGTGGATGCAGTCAGACTTTTTAAATGAAGCCATTTAGAAATTTTCTGTTTATACCATTCTCTCTTAAATTAAATGAAATTTCAGTACAGTGACTCTTTAAAACCTGTTTATTTTAACAACTTCTTGTATTCCGAATGTAATAAGTTCTGGACCATCTATTCTTATCCCCATTATTGCTTGCTACCTTTCCTTTTTGTTTCGGCATCCTCGGCTTGTTTGGCTATGTTAGGTGGTTTATAACGAACCCCAATTAATAAAATTTACTGTTATCCTCTGCTCAATGAATATTAACCAATATGGACTTTCCCAATACATTGGTCCTGCAAGTTACAATATTAATTGGTTCCAGGATGACCATTGTAAGTTGAAACAATTGTAACTTAAAGGGTTTCTGTCACCAGTTTTGGGCATATAAAACAGGATGACATTTGCAATGTGCAAATGTCACCTGATGCCCAAACTGGTAATAATTTTTTTACTGGTGCCCCCGTTTTTGTAATAAATGAACTTTTGTAATATGTAAATTAATCTCACTAGGTGCAAGGGGCGGTAACCCTGCACCTAGGAGCGCCGTTTCCCTACCTTTATTCACGCCCCCTTTTCTTGTGATGGACAGGGCCAGGCAGCTCGCTCTATGTGCTCCTGGCCCTGTCCGTGCTGGAAATCCCGCGCCTGCGCCGTGCGGACTTCATTCGGCGCAGGCGCAGTGAGTGCCGATGGCTGCCGGGCTCCCAGCTTCCTCACTGCGCCTGCGCCGCCTTCTCTTCCGGGTGTACTGTGACGTCATCGGCGCTTACACTATACACCGCTTACTCTAGTTCAGGGGATGTTTCGGAGATGACAGGTTCCCTTTAAGTCCACTCTATGAAAAATCAGTAATTATTTCCAAAGCCCCAAAATGTTATCCCAAAACAAGAAAAAGTGAAGTTTTAAAAAAAACAGGCAGATAACCAAGGCAGAAAACAAGTCCTTTTGTAACAGACAGGAATAGATATAGAAGCTGTAAATGACTTTCTATGGTGATGCCGGGGGAGTTTCTCCAGGTCTTGCATAGTATATACATGTACCAGAAAAATGAAGCCGCAGCTCACCTAGTGTCAGCTCACCTAGAAACAGCTCATCCCGGCATAGACAGGGGGCAGTACAGCAAATGTAGTACCGCAGAGGAACTTCTAAACAACCAATAAAGGTGTTTTACTAGTGAAATGGCCATGTTGATTGGTTGGATCTGGGACTGAGACATTGTATGCTGAGTCTAGTTTCACCTTACTATGGCCCAAGAAAGACCATTGTACGTCGGAAATATTGTATCCCGAGGTCATTGTATCTTGAGGGATGACTTTATTGTCATTCTGGAGCATCTATTCTTATGGCTCTTATGCCATTCCAATATTATTTATGCTAGAAGTTATAAATTAATTATTAGCAATTTACATTGAAGCTCCAGATGGGTATTACCAGTTAATTGGATAGTATCAGATTTTGCAGGGACACAACCCCCAGCTGGTAACACAACAATCTGGACCTTCATTGCAAACTGCAAGTAGTTCATGTATAACTTCTAGCAGGAATAGTAGAGAAATGGCACAACATAGAGTGATAAAAAAGATGCTCCAGAATTGTACAGTACATTGGGAACCAGGGGTGGACTGGGAACCTCAAGTGGCCCTGGAAAAAATACTAAAAGTGGCCCCGTTTTGTAGTCAACAATACCATATTGTGGTACATTATACTGCCCTAACAGAGCCAAATACCACAGTCCATCACAAAATACTGCCAGCAGAACAAAATACATCCCCAAAACATCCACTTGCTGGCCATGAGGAGAGCCCAAGTGGCCCCCTGGGCATCGGCCCACCGGGAAATTTCCCTGTAAGGTCTATGGCCAATCCACCACTGTTGGGAACGCAAGTAGTTACTAAAATAGATATCACAGGAGAGATCACAGGTCCTTTTTAAGACCACGGCTAAATGACAATATTGGGGAAGGCTCTGACAGTGTGGAGTCCTTTTCTTGGACCAGGGGATAACAATAAAATTTTAATTAAAGTTTTTAAAGTTAGTTATAAACCAGCTAACATAGCCAAACAGGCCGAGGATGCTGCAACAAATTGTAAAGGTAGCAAGCAATAATGGGGTCCGTATTATGGGGAGTTTTAATTATCCTTCAGTTAATTAGGACATTAAATCTGCTGGTTATGTTAGAAACTATAAGTTTTTATCCACAGTTCCCTCAGCTGGTCAAGGAACTGACCAGAGGAGATCATTTGAGGAATCTGGTCTCGTCAAACAGACCAAATGCAATATTAGAAGTGCAGTTTCAGGAGCACTTGGACAACAGGCACCATAATATGGTAAGCTTCAATATAATATTCAATAAAGTAAAAGCCATGTAGTGTAACTGAAATAAAGTTGACTAATTAGCCACAAAAAAAATTGCTAGCAACATTAAATCTCATGAACTTTTAGAAATTATATAAATGCCAAAAAGGAAAAAAAATGTAATAATACTGTCCCTCTAAAAGATAACCATGGGAATATCATTATAAAGGACAAAGAGAAGGCAGAGATATTAACCTCCAAACACTCAATGTTAAAATTGAAAAAAACCCTCCCAAAAACGTCACTTGTTTCATTGTATATTTTTTATGTGTGTCTGCAGTAAATCTTGTTGGCGCACAACTCAGGGGACAATATTGCATTTTTAACCCCTTAGTGACATCATTCATTTCAGCCTTAAAGAAGAACTCCCACAAAAAATTTTATTCCATGTCCTGCTAGAAATGTACATGATGTAATCTGTAGTGAATGTCATTTTCTTACCAGTGGCTGTATCAGGGAGTTATATCTCCATGATGTTTCCCATCTGTGTCATGTGACTAGGAATCAGACCCACCAACTCACACGGAGACTTATGTGTGGACAGGAAGTCTAATTCTCTATGCATTCCTATGGGAGCCTCACTCTGAGTCTCATATGAATGAATACAGCAGTAACTGGCTTCCTGTCCTGGGTCAGTTGGAGGTCAGGGAGTTGGTCACATGACCCAGCTACAATAAGAAGAGAGTGGATAACTCAGAATTACAGTCTGTGATGAGAAGATTGCATTCACTACAAATTACATAATGCACCTTTCTAACAGGTCAGAGAATAAAATTTTTTGCCGGAGTTCTTCTTTAAGAACCAATAATATTTTCTTCCTTTGTGTTCTAGCAGTCATAACTTTTTAATTTTTTCTTCAAATTCTTTTTTTTTGTGGTATTAGTTGTAGGTATTTTAGAAACCATTTTGGGGTATATATTGCATATTTATTTTTAAGGGGAAAGATTTAAAAAAACAGCAATTTTTATATTATTTTGTGGATTTTTTTTACGGAGTTTACTGTGTGGTAAAAAAAATATATATTTTATTATCTGGGTCACTGCAATGATGATAATGCCACATTTCTATATAGTTTTTTTCTCTCCTCCTGCAGCCTGTCAGCTCTGCAGCTGCTCCCTCATTCTTCTGCTGACTGAAAGGCAGGGGCTGCTTTAAGTGCTCATATCTCTGGTATGGTACCAGCTAGAGATATGGCATTGTATTCTTTGAAAGCTGACATTCCAAGCTTTCAAGACAATACCAGAATGACAGCAATATGTTCAGTACAGGGGAAGATATCACTGATAGAATTGGGGATGCTGTGAATGTAGCTGAAAGTAAAAGCAGGTTTTACCTGTGATTATTCCTGACTTTTTTTCTAACAATGATTTCTCCTCTGTTTATTAGGACTTTAGCTGTCATTTTGGCCTGGAATGCCAGCTTTCAAATAAGACCAGTTGCATGTTTCTAGCTGCTACCATTTGGAAGATAGCAGCATCTAAATACAGATGTATTGTAATGAATTGTACAGGGGATCAGAACCTCAAACATTGACGTCCCACAGTAGGACAAAAAATAAAGTAAAAGAAAGTTTTAACAAAAAGTGTTTTACATAATAAAAAAAGCACCCTTTTCCCATAATTAAGTAATAAAAAATAGGAAAAAAAGAAAAGTAGACCTATTAGATATCGCCACGTCCATATCGACCGGCTCTATAAAAAAAAACACATCCACCCTGTCAGGTGAATGCTGTAAAAAATAAATAAAATAAAAACAGTGCCAAAACAACCATTTTCTGGTCACCCAGCCATTTTCTGGTCACCTTTAATACCAAGCGATCAAAAAGTTGTATGTACCCCAGAATGGGACCAATCAAACAAACATCTCATCCCGCAAAAAATGAGACCCTACCTAAGACAATTGCTGAAAAAATAAAAAAATGGCTCTCATATTAGGTATCGCCGCATCCGTGACAACCTGCTCTGTGAAAATATCACGTGATATACCCCCTCAGTTGAATGCTGTAAAAAAATAAAAACTGTGCCAAAGAGCCATTTTTGTCACCTTGTCTCACAAAAAGTATAATATCAAGTTATCAAAAAGTCATGTGTACCCCATAATGGTACTAATCAAACCCGCAAAAAATGAGCCGCTACCTAATACAATCGACAAAAAAAATCTGGTTCTCGGAAAATTTGAACACAAAAATAAGATTTTTCATGTCAAAAATTATTTTACTGTGTAAAACTTAACAAAAATAAAAATAGTAGACACATAATATGTCCTGTCAGTTGAACGCTTTAAAAATAAATAAAAACGATGCCAGAACTGTCATTTTTTTGTCACTTCACCTTACAAACTGCGTAACATCGAGTGATCAAAAAGTCATATATACCCCAAAATAGTACCAAAGAAATGTCCCCTAATCCCGCAAAAAATGAACTCCCGCATAGGACAATCACTCAAAAAATAAAAACCAATGGCACCCGTAAACCAATCCATCAAAATCTACGCTGCAAAAGCCATATGGCACTCCTTCTCTTCTGAGTCCTGCCATGTGCCCCCACAGAAGTTTACCAGCACATATGGGGTGTTGCTGTATGCAGGAGAAAATACGTAACAAATTATGGGATATTATTTTTCCTGTTACCCCTTGTGAAAATGAAAAATTTGGGGCTAAAGCAACATTTTATTAGAAGAAATTAAACTTTTCATTTTCACAGCCAAGTGTTTCTAAATTCCGTAAAACGCTTATAGGGTCAAAGTGCTCCGGACACACCTTAATAAATTCTTTAAGGGGTATAGTTATCAAAATGGGGTCACTTTTTAAGGGTTTCCACTGTAGGGGTACGTCAGGGTCTCTTCATATACAAAATGGTTCCCAAAACATGGCCTTTGCAGGAAGGTAAAAACTGGCCCAGGGTACAAGGGGTTAAGAGCACAAGCTCTTGCTGATGTATACACATATATTAAAGAAGAACTCCCACAAAAAAATATTCTCTGGCCTGTTAGAAAGGCACATGATGTAATCTGTAGTGAATGTAATCTTCTTACCAGTGTCTGTATTTGTGAGTTATCCCTTCTGCCTCTCGGCTATGTCATGTGACCAGTAATCAGACTCTCCAAATCACACAGCATGTTATGTGTGGACAGGAAGTCAGTTTCTCTATGTATTCCTATGGGAGCCTCACTCTCAGTCTCATAGGAATAAATACAGAAGTAACTGACTTCCTGACCTGTGTCAGTTGGAGATCAGAGAGTTGGTCACATGACACAGCTACAATTAGAAGAGAGGGGATAACTTACAAATACAGTCACTGATGAGAAGATAACATTCACTACAGATTACATCAGGGGCACAGAACCTTTTTTTGTCTGAGGGCCGCATTGTCACATCGCTCTATTTCAAGGGGCTGCAAATAAAAAAAAAAAAGTTGATCGGCGCTCATCGGCCTATTACACAGGCCAATGTAAAGTGACTGGGGAGGAATGGTCGCTATCACAGTCATTCTTCCTTTATTTAGTTATATTAATTATCAGTATCACATGCCTGATTACACAGAGAGATGTGCGGCACGATTATACCGGCCAGTTATCATGAATGAGCGTTCCTATGAACACTTGTTCACAGTAATTGACCTGAATATCTCGCAGTTTAATAGGGGCTTAGAGATTTACCCAGTAAAAATGAATTTTTAACAAGTTCTTGCAGCCAAGCCCATGAAACCGAAGAGTTATACTTACCTGCTCCCCGCATTGTTTTCACCTGTCAGTGCATGGCCATGGTCACATACACCTCTCCAGCCAATCACTGGCTTCAGCAGTAATGTGGCCACACATGAAGCCAGACTAGAGCGGTGTATGTGACCATGGCCATGCACTGACAGGTGTAATAGTGCAGGAACCGGACGATGAAGGCAGAGGGGGCCAGGGCGCCATGGAGCAGGTAAGTATGAATCCTCTGTTTCAGGGGCCATGCTGTAGGAACTTTTTAAAAGTCATTTTTGCAGGAAAAAGTGGTGACATCTCCTTCCTGCCTTCTATTCATAAATCAGCGCTTTCCTTCACTGCAGAGGATGGCACTCACTGGTTATTATCACCTGCTGCCAGTTACAGGCGACATGTAATAACCAGTAAGCATTTTCCCTTACTAGTGAGGAAAGCGCTTATTGGTTAACACTTTAATTACCAGACCTGAAGACACTTTTTTGTGATTTAGCGCAGGTGGTGGTTCAAACGGTTGTTGGGACTACCAAAATAATTTCTGCAACAATTTTTCACATAGGACCTTATAATTTATTTTTTAGTTTTATTTGAGGGAAAATGTACAAAACATTTTTAAAAAGTATTTTTTTCAAACTATACCTCTTTATTCTTTAAATATGCAAACTGACACCACTACAAATTAGTTCCCTATTTTGTGTCGATCGTTATGTTATATAATATGTATAGTTTCACGTGAATGGGGTCATAATGGCTATGGGTTTTTTTTATCTTTTCTTAATATTGTATTCATATTTTATTGTATTTTTTTTTTTTTTTATAATTGGTTTATTACTTATTATTTAAATATATTTTTGCCACATAATATGTCCCCTAAGAGGTCATAAAAAGACTGTTGGAGGACAATGAACAATCTACTATTTTTCACTTTTTATTTTTTATTTTACGATCAGCTGTGTTTCTGTCCAGGAGGACGGGGGCCGCAATCTCTGGCTCTGGAGGCCGCATGCGGGCCGCGGGTTGTGCACCCCTGGATTACATCATGCACCTTTCTAACAGGTCAGAGAATAATAATTTTTGTGGGAGTTCTTGAATATTTTGCATTGCTTTTGTGTGTAAACCTCTGCTTGGATGTGAGTTTAAGGTGCAAGTCAAAATAGCGGCAATCATCAGGTTGTTTGCTTTCAGAAAATGTATAGTTCTGCGGTCAGCAACCTTCGGCATTGCATCTGCTGTGAAACTACAACTCTCAACATGCCCACTTATCAGGCTGTTCTTGTAAGTCCCATAGAAGTGAAAGGAGGATTCTGGGAGTCGTAGTTTCAGAACAGCTGGAGTGCCGGAGGTTGCTGATCCCTGATATAGGTTTTTGAAGGTTCACTTACTTTTTCAAGGACTGTAGTGCCTGTATTTTATAGGTTGTTACTTAGGCCTAGGTAACATGTACAAACTCATGTTAAATTTTTATTTTTAGGAGATTTGGTCCATTTCACTTTCAGCTTGAGTACCTTTTACCACTAATATCAAATTGTATGCAACTTATATTAATAAAAAAATTACATTTTGACTAGAGATGAGCAAGCCTGCTCGTAACGAGCGGTTCAATGCTCGGATCCCCTGCGCTCCCCTGCCCGCAGCCATCCGGATCCGTCCTCACCGACTGTAAGTCAATGGGGACGGATCCGTTTGGTGTCACACACTAGTCACATACCAGTGTGTGACACCAAACGGATCTGTCCCCATTGACTTACAGTCGGGTGAGGACGGATCCGGATGTCTGCGGGCAGGGGAGCGCAGGGGATCCGAGCATTGAACCGCTCGTTACGAGCAGGTTCGCTCATCTCTAATTTTGACACAAAATTGCATGAATGTGTCTGTGATTAAGTTCTGAGACAGCCGTCTACTTTCAGAAAATACAGTGCCTTGCGAAAGTATTCGGCCCCCTGGAACTTTTCAACCTTTTGCCACATTTCAGGCTTCAAACAAAAAGATATAACATTTTAATTTTTTGGTGAAGAATCAACAACAAGTGGGTCACAATTGTGAAGTGGAACGAAATTTATTGGATCATTTAAACTTTTTTTGTAATAATAAAACTGAAAAGTGGGGCGTGCAAAATTATTCGGCCCCCTTGCATTAATACTTTGTTGCGCCACCTTTTGCTGCGATTACAGCTGCAAGTCGCTTGGGGTATGTCTCTATCAGTTTTGCACATCTAGAGACTGAAATTCTTGCCCATTCTTCCTTGCAAAACAGCTCAAGCTCTTTGAGATTGGATGGAGAGCGTTTGTGAACAGCAGTTTTCAGCTCTTTCCACATATTCTCAATTGGATTCAGGTCTGGACTTTGACTTGGCCATTCTAAGACCTGGATACATTTATTTTTGAACCATTCCATTGTAGATTTTGCTTTATGTTTGGGATCATTGTGTTGTTGTAAGATAAATCTCCGTCCTAGTCTCAGGTCTTTTGCAGACTTCAACAGGTTTTCATCCAGAATGGTCCTGTATTTAGCTCCATCCATCTTCCCATCAATTTTAACCATCTTCCTTGTCCCTGCTGATGAAAAGCAGGCCCAAACCATGATGCTGCCACCACCATTTTTGACAGTGGGGATGGTGTGTTCAGGGTGATGAGTTGTGTTGCTTTTACGCCAAACATATAGTTTTGCATTGTTTCCAAAAAGTTCGATTTTGGTTTCATCTGACCAGAGCACCTTCTTCCACATGTTTGGTGTGTCTCCCAGGTGGCTTGTGGCAAACTGTAAATAAGACTTTTTATGGATATCTTTGAGAAATGGCTTTCTTCTTGCCACTCTTCCATAAAGGCCAGATTTGTGAGGTGTTCGACTGATTGTTGTCCTATGGACAGACTCTCCCACCTAAGCTGTAGATCTCTGCAGTTCATCCAGAGTGATCATGGGCCTCTTGGCTGCATCACTGATCAGTCTTCTCCTTGTTTGAGATGAAAGTTTAGAGGGACGGCTGGGTCTTGGTAGATTTGCAGTGGTCTGATACTCCTTCCATTTCAATATGATCACTTGCACAGTGCTCCTTGGGATGTTTAAAGCTTGGGGAATCTTTTGGTATCCAAATCCGACTTTAAACTTCTCCACAACAGTATCACGGACCTGCCTGGTGTGTTCCTTGGTCTTCATGATGCAGAACCCTGAGACTATCACAGAGCAGGTGCATTTATAGGGAGACTTGATTACACACAGGTGGATTCTATTTATCTTCATCAGTCATTTAGGACAACATTGGATCATTCAGAGATCCTCAATGAACTTCTGGAGTGAGTTTTCTGAACTGAAAGTAAATGGGCCGAATAATTTTGCACGCCCAACTTTTCAGTTTTATTATTACAAAAAAGTTTAAATGATCCAATAAATGTCGTTCCACTTCACAATTGTGACCCACTTGTTGTTGATTCTTCAGCAAAAATTTTAAATGTTATATCTTTTTGTTTGAAGCCTGAAATGTGGCAAAAGGTTGAAAAGTTCCAGGGGGCCGAATACTTTCGCAAGGCACTGTATATGGGTATGGAGGTTAGTATGTTGAAACTGACAAAAGTAATAATAAATAAAAACTGACAATGAACTAATGAAAATCAGACATTGCTTTTGAATTGTGGTTCAAAAGAATAATTTATAAAACAAACTAATGAAGCTGACCTGGACAAAATTATGGCACCTTTTAACATAATATTTTGTTGCACAACCTTTTGAGACAATCACTGCAATCAATCGATTTCTGTAACTCTCCATGAGATTTCTGCACCCGTTCACAGGTTTTTCGGCACACTCCTCATGAGCAAACCGCTCAAGCTGTCTCAGGTTTGAACGCTGCCTTCTCCAGACTGCACATTTCAACTCCTTTCTACAAGGCCACTTGAGAATAGTCCAATGCTTTGCTCTTAACCATTCTGGGATGATTTTAGCTGTGTGTTTTGGGACATTATACTGTTGGAGGACTCATGACCTGTGAATGAGATCAAACCTTCTGACACTGGGCAGTACATTATGCTCCAGAATGTCTTGATAGTCTTGAGATTTTATTGTACACTGCACAGATTCAATACACTCTGTGCCAGATGCAGCAAAGCAGCCCAAAAACATAACCAAGCCTCCGCCATGTTTCACAGTAGGTACAATGGTCTTTTTTTGTACGCTTCATTTTTGCCTGATTTGCTAAAAAGCTCCACTTTGTCTCATCTGTCCAAAAAAATTTTCTCTGAGAAGTTCTGTGGCTTGTCAGTAGGCTTGAGTGAATCGACCTTCAGATTATACAACCAAAGTCAAATTGTTCAAATACCTTGATTATACAACCAAAGTCAAATTGTTAAAATACCTTGATTTTAATGCTGTTTCTGTACAGCATTAAATGTATTGGCTCCATGGAGCCAAACTTCGTCTTGGCCCAAAGGTGTGCAAGACTTTGGTGAATTACTACTTTATTCATATCTGCGTCTTTAAAAACTATTTAAATGAATCAGAAGTGGGCTTTGGTACCGATGTCCACTTTGGATTGCTATTTTAAATTGTCTTTAAAGGGTTTCTGTCATCAGAATTTAGCATTGCAAACCGAGTGTCATTTGCAATGCGCAAATGACACCCGATGACAGATCTGTTAATTTTATAGTTTTCTGTAGCGTAGTTTTTGAGAAAATTGCGTTTTTTAAATATGTAAATGAGCTTCCCTAGGTTAACCCTGCACCTAGTTGCGACGTAATTCCTCCTCTTACCCCTCCTCCATTCCGGTGATTGACAGGGCCAGGCAGCTAGCTCTTTCGTCTGCCGGCCCTGTCCAAGTCCGAAATCCCGCGCCTGCGCATTGCGATCAACAATCCGCACATTGAGGAAGCTGGGATCTGGGCGGCCGGCGGCTCTCAATGCGCCCGCATTGGTGATCGCAATGCGCAGGCGCAGGATTTCGGACTCGGACAGGGCCGGCAGCCGAAAGAGCTAGCTGCCTGGCCCTGTCAATCACCGGAACGGAGGAGGGGTAAGAGGAGGAATTACGCCGCAACTAGGTGCAGGGTTAACGCCCCCTGCACCTAGGGAAGCTCATTTACATATTTAAAAAAACGCAATTTTCTCAAAAACTACGCTACAGAAAACTATAACATTAACAGATCTGTCATCAGGTGTCATTTGCGCATTGCAAATGACACTTGGTTTGCAATGCTAAATTCTGATGACAGAAACTCTTTAAAGACGCAGATATCAATACGGTAGTAATTCACTGAAGTCTTGTGCGACTTTGGGGCGAGGCGAACTCCACAGAGTCAAATACAGTAGTAATTCACTGAAGTCTCGTGCAGTGGCGTACATAGGGAAGTAAGGGTCCCATAGCAAGGATCAAACCAGGCCCCCCACACAGGACAAAAGGGTTTCCGCCTAAACTCCTTTTAATGACTATTTTTCCACTGCCTCGTTTGCTAAAAGTTGTTCCTTTTAGAGGGTAGAGACCTGACCAAGTTTTCACCCCCAGTAGAAGAGGAGATAATCCCAACTAAGACTGGGCCCCCTCTTGCCCTGGGCCCCACAGCAGTCGCATGGTCTGCTGCTATGGTAGTTACGCCTCTGGTCTCTCCATGAACCAATACATTGTAATGCTGTATGGAAACAGCATTAAAATCAAAGTATTTGAATGGATCAACTTTGGATCTATAATCCGAAGGTCGATTCGCCCAAGCCTACTTGTCAATAAGCATTTAGGCAAATTCCATTCTCACTTTTTTAGGATTTCCTTTCAACAGTGGTTTTCTCCTCGATCGTCTTCCATTAAGTCTACTTTGGCTAAGACCGCAAAGGATGGTGCAATCTAACACTGATGTACATTGACCTTTGGAAGTTGTTCTATGCTCTTTGGTTACCATTCATATTATCCATCTCTTCAATTTGTCATCACCTCTTGCGACCATGTCCAGGGAGGTTAGCTACAGTCTCATAGACCTTCTGAGGCAATTTCTGTTTATGATTGCATTTTACTCATTTTTGGCTAAAAATCATTTTTTCAATTGGCCTTTATTAAAATATTGAGCTGTTCTGTCACAAAGAGTTAAAGGGGTATTCCGAGATTAAACTATCATATTGCATCCTTTCACCCTTGGTAGGCGCTGCAAGTTTATAATTGATATTTATTAAAAGTTTTTTTTCAGGTTTTGAGATCCCCTGCCTGGTCACATGGTACGCTCTCTCCATCTCCTTCTTGCTCCCAGAACAGATGTCGTTCATTGTGCACGTGTTCTGGGCTCCTGATTCCCACCCATAATGAACTTGTCAGTCAGCAGTGAGCCACCTTCATGCCCTGCCCCCTACCTCTCATCTCTGCTCCAAGTGCCGTTCAGCAGTGTTTAAGCTCCGCCACCTCCAGCAAGACAGAGGAGCCTGCAATGAGCATCTGGCTGTCTGACTGCACAGATATGGCTGGCTTACCTCGGGAGAGTTGAGAGCTTTTACCTCTGACAGTGCCTGCTTGTGGTGCAGGCACACAGATAAAGGAGAAGATGGGAGGTAATGAGCCAATTAGAGCCTCACTTTTGGCAAAAGACTGCAGCAGAGAGCAGTGGGTCCTTGCAGGTTAGTGCTGTATATGTAAGAGGGAGATGTAATGTACATGGGACTGTATAATGGAGGCAGGGAGGGAGATGTGATGTACACGGAACTGTATGATGGAGACTGGGAGGGAGTTGTGATGTACATGGGACTGTATGATGGGGCTGGGAGGGAGATGTGATGTACATGGGACTATATGATGGAGGCTGGGAGGAAGATGGGACTGTATGATGGGGCTCAGTTAGCCTTAGTCTGTCATATTATGAGCCACTGTAGTGATATTTGTTTTTAGAGACCCGGATAACCCTTTTAAATGTTTTTCCAGCTGTGTGACTGATACTTTCACTTTGTGCCAGTCATCTATTAACCCGTATCTGTAAATTACTAAGAGGTCATAAACATTTATGCCACATTCTTAACAGTAAGATAGGAACTGTGTCAGAGAGCAGCGATAAGGAGCACGTCAGTTCCCCAGGTGCCGGAAAAGAGAGAATCCACAGCTGCTATTAGAGCATCTCAGCTCTGTACAGAAAAAAAGGACTCCATATTTTTAATAAAGATCAATTGAAAAAATGTTTTTTAGCTCAAAATGAGTACAATGTCATAATAAAATAAAAAAATTCCCCAAAAGTATACATAGCCTTTAATCTTCTGAATAATATGTGCAGCTGTAGTAACAGGAACATCAAGCTGTTTGGAGATGGTCTTATAGCCTTTACCTTTAACATGTTTGTCTATCATTTTCTTTTTAATCTCCTGAGACAACTCTCTCCTTAGCTCTCTTTGGTCCATGTTCAATGTGGTACACACCATGATACCAAACAGCAACTACTTTTCACCCTTCAAATAGGCAGACTAAGGCCACTTTCACACAAGCGGCAGCACGGATCCGGTGGGTGAAGGGTACCGTAGGATCCGTCCTGCCGCAGGTGCACGTGTGGGAACGGAACTGCGCTCCGGTCCCACACCTGCACCATACAGTATTTTGAGGTGGAGGGGGTTAAACTTACCTGTCCCCGCAGCTCCCGACCCTCCCCACAGCTCGAGAGGGCGGCGCGCACAATGGGAAGATTCCCCATAGCGCCCCCTGCTGGAGGGAGGAGGGAGCTGCGAGGACAGGTAAGTGCAGGGTGAAAGTCAATGGAGGACGGATCCATTTACCATTGTGTCACACCGAACGGATCCGTCCCCATTGACTTGCATTGGGGGGTCATTCCAGATCCGTCTTGGTGCGGATGCCCAGACCGGAGAGCAAACCGCAGCATGTTGCGGTTTGCTCTCCGGTCTGGAGACTGAAGAGAACTGAACGGAATGCTTTTAGGAGCATTCCGTTCTCTTCAGTTTAGTTTTGTCCCCATTGACAATGAATGGGGACAAAATTGAAGCGTTTTATTCCGGTATTGAGCCCCTATGACGGAGCTCAATACCGGAATATATAAACGCTAATGTGAAAGTAGCCTAACTGATTACAAGATTTAAAACACATGTGATGCTATGTCCCTATGTACAAAGTATTTTCAATCTTTTCTAGGGGTTATCATGACTTTTGTCCAGGGCTATTTCATTAGTTTTTTTTTTAATTAATTTTTATTATTATTCTGTTGAACCACAAATCAAAAGCAATGTCTGATTTTCATTAGTTGATTTTCAGTAAATTTATATTTATTACTTCTGTTTAAAGTTATTTCAGTGACCATTGTGGGTTTTTTGTTTCTTTAATGATAGGGTACCAAGAATTTAGTCCATGTGTGTAAGTTTTATTTGTACATGTCAAAACTGCAAAGATTGTCCTGGCTACCAGAGGTGCAAAATGGCCAAACACCCCTTGCAGCGAACGAGTTGGAATGGAATGGAATGAAACTGGAAGCAACAGAAGGACTTGTGTTTTTTGGTGTTTTGGTTACAAGGAAGCAACATTATTCAATATCCAGCAGTAGCTACAAAAGCAAATATAAATTCATGTTGTATACAAAGAGATATAAAACATGTGATCCCAATGTAATATTACCCTTTAATTAGAGTTGAGTGAATCGATTTTTATTAATCGATTCATCACATTAACAAAAATTCTTCACCTGTGAGGACACGATGTCTGGCTCTGTCAATCAAGCGACGGGGGAGCTTCTTTAGCAGTGGGTACAGCACTTTGCAGGTGAAGAACTTTTGATGATGAAACTAACTGATACATACAAATCGATTTGCTCATCCTTACCCTTTATAAATCCCTTATGAGGCCACATCTTGAATATTGAAATTAGTTTTGGGCTTCAGGTACAGTCCTCAACATTGAAATTATGACACTAAGAAGGAAAAGTAGGGAATGACATCCCAGATGTGCTTGATGGGGGACAAGTCCGGGGACACCGCAGGCCCTAGTAGCACAGTGTTGCCCTGTTGAAAAACTGTTCCGGGACACTTTGGAGAAATGGCCGTACAACTGGCTTCATGACCAAATCAATATATCGTCAAACTGTTAGTGTACCTGAAATGAAGACTTGAAGGGTTCAGGTACTATACATTATGCCACCCCACAGCATAATCCCGAGAGCAGGACTGGTATGACATTGCCTTGTGAAGGCCTCATCATGGCGTTATCCATGTGGTCTCCTGACCAATCTCCAGCTATCATTGTATCTGGGAGAAAAGCCGAACTCATGGCTGAAGAGAATAGACCTCCCTCCCAGCCATTCTAAAAATCAGATGGTCTGTCCATGTAGACGTTCGCCTTTTGCTGCCATTTCATTTGATCGTTGTTTTCTCAACCACCGGAGCACACATCCTAGAACAGTGTTAGGTGCCTA
The DNA here is from genome assembly GCA_900303285.1 of Rhinella marina. Classification (NCBI taxonomy): domain Eukaryota; kingdom Metazoa; phylum Chordata; class Amphibia; order Anura; family Bufonidae; genus Rhinella; species Rhinella marina. The sequence continues at coordinate 22,328 of ONZH01001513.1, read as the reverse complement.
GCAATCTTCCAGAGTGATAAACCAAGGCCTCTCATTTCAAGGAGTCTGTCCCTCTTAGTTTGCAACAAGTCACAATAACTGGCACATCAACGAACAGGAACCATCGCACAATCATCCCACTTGACTTGATCCTGTTTTTGAGGTATTAATGGCATTAATGTCCCTCCCACGTGTCATAGATTGGAGCTAGGTGCTTTAAAATTTGATCAGATCTTAGCGACAACTAATACCTTACACCAGGGATCTCAAACTCGTGGCCCTCCAGCTGTTGCAAAACTACAACTCCCAGCATGCCCCAATAGCTGTAGGCTCTCCTGACATGATGGAAGTTGTAGTTTTACAACATCTGGAGGGCCACGAGTTTGAGATCTCTGCCTTACACCATGTCCTTTTTTATGTTGTAATTTCAATGTTAAGGAGTGTACTATAAAGGACATAGAAAAGCCAGAGAGGGTTTGGAGAAGGATGACCAGATTATTAAATGGAATGGAAGGTCTCTCATAATAAGAGGCTTAAATAATTGGGCTTGCTCAGTTTGGAAAAAAGACGCTTTAGAGGTGATCTAATTTATTTAGTACTATCTATCACAGTTAATGGCTAACCACTCTCACTGGTCAACCAACTATGAGGCCTTGGGGTAACCTTTAATTCTGCTCCTTTCCTTCAAACCGCACATTCAAGTTCTTTCCACCTCCTGCTGTTTCCAACTCAGAAATATCCCTTGGATCTGCACATTCCTCTACCTTGAATCTGCAAAAATGCTAGTACATGCCCTCATTGTCTCCCGTCTAGGCTACTGTAACATCTTCCTCTGTGGCCTCCCATCTAGCACTCTTGCACCCCTACAATCTATTCTCAATTCTGCCTCTCTAAATAATCATGCCCTCTCCCTCTCTGTTACTCATCTGTCTCTTCTCTCTGCCAATCCCTTCACTGGCTCCTCATTGCCCTGAAAATCCAGTACAAAACACTAGCTATGGCATACAAGGCAGTCCACAATCTGTCACCTCATCTGTGATCTGATCTCCTGGTACCTTCTTACACACAATCTACGATCCTCACAAGACCTCATTCTCTACTCTCTTCTTATCTGCTCTTCCCACAATCTCCTCCAAGATTTTTCTTGTGCACCCCCCATATTCTGGAACTCGCTACCCATATCAGACATTCAACTACTGTGGAATTCTTCTAAATAAGGCTACTTTCACACTAGCGTTTTATAATTCCGGTATTGAGTTCCATCATAGGGGCTCAATACCGGAATAAAACGCTTCAGTTTTGTCCCCATTCATTGTCAATCGGGACAAAACTGAACTGAAGACAACGGAATGCTCCTAAAAGCATTCTGTTCCATCTTCAGACCGGAGAGCAAACCGCAACATGCTGCGGTTTGCTCTCCGGTCTGGGCATCCGCACCAAGACGGATCCGTCATGACCCCCAATGAAAGTCAATGGGGACGGATCCATTTGGTGTGACACAATGGTGAACGCATCCGTCCTCCATTGACTTTCAATGGAGTTCATGACGGATCCGTCACCTGCACACATAAATACATACACACATACAGACATACACATAAACATACACAGACATATACACATACAAATACACATACATACTTACATGCTCCTAGCAGGTCTCCACAGCGCAGGAGGAGCAGAACGGCGCTGTGGGGAATCGTCTTATGTGCGCGCCGTCCTGCTCCTCCTGCGCTGTGGAGACCTGCCGGGAGCATGTAAATATGTATGTGTATATGTCTGTGTGTATGTACTGTGTGACATGTGTGGGGCCGAAGCGTGGTTCCGGCCCCACACATGTCCCTGCGGCAGCACGGATCCGGCGGCACCCTTCACCTGCCAGATCCATGCTGCCGCTAATGTGAAAGAGGCCTAAACCTGAAAATCTACCTCTTCAGAAAAGCCTACAGCCAGGGGCGTAGCTAGAACCGACTGGGCCCCACAGCAAATTTTTGTATAGGGCCCCCCTCCCTGTGCTGAATCGTGAAGGGAAAAGGCAATTTATGGAGATCCAGTGACATAGCGAGCTCTCCATAGGGACTGCTAGACAGAGGCTTCCGCCCAGCAGCAAGCCTGGTAATGTCACAAGCACTAATGGGCAGGCTTTAGCGCTAAAGCCCACCCATCAGAGTCGGTGATGTCACCGAATATACTGCCGGTGGGAGCCTCTCTGCTCACTGGAAGCTCAGGACAGGACCTTCGCTTCAGCGTGCTGACGTCTCGCAGGTCCCGTCCTGCACATCCAGTCATCAGTGAGTGTTCACCGTGGTGCGATCAAATGGGGGAGGTGAGTTTTTTTAATTTTTTTCTTTTAGTCGGGGAGCGGGCAGGAGTTAAACACTGTACTGATGAGCGCTCCACAATGGAAGCCTCATCAGTAACAGTCCAGATCGGAAAATACCGGCAATTAATATTGCCTGTAGAAAAAAATTCCTGGTATCCGCACTAAATTACCAGCTGGGTGGCAATCCTCAGATCAGACCTCCAATCCTCATCAGACCCCCCAAATCAGATCCCCAATCCTCAGCAGACCCCACAGTCAGAACCGCAACCTCCATCAGCCTCACATCAGACCCCCCCCCAGCCACAGATGAGACCTAAAAAAAAAACAAAACTCTTCTGCTCTGTGCAGCGCTGCCACTCGCTGCTCCGTGGTCTTTTTCTGGTCCGTGCTGCACTATGAATGGATGTCACCCGGAAGAAGACCAAGGAGAGGCGGGTACAGCTTGTGGAGCATTACTTATTGCTCCCTCACCTCCTGTATACTGATGACCGCTTTCATTATGAAAGCGGTCATTAGCAGTCGCACTGTAAGACACACTACAAATTTTCCACCACTTCTAGTGCGTCTTATGGGGTGAAAACACAATAAATATGATCACCAACATATTTCCTCAAAAAAAAAAAAAAAGTTCATATTATTAGAGAGAATGTGTGTGTGTGTGTGTGTGTGTATATATATATATATATATATATACACACACGTGTGTATATATATATATATATATATATACTCATATAGACATACATGCACTCATATATATAGACAGACACATATAGACATACATGCATACATATATATAGACACATATACACACACAGATTGGTCACTTTCTTCTTGGAGGCTGCAGAAGAGGAGCAGTCAGGAGGCACGGAGGAGGATGAGGAGGAGGTGGGGGGCTCCGCTGATAGCATGCAGAGAGGTGTTTTTCTTCCTGACCTCTGTATGCTTCCCTCTGAGCGCGGACCGCTGGGCAGCATCAATCAGCGTCAGCAGGCACGTGTGTAGAGCTGACTCCTCATTGGCTCAGCATGCCTGATGGTATGTAATGCTGCTGCCCTGCGGTCCTCAGCCTGCACGTCCATCAGAGGCGTTGCTAGGGTCTCAAAAGATCCGGGGCCCAAGCCCCAATGAATATGGCCCAATTCTCTATGTCGACCCTCGCCCCAATCCTACTATACAGCAGCACATACCTCACATCCAGGGCCTCCCGGGTGACTTCTCCTCTGATGTAGATCTTCTCTGTCATCTTCTCCACTTGGTCCAGACAACTTCTCTCAGCCGCTCCTCATCTCTGCAGAGTGTGACACACGGACATTTTAGCTTCCTCACATTTCTATCATCATCCCCCAATCTGGAGTCCCCACAGTCTTATGCTGCTGCTCACTGTGCCCCCAAAACCTCCAGATACTATCCTGGAGAAATAATACTGCCCCATAGTAATAGTCCTACCAGTAGTAATTCCATCATTAGTAACACTGCACCCTACAGTGACCCCAGCACTGATAATGCTCCCCAAGATTGTCCCCATTACTAGAAGAGTCCTCCAGTTTCCTAAAACGTCCTTTTATTTTTATCTGCAGGTGAGACATGCCTTACAAACCCAAAACAAAACTGCGTCAGTGCTTCCGGTAATGTTTCCCGTATATAATATCTTGAAAGGGGTTAGGTTCACCAGCGGCATAATTTCAATGTTATATAATACTTTATTACTTAAACAGGCAGTGGATTTGGAAGGGAGCCGACAAGCTTGGAGTAGGGATATAGGCCCGATTCCCACAGAGGTATGGAATTGGCTGCTAATGCAAACACAGAAGCTGTCCATTAGTCCTGCCTATAGGGTATCCCAGGTGTACCTTTTACACAGGGTATATAGGACTCCGGAATTCCTGCATAAAATTGGAATACGACCTAATGACCAGTGCGTTAGGTGCTATAGATCTCCGGCAGACCTGATGCATATATTCTGGACTTGCCCCAAAGTAGATGCTTTCTGGCATAGAATTCTTCAGAGGCTCCACAGAGTATTTAAAATTACGGTACCCAGGGAACCTTTGAATTGTGTGCTGGGGTATGTGGAACATCTGCCTGCAAGTGATATGGTGAAAATGGCAGTTACTAAAATATTATATGAGGCTAGAAAGTTGATCGCATCTTTGTGGCTAGACCCAACCCCTCCTACATTTGGGGCCTTTATACAGCGGGTGAATAATATAATTAAATTAGAGAAAGGAATACACACTAAGAGGGGCAGCCTTAAAAAATACAAAAAGCAATGGTCTACGTGGATAGAGTCTCACAACCTAGTGAGGCTTCGTATAGATGATAATGATTGTTAACTCCTTTTTTTACCTCATGCTGTCAATACGTGTACTTTCGGTATATGGGTTGGATTTATATTATATGCCGGTCCGAGGGGTCCTCTGCTAGGGTTGTCCAAGTTAAGTGGTTGGAGGAAGTCATGCCGTACGGTTTAGTTAGGGGTTTTTCTAAGGGTAGGGGGGAGGGGATGGGTCTTAAGGGTCCTCTGTTAATTATATCCCATGCACTCTGCTTATGTTTCAAACTTTTTATTGAAAATTTTTTCAGTAATTAAACATTGAGTACAGTTCAATCTGCTAGTACATTCAGTCTATTGACAGGGAGATCCCAGTTGGTACACTGGGTCAATGACCATATAACAAATCTAGCAGTAAAGCTTCACAAAATTTAGAGCTTATCAGGCCCTATAAGTCATAATGGAGCTATAAAGTAAATACAACCAAAAATAAGACAAGATAAAGAAAAGTAAACATAACCAAATAAAACAATCAATAAAAACGTACGGTACAATCTTCAGGACTAGAGAACCAGTACTGGACACCACTTTGTCAGGGTTTACAAGGAGAATCGTTGGATGGATGATGAGTGAGGCGAGGTATATTCAATCCAAAGGCCCCAGTTGGCAATGAATTTGGTCATTGCCTGTTCCTTGTAAGCCCACACTTTCTCATATGAGCATGACAAGTTGACTCTCTCCATTATTTCTGCAACTGCTGGGATATGATCAGTCTTCCAATATTTGGACAGAGTTAGTTTGGTAAGTAGAAATAGAAAAGCAATCGGAACTCTACATCTGACCGGGATTGCTTCCATACCCATGAATAATAAAGCCCAATAAGGCGATTGTTCAATTATAATGCCACAGAATTTGGAGGCAACTGCAAAGATCTCTTCCCAGAGTCCAGCTATCTTGGGACATGACCACAAAATGTGTAGGAGGGTGCCTTTCCCTCCACAATTCCGCCAGCACAAGTTGGAGGTGCCAGGGTACATCCGGCTCAGCCTATCAGGAGTAAAATACCAACGCAGACACGTTTTGACCGCTGCTTCGTAGAAGGAAGCACATTTAAAGGTGGATGTGATGAAGCGAAATGCCGATACCCAATCCAGAGCTGGCACCTCCACCTGGAGCTCCTTCTCCCAGGACAATAGGGGGGATGTTTTAGAAAAGGAGGCTTTCATGCCTAAGGCTTGATATATAGGTTTGAGCCCTCTTGTGTTGACTCGGGGCTCCAGTGGAGTGGACCAGGCTGCAATCAGAGCTGCGCTAGCTGATATCTGAAAAGGAGTTCTGCTCTGAAGCACGTGCCTTATCTGCAAAAATTTGAAAAAGTCATTTTTGGGTATAGAGAATTCTTGTTGTAGTTCTGCAAAGGATTTTAATACACCTTCTCTATAAAGCTGAGACAAAACATCGAGACCTAATCTGCGCCAGTTCCTTAAATCAGTGTCAGGAAGATGCAATTCCAGCAGTTGCAGAGGAGAGCAGTGCAGTAGTGGGAAAGTAGTACAACAGCACTTATGGTGATATGCACGCCAGTATTCTAGGGAGATCTGAACCAAAGAAGGCAGTTGCGGGGTTGGGGCTGGAGAGACATTTAGGGAATTGATAAGTAAAGCCCTAAGGTTTTGCGTGGGTGACAAGCCCGCCTCTATCTGCACCCAGGGTACATCTTCCGCAATCCACCAACGCCTTAGAGCCTGTACTTGTGAAGCTAAAAAGTAGTCCCGCAGATTAGGGAGTCCAAGTCCCCCTTTATTTTTCGCCCTACATAAAATATGAGATGCAATTCTAGGGCGACTATTCGCCCACACGAATGTTTGTAGAAGAGATTGGGCCTTAGTGAAAAAGCAGACTGGGACTCGTGCTGGTACACTCCTAAATACAAACAACAATTTGGGCAGAATCAGCATCTGGAACGCCGCCACGCGGCCCACCCAAGAGATCTCACCTTTACTAAGTTGAGCAATGTCTTGTTTCATTACTTCCAGGAGTGGCAGATAGTTTAGAGTGTAAAGGTTTGAGATTTTTGACGGGATTTCAGCTCCTAGATAGTGAACACTCCCAGATTGCCAGTCAAACGGATATTGGCCCTTCATTGACAAGAGTATATCATCAGGCATGTTAAGGGGTAGTACTTGAGATTTTGTCTCGTTCACTTTGTAGTACGATAGTCTCCCATACTCTGCAATAACTGAGAGGGCAGCTGGGAGTTCACTCAACGGGGAAGACAATGTTAGGAGTACATCATCTGCATACAGCGAGATGACATGTTTGTTATCACCTATTTGGACCCCTGAGATATTAGGGTGTTGCCTGAGTGCCTGTGCTAAGGGTTCCATCGCCAGTATAAATATGAGGGGAGACAAGGGGCACCCCTGTCTAGTGCCATTGGTCAGTTGGAAAGGAGATGACAAAGCCCCATTAACAAAGACCCTAGCTGAAGGCCCTGAATATAAAGCCTGGATAGCCTGAATAAAGGTTGATCCCATTCCCATCTTTTGTAACACCGAGAAGGCAAAGGACCATTTCAAACGGTCAAAGGCCTTCTCGGCGTCCAAAGTCACCAACAACGCCTGCCGTCCCCTACGATTGACCAAGTCAACAATATCTAAAACCCGTCGGGTATTGTCCGCTAATTGACGTCCCCTAATGAACCCCGTTTGATCTGGGGCGATCAAGTGTGGCAAAATGGAGGATAGTCTAGAGGCCAGGATCTTTGCATATATTTTTAGGTCAGTGTTCAGAAGGGAAATGGGTCTGAAGTTTTGCGGCTGAGTAGAGGGTTTCCCTGGTTTCGGAAGTGTGACTACTGTAGCCTCAAGGTTTTCTCTAGGGAAGGAACCAGCGGTGAAAGCAGAGGTATAAATAGAGTGTAAGTGCGGTAGTAATGCGGTCTGAAAGGATTTGTAATAACTGTTGGATAGGCCATCTGGGCCCGGAGACTTATTCAATGGGAGGGAAGTGATAGTTTTAGATATCTCCGCCTCTTCTATGGGTCTAGCTAAAAGATCCCTTTGTTCCTTGGAAAGGGACGGGAGACTGAGTTTCTCCAAAAAGGAATCAACCTCTGCGACCGAAGCTTTCGGGGAATTTGGAGAGTCCTTAATATTGTAGAGTGATGAGTAATACTCAGCAAACTGGTCAGCTATGGCTTTAGGGTCATATATTTTAGCTTGTGAAGAAGGATGTAATAGGAAGGGGATCCTAGCTTTTGCAGTTTGCACCTTGAGACGCCTGGCCAACAATTTACCTGCCTTGTTGTCTTGAGAATAATACCTCGCTTTAGTGCTTTAAGGCTACGTTCGTAAGAATATAGAAGACTTTCTCTAAGCTGAGATCTGAGAGAGTGGATCGCGGCAGCCCTCAACTGAGAGAAGGAGGCCTTATTCAGAGACTCCAAGGCAGTTAGTTGAGCAAGGATATCCTGGGTCCTCTTCTCCCTTAGTTTTTTTGCCTGATGACCCAGTTTTATGAAAACCCCTCTCACTACCGCCTTGTGCGCATTCCATAGGACGAAAGGGTTAGAAACAGAGTTTCCGTTTAGCTCAAAGTATTCAGCGATGGATTTGTCCAATTCCTTTTTATAGACTGGATTAGAAATAATATAAGGACTACATCTCCAGACTGACTCACGCACGTTATGCGATTCCTGCACTGATAGTGAAACAGCCGCATGGTCCGACCACTTAATTACATCTACATGAGACTGAATAGCCAATTGCAGTAGAGATCTGCTCACTAAAAATAAATCGATACGGGAGTATGTTTTATGAACAGGGGAGTAGAAAGAGTAATCGCGCTCTGAAGCATGATGCAGTCTCCAAATATCGTATAACTCTTCTCTGGCTAATGTGTGGTTCAGCGAGGGGTAATTGCCTCTAGTAGAGGCAGTTGAGTCAACCTCCGGATCAGGGACTAAATTAAAGTCACCGCAGACAACTAGGTGACCTTGTCTAATTTTAGCAACCTTATGCAACACTCTGTTAAGAAATCTAATCTGATTCTTATTAGGGGCATAAAGAGCTACCAAGGTGTAGAGGATATTATTGATTGTGCAGACCAATATCACAAATCTCCCATTAGGATCCAACACTTCCGTGTGTGGGGTAAGAGCCACTGTATTTTTAATTGCCAATATAACCCCTCTCTGTTTCTTATGGAAATGAGATTGGAGTATATAAGGAAACGCTGGGTGTCTAATCCTGTCTGCATCCTTTGGAATTACGTGCGATTCTTGAATGCACATGATATCTGCTTTTAGATTCATGGCCTCCGCCCACATGTATGCCCTCTTCTGTGGGTTATTTAGCCCTTTGACATTTAAAGATACCAATTTAAGTACCATGGGGGAATGAATAGAAGCTGATTAAACATAGGGACTTTATGGGAGCATGACAGCGCCAAATAACTCCTCTGGTCCTAACTTTGGCTATATACTTTCCTGACATTGTACCGCATACTAAAACATAACAATTCCTCAACCAACATTTAAAGCAAAAAACAAAACCATATTCCAAACCAGAGTGGTGTATCTCACTCAAAAGGATACCCATCACTCGGATATTGGTGTGGGGTAAAAAGTCCTGGCTGATGCCAAACACAACTTAGCACTCCTGTGCACCTCATGACAGTCAGTGTTTGGTACCTCTCTTAGCGCCCACTTTATGCCAGTCAGCGGATAGATGACGGGGAGAAGAGGAATGACGATCTTCAGGATCAGGTAAGGAAATGTTCCAGTGATCCAGGATGCGACGTCCCTGCTCCACGGAGGTGATGCTGTGTTGTTTGCCTCCCTGTGACAAATGATCTTAACTGGAAAACCCCACTTGTAGGGGATGTCATGCTCACGTAAGGCCAGAGTCACCGGAGCTAGCAATCTTCTTTGGCGCAGGGTTGCAGCAGATAGGTCGGTGAACATTTTCACTTGCTGATATGGCTCTGGTAGTTCTGACAATCGCCTTGATGCCATTAAAGCCGCCTCCTTGATCCGGAAAAAGTGTATCCGGGCTAGGGTGTCCCTGGGGACGTTTTCGCCAAGGTGCTGAGGTCTAGGCAATCTATGGGCCCGGTCTATAACAAAATCGCTGGCTTGGGCGGAAGGTAGGAGTTTCTGTAGGAGCCCTTGAATATATGTCATGAGTTCCGATGGTCTCACCTCCTCTGGGATCCCTCTGAATTTAATATTATTACGCCTGGAGCGGTCCTCCAGGTCGTTTAATTTATCTTTGATCCGCTCAACCTCTGCTGTTAAATCTTCATGGCTGTCAATGAGCTCGTTGTGGGACGCAGCGAATTCTCCCATTTTTGTCTCTACATGGAGGATCCTGGAGTCCAGACTTGATAATGTGGACTGGAGTGGTAAAATTAGTGAGGAGATCTCTCCATGGAGCGTAGAGCTGAACGCTATAAACATTTCCTTCAGGAGATTACCAGACGCAGGTTGATCTGAGGTCTGGAATGCTTGTAAAAGGTCAGATGTCTGGAGCGCGCCGTTTGTAGACTGCGTGTCATCTCCCTCATGTCTCATCTCTTGCTGCTGAGGACTGGGCTGACGCGGACTGCCTTGGGCCCCAGAGGACGACATCAATCCTCCTGTTAATGCTCTTTGACAAGGTGAGTGACCCCCTTCTCCGCTGTTTGCAGGAGATCTATTAATAGATTGTGCAGGAGTCGGAGCCTGCACGTGTACTGTCTCGCGCTGCAGCACTGGGGTTAGTGCCGGAGCAAGACATGGCGGGGAGGAGGGAGCGCCAGCACTAACTCGCTCTTCTCCTGCGTCCTTTTCAAAGTAAAAGTCCAACTTTCCCCGCTTTGCTGGGTTCCGCTTACCCCTTGGCATGATGGCAGTTCAAAATTGTATCCTCCGCTTGTCTGGGTGAGAGGAATAACGCTGTGGAGAGTCGCTTGGTGCAGGAGCTGAAAGATCAGGCGGCCATTCCGTTCGGCTGCCAAGCCACGCCCCTCTTGTGGCTGTATTTTTATTCTTGAGGACTTTGTCCCAGTTAGTTAGGCCTATGGCCTCTCTTAGTTGACTAAATTTTGCTTTTTTGAAGTTTGGTATTTTTGTTCCTCCCTGAAGAAACGTTCTTTTGAATGACAGTTGGAAGGTTATTATATAATAGTCACTATTTCCCAGGTGTCCCCCGACCTGCACATCTGTTATTCTGTCAGGTCTATTGGTTAATACTAAGTCCAGTATGGCCGTCCCTCTAGTCGGGTCCTGAACCTGTTGGGAAAGGTAATTGTCTTTGGTTATTTCCAAGAACCGATTTCCTTTATGAGATATACAGGTTTCAGTTTCCCAGTCTATATCTGGGTAGTTGAAATCCCCCATAATAAAGACCTCATTATTTTGCCGCCTCGTCTATTCATTTAGAAGTAGATTTTCTGTGGACTCTGGTATATAGGTGGTTTATAATAAAGTCCTATTAGTACTTTATTATTGTTTATTTCTACCCACAGTGACTCCACATGTTATGTCCCTCACTTATATCTTCCCGGAGTGTGGGCTTTAGACAGGACTTTACATAAAAGGCAGACCCCTCCCAATCTCCGGTTTTTGACGATCCTTCTAAACAGACTGTAACCCTGTACGTTGACTACCCAGTCATAGGTATCATCCAGCCATGTCTCAGTTATTCCCACTATGTCATAGTCCTCCTCACACATCACTAATTCCAGTTCACCAGTTTATTAGTCAGGCTTCTGGCATTAATGTACATACAGTTAAAAGGTTTATATAGTTTATATATATTTTTCCCCTACACCTTTCCTTGTATTGTAATATGAAAGCAGTCTTATTGTGAGGCATGAAATGGATTAGCTAAGTCCCTTACATGCAACCTAAGGGCTCATTCACACGACCGTGGTTTGGTTCCACATTTTTTACGGCTCAGGTGTGGATCCATCAGGGGCGGATTGGGAATATAAAGTGGCCCTGGAAAAAAAGATAATAGTGGCCCCATGTTGTAGGCGGAGGATAAACTGACAAAAGGTGGAGCCAACATGAGTAGGCGGGGTCAAAACACACAGGCGGGGCCAGCAATATCATAGATGAACAGCAGAACAAGATACCACAGTGCAGCACTATACATTGCCTCAACGGACCAAATACTACAGTGCTGCACACCAACTTGCTGGAAACATCTGTCAGAGTACAAAGAGAGCGTAGACAAGCACATCCATTCTTTTGTGGTTTTGATGCTTGACAAAGGGCTAGTTTTGCCGAAACGTTGCACTTGGAATAACCACAAAGAATGGATGTGCTGTCTACGCTCTCTTTGTATTCTGGAATATGTTAAAGACTGAACTGAATGCTGATCATCTGGTGGAGAAAACAGGCTACACTATGACCTCACAGTGATATCCTCTGTTATGTTTGGGTTTGCTCTGGATGGATATATAATAAGTCACCTGACCTCTACATAGAAAAGGTAGCCAGGGACCTGGATCCTGGTATGCTTGTCCAGTTAACACATACTGCAGAGAGCAGCAGCAGCTAAATGTAAGACGTCAGCATGGATCACCACCAGCAGCCCTGTGCAGTACAACTGCTTGCTTACACACAGCACTCATGTTTTACTTTTGCCCCTCAGGTCTGCATGAGGAAGCCATCTTCCCTTCACACAAACCCCAGGTCTCACTATTCTGCTCACTGTAAGTCTCCTTTCTTGCTTTTAAGCTACATACTGTCTCATCAGTATTTAGTTTATCTCCTCTGTTAAATAGAAAAATCCAGTGCAGCTCTCACCTCTACCCTCCATATCTGCTCCTCACTCCCCAGCCTCTGCATCACACAATATTGAGTTGCCGACAGGACGACTGTTCCTCTGCGCTTCTCACTGGAGGCAGGGAGGAGCACTCAGCTTCCTCCTCCTCCTCTGCTGTGCAGCCATGTGACAACTCCGGCATTATAACAGCGCGGCCCTCTGCAATACACATCCTAGGCCGCCCTGCTGTGCGTTCATTATCATATGAGTTAGCGGCCTGCGATGCGTATTGCACAGGGCTGCGTTGTCATTATCATTATAATGCAGAAGCCACAAGTGTGAAGAGAGAGAGGGGGGTGGCGGCCCACTGCATAGTGAAGGCTAGTCGGCCCACGGGAACCTTCCCAGTGAGGTGAATTGCCAATTCTGCCCCTGGGATCCATTCACTTCAATGGGGCTGCAAAAGATGCAGACAACACTTAATTTGCTGTCTGCATCCGTTGCTCCATTCCGTGACCCCACAAATATTATAAGATCAATGTCCTATTCTTGTCCGTTTGGGACAAGAATAGGAATTTCTATAATGGAAGGCAACACGGCGGCCATCCAGTGTTTTGTGGATCCGCAAATTGCGGATCCACAAAACACGGCACATTCGTGTGAACGAGCCCTAATAGACAGTAGGAAACTATGTTTAAAGTAACAGTGGGCCTCCTTATTTACAAGGCCAATTCCTTTTGGTGTTATATTACTAGTAGTTTGGAAGTTTTGCACTGAGTTGCCTATTAGATTTATGGTGAGCTATGTTTTTTTGCCACTGTTTTTTTTCCTTGTACAGTTCTGTTGAAAAGAGAAGACAACCATACTTTTCCAGTACAGTTTAGGTGTATGGGAACACTTTTGTGGCATACTTTGCCCAAGTCTATGGGAATGTTAGTGTTTACTACTGGGAATATTAGTGTATACTAATACTAGTGTATTTCTTGCTGTATATGTGTGAATTACGTTTTACATACTTTCATGTGCCATTTACTACTTAGTGGAGATAAGAAGTACACAAAAATAAAAGCCCATAAACGCACAAGAAAAGAAGAGCTTGTGGTGCCATACAATGCACAATAGATAGAAACTATTTTAGTGCATAAATCATCATTAAAGTTTTTTTTTCTCATGAACAACACTTATCCCCTATCTACATGTCTGATCAGTAGGGGATTCCTATAAAATCCTCAATGGTAGTCTAGAGCTCTTGCACACAACCATTGGCTGTTTTGTAGTCCGGCAAATTTGCAGATCCGCAAAACACGGATACCAGCCTCGTGCATTCTGCATTTTGCAGAACAGAATGGCCAGCCCCTAATTGAACAGTCCTATCCCTGTGTGTTAAAACGGGCAAGAATAGGAACAAGTGTATATTTTTATTTTTGTGGACATATGGACACGGACTGCACACTGAGTTATTTCCCGTTTTTTGCTGCCCCGTTTGAAGTGAATGGTTCTGCATATAGGCAGCAAAAAAAACAGAACAGACTCTGAAAAAAATACGTTCACGTGCACAAGCCCTTATACGATTGAATAGTAAAAACGATTTCCTGTCCACATACAGCAAACTTAGCATCTGGCTATTCTTATGAGGGTCAGATGGAGCAACAGTGGGAGGTTGAATCATCCGCAATAAATCGGTGGAGTGGGTCTTTTAAACAGTTATGTATACAATCACTATTTTATTTTAAAAAATCCAGTCCAAGCAATGCATCTGGCTCAATCATGAATGCATGTTGTGATTTAAAGGAACAGAAAAAAACATTTTTGCTTACCTTACATGCCACACGATGTGGGCAGAATTTTCCAAAACCTAGAGGGGGCTGAATTCTTCTCAGAAGAGTGACAACATCTAAATGCTTGATTCGTCCCCTTAGTGAAGAATTAAAAAGAAAAGTAACCATTTAAAGGGTTTTCCAAGTTATATATATTGATGACCTATCCTCAGGATAGGTCATCAATATCAGATCGGCGGGGGTCCGACACCCAGCACCCCCCCGATCAGCTGTTTGAAGAGTAGGCGCGCTCCGTATCAGCAATGCCTCCTCTTCACTGTTTACATGCTGGCCGTAACGGGGGTAGTGGTGAGTAGGTGTAATTACACTTCACCGGCCCATTCATTTCTATGGGAAGAATCGCTTCCATACAAGTCTATGGGAAGCGATTCTTCCCATAGAAATGAATGGGGCAGTTAGGTGTAATTACACCTACTCACCACTACCCCCGTGTCGGCCAGCATGTAAACAGTGAAGAGGAGGCAGCGCTGATACGGAGCGCGCCTCCTCTTCAAACAGCTGATCGGCGGGGGTGCGGGTGTCGGACCCCCGCCGATCTGATATTGATGACATATCCTGAGATAGGTCATCAATATATATAACTCGGAACACCACTTTAGGGATATGTACTGTACTTCACTGGTTTTTAATGAATGAATAACTCATTTGTGTCTCCCTCTTAGCATTATAAGGAAAGGATTGAAAACAAAAAAAGGTCTGAACATTAAATTTCAGCTATAATATTTTAATTTGGCAGGATATAAAATTTTTAATTGGAGGACTGGAAAACCCAGATTCACTGTAACACCACCCAGTTCACAGTCACCACAATAATAATAATAATAATAATAATAATAATAATAATAATAATAATAACAGTTTATATAAGGAAACACCCATATAAAATGAAAACAGTTTGGCAGACAGTAATCAAATTTTAGACACAAGCTGTGAGGGAAGGAGTTAATTTGGCAATGTTACTGACATGATAGCCTTCCTGATTGCTGCCATTTTGTATTCAACTTCAGTTTTCAAATGGTTAGTTAGGTATGTGACCCAAACTGAATTTCACCAGAAAAACAATGGTGTGCTTTGTGTTAACTTTATTCATTCTCATGTATAAAACAATGATTTCTCTCCTGTAAAGGCAAATGTATTCATCGTCCAGAACATTAGTCAGAAACCATTAATGAACTTATTGGTAAAAATGCTAAGTCACGTAAGTGTGTGTCTTTCTGCGTGTGATGCTTATGCTCAATATTAAAATAAATCGAGGATGTTTGAAATATTTGGTTGCCATTTTGATCATTTGCATATAAATAACTTGTCTATAGATCATGTGATTTCCATGACTTTACTTCTTGGTTTGTGCAATTTCAATGCTGAGGAATTTTTGAGGAAAGAAAATCAGCTGCAAACTGAAATCTCTAAAGCATGAAAGAAAGAAATTACTTCATACATTCTGAACCCTCAGACTTTTTCTTTTTTAAGAGAGGAGAACATTTTAGCAGGGCTCTTATGGGCTCTAGAAAAACAATTATCAGTAAGAGTAATAATATACTAGCCTTCCAGGGCCCATGACAGCACTCATTCAAGACTAAACAAGGAACACAAAATGATAGAGGGACTACGGTCTGTATTATTTTCTCCTGAAGGCTACATCAGAATGAAAAAGAACCTGAAACCTATAATGCTCAAAGAAAGCATGAGGATAACTCCATGTAGCAAGCTTTGCAAACCTGAGCAAGTGATGCATCCGCTCTATTGGCCCAGGAAGTGCCAGTACCCTTGTGGAGTGAGCTTCAAACCCCTTTGGGGGATTTAAAGAATATGAAGAGAATACAAACTATATGGCCTATTTGATCCATCTAGCACTGGAAAGCAACAGAGGCTTTATAACCTTTTCTGTGACCCAGAAACTGCAACAAAAGATTTTCATCTTTTCTCCAAGTATAAGATCTAGACAGGTAATGTAACATTCAGTGGCAATTGTATTTAGCTAGGTTTTTTGGATTTGGTCTGAAAGAGGGAAACTCCTGAATTCTATGAAAAGAGCAAATTAGAGTGATTGGTCAGCACATCTGGATATGTTGTGGTGCCTAAAGGGAACCTGTCAGCTCCGAAACACCCCCTGAACTAGAGTAAGTGATGTATAGTGTAAGTGGTGCTGAATCCGATTATGTATTATCTTCATACTCACTTCCATTCCGACGCTGTGCTCCGACAAACCAGAAGTAAAATACATTGGGAGTTTACATTGGTAAAATACATTTGAGTCCTCTCCATTATGTGAGTGAGCACCGGAGTCCACTGAGTGAATTTTACTGTTGGTTTGTCAGAGCACAGAATCAGAATGCAAGTGAATATGAAGATATAAATTACATAACCAGACTCGACATCACTTACACTATACACTGCTTATTCTAGTTTGGAGGCTGTTTCAGAGCTGACAGATTCCCTTTAATGATAAAGAGACTCCTTCAAGAAAAGAGGGCAAAGGTTTTTAAGAGTATTATATTGTACAATATAGAAGTATAAGGTGGCAAAGCGTAAAAGGACTGAATCTTTCAGATCCTTTTAATGTCACAACCAATAAAAAGAGCAACTTGAAAGTCCAAATGCAAGTAGGGTTATCTTCCAGGGCCTCAAAAGTGGGTTCAGACAAACTTGAGAGGATCAAATTAAAATCCCAAGAAAGAAAACTATTCTGATGGTGAGACATCATCAAGAAGGGGAACCAATGAACCTTCTAATTCAAAAATGCAAGGGTAACTGGACATCATCAAGAACTAAGGGTTACAACGTAGTCTTTCAAAGTGCTATGTTTATGTTTTTTGTCTAAACCTACCTGACAGAAATCTAGGGTGAGGGGAATACCAGGTTTTTAAAGTAAGGGGGAGGAGTCTGAGTCAAATCTCACAAATTTAACAAAGGAGTTCCACACTTTAAAGGGTCAATGAATTTTCATTAAACATAGAGACACGTCAAAAATTTAATCTAAGCTAAGTGCTGAGACCCCTACTAATCACAAGAATGAAGAGAGAACAGTACTCGCATAGCACACTCTCTCTTTCCTCACAACAGGGGACTGGCCCATAGACTTTCCATTGTGTCCATCTCATTTATCTCCTGCAGCAAGGGAGAAAGCATGCTAGGCGAATGCTTCTCTTTCCTCCTGCAGCAAGGAGAGAGAGCATGCTAGGTGAATGATTCTCTTTCTTCATTCTAGTGATTGGTAGGGGTTTCAGCACTGATACCTCCAACAATCAAAACTTTTGATCTGTCTCTGTGACATATCAAAAGTTTTATGAAAACTCAGTGACCCTTTAGGTAGATACCAGAGATAATTTTCTTCTTATTTACTAAGAGGGTAGTAACTACTCTATTTGGCAAGTCAACTTCCAAAGAGACACAAGGGTCCAAGGATGGTGCATATGCTGAATACCTTCTAAAGAGGATAACCGCCTCACAATCGAGGCACCAAGGTGGAGCTGCAACAGATGAGGATGACTAAGTAGACCCTAAGAAAGAATATCCTCCTTGAAGGGAAGTATCCAAGAAGGTTCCAGTGACATGGCTTGACCAATGATATAATAAACTCTTTGGCCAAAGTGCAGCTATTAAAATTATCAATGCTTTTTTCATGTCTGTCTTTCAGGTCCTTTTTCAATGCCTCTTGAGCACTATGGTGATCAGAGGAGGGAATTACATACATAGTCACATTTCTGCCTCCAGTTTTGAGCCAAGGCAGCTATAGCTGTTGGGAGATCCAGAGGGTTCAAACAGAAAGAAGTTGTCCAGTTTCCTGTTTTGTTATATCATGAACAGATTTATGGACGGCTTGCCCAATCTGTCTACAAGAGACTGGAACACAACTTGGATTAGAGACCACACCATTTGACTCGCTTTTGTTCTGCTTAAAAAATATGCTCCAGAGTATTCCTGACTTCTCAAGTGTACTGCAGACAAACTGGCCATGTTTATTTCTGCTCAATAAGTTAGTATGATTTTAGTCCTCCCTGATGACTGATATAAGACTGCTATGATATTGTCAGAATAAATCTTGACAGGATTGTCCTTTAGTAAAGAACCTGGCATTTGGCTGTCTCCATGGCCAGAAGCTTGTAGAAGTTCGATAAATACCATAAATGCCCTGCTTCTGTCATGAGAATGAAAGGATTCTAAATAGACCATGAGACCCACAGGGTCATATCTTCCCCTCTGGTCCACCTCATGAGAGACAGTTTTGCTATGGAACATAAATGACTACCGAACTAAGGAAGATGACAAATCATCCCATATTGATAATATTGCCTTCTTCAGTAGTCTTGTTTGATACTCAGCCCATCTAATAGCTGGAATGCTGGAGCTCATTAGGCTCAGAGGAAATATTGCCTTTAAATTTAAATCTGAGGGTGGAAAAGATTTTCTCCATTCTAAAATGTATTTGTTTGCTAGGGATTTACTTAAATGCTTTAGACTGATGGTAACCTGAAAAGACCCATTTGTTTTTTTTCTATAAACAAGGAAGAGTAATAGCCTTTCACATTTCTTTCATGCGGATCGTACAGACTTCACATTTTTGAATATTAGACCATACAACTTATTCCAAAATAGCCCCTCTTCATAGATGTGTCAGAAGGAAACTGCCCTGAGGGAAAGAGACAAGTCTAACCAGAAATTATTTTGAATAGTATGCAAAACACACAAATTTGAAGACAGCTTTTCCCAAGGCTGAAATGTGGGCCAATCTCCCTCCCACAGAAATGTTAGAGTCATTATTGGTCCTTGGGTTTCCCATCAGATCTGGAAAGAAAACACCCTTTGACTGGTGGAAAATTAAAAGGGTTTTCCGAGACTTAGATACTGATCACCTATTCCCTGGACAGGTCAACAGTCAGTGGGAGTCAAACACCCGGAACCCCTGCTGATCAGCTGTTTGAGAAGGCACCGTCACTCCTGTTAGTGCTGCGGCCTTCTCTCAGCTACCCAAGCACAGCGCCGTACATTGTATAGCGGCTATGCTGGGTATAACAGCTCAGCCTCATAGAACTGAATGGCACCTAGGCCATGTGACCAAGGAACATGATGTCAGATGGCCTAGGGAAAGCTAAGAGAAAGCTACAATTCTACTGTGAGGGTCTGTGCCCCCCACGGCTGATCCGTGGACGTCCCAGGTGTCAGACCCCCACAGATCAAATACTGATGACCTATCCACCATTTAAGTCTCAGAAAACCCCTTTAACTCTGTTCCTCTGCTTCTTTCTAAGCTTTTGATGTTTTTTTCTGAAAAGGTATGATCTCTGGGGAATAGATCTACTCCATGAATGCCTTTTCCCTGAGATTGCTTCTCAAACTATGGTTAGGTCAGTATAAGGACCTAGTCACCCATGTTGCAGCAATGCTAAAAACGGGTTAACTCCCAAGTCTTTCTGAGTAAGGCGTCTACGTTCCTATCCATTGGATATCCCAGGCAACCTAAATCTTCAAAAGGTAAAGAGGACTTCCTAGCAATTTTAACAACATATGTATCTACACTAGTTACTTTATCCCAAAGAGAAAAATATGGATATTTCCTTTTTTTGCCATATGAATTAAAAAACATTTTTTGGTTTCTTCCCTTAATGTTTAATGAGGGTCTTCACATTTTTTATGCATGGGAAGCACACTATGTTCTATGGGAGCTAAATCTTCAAACATCTGGTCTGCCAAAGATCTAGATTCCTTAATTTCCTCAAGCTTCATAGAACAGCTTTCAGTAATAACTATGTGTCCTCCACAAAATAATGCTATGTGACCCCATCAGTGCTGGGAGAGCAGGACAGTTACTGCTGCATACTCACTTTGCGAGTCCGATGCATGAGACTTGCTTGTCTGAAAGGGGCCTTATACTCCAGTAGGCAGACTAAAGGGCTGGCTGAAGCTTTCTCACTGCCTAGTTGTATTGTGCCAAGTGCACCCGTCCATAAGGTGCTTGGCTAAAACAATGGAGTCCTTCCATATCTAGTTCCAATGCTCCTTGATGTTGGGATTGACATCATACATTCCCAAAATCTAAAACCTGAGTGATATTACCCCTGAAGTGCCTCCACCAAAAAATATGAAGCAAATATGGAACTCCAGCGTTTCCATGTGTAGAAAGTCTTCAGAAATCACACAGCTAATGAAGGACATCAGGGAGCTCCACACCCCAGACCAGAACTGCCCTACACAGCCTGAACAGATGCCAAAGTCAAAGCCACAAAGTATCACGCTGAGCATGAGACAGGCATCCAGACTTGCAGTGTTAGGCTGCTCTTCAGGAGAAACTTATACCCCCAAACAAAGGAAACCTGAACTTAGGTGTCCAGGGGGGTGTCAATGTATTTATTTCCTCAGGTTTCCTGTTCTGGAATGGGCAGTCCTTGCATAGGTGCTGTCATGGGCATTGGACAATCATTGTTTTCACATGAGAAATAATACAGCTATGTTAATATGAAGCACACCACTGCATACCTCCCAAGTCTCCAAAAAGGGAAAGGGGATCAAAAGTAAATGTGTGCGAAGCGCGGCACAAATTTTTTTGCTTAGGCCACGCCCATGCCACACCCCTGTACACACCCATTTCCTGCCCGCTAACACCAATTCACGTCCGATCGTGTGAATGGACCATAAGGTGGGTCATTAGTGACACTTGGTAGTGACAGCAGCGCTGATTGCCAGTAGATACTGACAACACCTACTTGTCCATGCTAAATCCTTAGAGTGTGTCCCAATTATAACTAAATGGGACAAGAATAGCACCTCTACTCCCAGCAGAATGATATCGGACATCATTCTTCTGGGAGTAGAGGTGCCTGAGACATACTGTTTGGCTAAAGCTCAGCCACTGTGACATGACTGAGCCTCAAGGGGTTAAATTAAAAACAACTGAATTGGACAGGAAAAAGTTAAAAAAACAAAACAATGGACCTTACTAGTGTTTGAAGACAGGCCAGCAGCAAGCAAGACAGAGACCAACTGTACCCATGGGAGGAGGGCAGAAGGATCCAAGTCCACACTTTTTTTTTCCTCATTGAGTGGTCACCGTCTGGTGATCACAGAAGAACTTGGGGCATGTTGTCTGGAGTGCCAGTAGTGAGAATTGAAGAAGGAGGAGGCAATGATCGTATTATTTTCCTGGGACCCGGCCTCTCCTTCTGCAGATCTCTCTCAAGCCTTACGCACTCTCTTCCCTGGCTCATGTGAGGAGGCGGGGCCAAGACCGACTGACTGGCACTGTGGGTGAGAGGCACAACACTGCCTGCATGGCCCTGCTTATCATAAGCCAGAACATGCAGGCAGCCTCCCGGGATGGTGGGACAGTGGTGAAAAAACGGGACTGTCCCGCTGGATCCGTTGGGAACCTATGGCATGGTTTTGCTGGTGAAATTATCTATCTATATATATGGAGGCGGAACTGTCAAAGCAGTTGCTATGGGGCTTGCAGCAGTTACTATGTATATACTGGTATGCAAGATGCGGACTGAATTGGGTGACAGATTTGGCAGCTGGATAAAAAGGGGCATGACTACTACATGTGGGCAACAAGGGGGCATGACTACTGTGTGGGACCACTAAGCGGGCATAACTACTGTGTAGGGACACTAAGGAGACATTCTTCTTTGAAGGGAAATTAAAGGATTATTCTACTGTTTGGGGCACTAAACAGGCCAGACTATTGTCTGGGGGCACTAAGGAGGCATGACTACTATGAAGGGGAATTAAGGGGACATTGGACTGTGAAGAGAGCATTAAAGAGGAATAACTTGTCCATGACACCAAGGGACATATAGGGCTGCAGGGCTAAGGCTTAACGTAAAGTATACTTGTTTTTTGAGAATTTTTCTCATGGATCAGAAACCAAACATCATTAAAGGCTATGGATATCTCAGATATTAAAAAATATTTTTATATATTTAAA
Source organism: Rhinella marina (assembly GCA_900303285.1). Taxonomy (NCBI): domain Eukaryota; kingdom Metazoa; phylum Chordata; class Amphibia; order Anura; family Bufonidae; genus Rhinella; species Rhinella marina. Next base: position 235 of record ONZH01001513.1, on the reverse strand, counting down.
GGGGTTCTCGGGGAATTAATAAAATGAAAATACTTAAATATTACTTCATTATAAATATATTCCCAAATACCTTAAATTAGTTATAATGGCTTGTTTTGTCTGAGGAGCAATCATTAGGAGACACAAAAAGGCAGCTGTCTTATTAGTACACATAAGACCTGTCCTAATCACACAGGAGAAGTTACTTCACAACACTGAGCTAAAGAGCTGTCTCATCCTCCTCTCTGCTCTACTT
>ONZH01001512.1:0-24951 GCA_900303285.1 Rhinella marina | reverse complement strand
AGGGAGAACCGTTAAATTATTGTGGAGGCCCAAGAGGGAGACCCGTTAAAAATTATGTGGAGGCCAAGAGGTGAGACCATCTTAAAAATTATGTGGAGGCCCAAGAGGTGAGAGTCTTAAAAATTATGGAGGCCAAGAGGGAGACTCTGTGGAGGCCCAAGAGGTGAGGACCTCTTAAACATTTGTGGAGGCCCAAGAGGTGAGACCTCTTGTAAGAAATTTATGTGGAGGCCCAAGAGTGAGACCTGTTAAAAATTTGTGGAGGCCCAAGAGTGAGACTGTTAAACATTTTGTGGAGGCCCAAGACGGGAGACCTCTTAAAAAATTATGTGGAGGCCCAAGAGGTGAGACCTCTTTAAAACATTTGTGTGCGGAGGCCCAAGAGGTGAGACCTCTTAAAAAATTATGTGGAGGCCCAAGAGGTGAGACCTCTTAAACATTTTGTGCGAGGCCCAAGAGGTGAGACCTCTTAAAAATTATGTGGAGGCCAAGAGGTGAACCTGTTAAAGATTTGTGGAGGCCAAGAGGTGAGACCTCTTAAAAATTATGTGGAGGCCCAAGAGGTGAGACCTCTTAAACATTTTGTGGAGGCCCAAGAGGTGAGCCATAAATATAAAAATTTTTCTGATTTACGGAGCAATTCTACGGCGGTTAAGGAGGAGGAGGAGGAGGTGGAGGAGGAAATGGCACTTCATACAGATGGCACTTCACTTTTGGCTGCTTTCCACGGTTGGAGAAGCAAAGTCCGGGTCAATCCACTTGCTGTTCATTTTGATTAGCGTCAGCCTGTCGGCACTGTCGGTGACAGGCGGCTGCGCTTATCGGTGATAATGCCCCCGGCAGCGCTGAACACCCTTTCTGATAGCACGCTGGCGGCAGGGCAGGCAAGCACCTCCAAGGCGTACAGGGACAGTTCCAGCCACGTGTCCAACTTGGATTGCGAAGACCCAGTACAGTTTGTTTCTCCACTATCCGGACAACACGTGTGTCCCGGGAAAAGCAGCCCAGCATGAAGTCAGCCATGTGTGCCAGACTCTGAATAGGCATGACGTCACTGCCCCCACCAGAAGGATCACTTGCCATTTCCTCCTCTTCCTCTTCCGCCTCCTCTCCGCCCCATCCGCGCTGAACCAATGGGACGCACACAGCCTGACTGCTACCCTCGCCGCCAGCATCCTCCTCCTCTTCCACAGCCACCTCCACGTCGTCCTCCTCCTCCTCATCCTCCTCCTCCTGCAACTGCCACCGTGAAGCAGACAAAAGTGTGGTCTGACTGTGTAGCTCCGTTGCGTCTCCTCCTGCCCCCGTCTCCTCTGTGTGCAATGCGTTCTCCCTTATTGCGATGAGGGATTCTTTAAGGACGCATAGGAGCGGGATGGTTACGCTCGGCCCTGCTGGCTGTGGCCTCACTTCTCTGTCTGAACTGTCCTCTGCCTGTGGACATCCCTCTGCCTGTGGACATCCCTCTGCCTGTGGACATCCCTCTGCCTGTGGACATGCCTCTGCCTGTGGACATCCCTCTGCCTGTGGACATTCCTCTGCCTGTGGACATCCCTCTGCCTCTTGCTGCCTTTTTCGGTGCTGCGCAGACCACCACCTCTCCACTGCTTTCCTCGCTGGACATCACCCTGGACCGGGTCAGTATCGGACAGTACAAAGCGGTGGTACATTTCATACTCCAGCCGTGGCCTGTTTTCATTCTCCCAATGCCTTGAGACATGTACTGAATGTAAATGAAGGTGTTGTAATCGCGTCTCTCTGTGACAATAGCTCGATACTATCAACTGCCAATTTTATTTTTAACTTTTTTTTTTTTTTAGCGAACAGTTTTTTTCAACTTACTGATGTTTTCCAGTCTCTGTTTGGAAACTTTCTATGACTTTTTTCGTACTGGGTGCATTTGGTATAAATATGCAGAGAGTTATTTATGGTTTAATCGCAGAACGATGCAAAGGGAAAGCGTCGTCTAAAGGAGAATCATTTACCTCAGATAATTCAACCAGCAACTATGGCCCCCAACAGCATTTCCGCGCCCCCGTCCTCGTCCACGTCCTATTCCGCTAGCCCCCCTCCGCATTTTATTTTTTTTTGGTTACAATATTTTGCCTTCACAGCCGTGAAATAATTTTGCAAGAGAACGCACAGTACAGTTGCCAATTATAAGGCCTAATATTTTAGAGTTCAAGGTACACAGCCGTTTGTACTACTTTTCAGACGGTGGGTATTAACACCAGGTATTTAAGAATTTTGCAAGAGAACGCACAGTACAGTTGCCAATTATAAGGCCTAATATTTTATAGTATAATTTATGTGGAGCCCAAGAGGTGAGACCTCTTAAAGATTTTGTGGAGGCCCAAGAGGTGAGACCTCTTAAAGATTTTGTGGAGGCCCAAGAGGTGAGACCTCTTAAAGATTTTGTGGAGGCCCAAGAGGTGAGACCTCTTAAAGATTTTGTGGAGGCCCAAGAGGTGAGACCTCTTAAAGATTTTGTGGAGGCCCAAGAGGTGAGACCTCTTAAAGATTTTGTGGAGGCCCAAGAGGTGAGACCTCTTAAAGATTTTGTGGAGGCCCAAGAGGTGAGACCTCTTAAAGATTTTGTGGAGGCCCAAGAGGTGAGACCTCTTAAAGATTTTGTGAGGCCCAAGAGGTGAGACCTCTTAAGATTTGTGGAGGCCCAAGAGGTGAGACCTCTTAAAGATTTTGTGGAGCCCAAGAGGTGAGACCTCTTAAAGATTTTGTGCAGGCCCAAGAGGTGAGACCTCTTAAAGATTTTGTGGAGGAGGTGAGACCTCTTAAAGATTTGTGGAGGCCCAAGAGGTAGACCCTTAAAAATTATGTATGTGGAGGCCCAAGAAGTTTGTGGAGGCCCAGAGGTGAGACCTGACCTGTTAAAAATTTGTGGAGGCCCAAGAGGTGAGACCTTTAAACCTTTTGTGGAGGCCCAAGTGAGACCTTAAAAAATGTGGAGCCCAAGAGAGCAATATATACATTTTTCTTATTTACGGAGCAATTCTACGGCGGTTAAGGAGGAGGAGGAGGAGGGGAGGAGGAAATGGCACTTCATACAGATGGCACTTCACTTTTGGCTGCTTTCCACTGTTAACCTCTTAAACCTTTTGGAGGAGGTGAGACTGTTAAAAAATTGGAGGCCCAAGAGGTGAGACCCTGTTAAAAAATTATGGAGGCCCAAGAGGTGAGACCTCTTAAACATTTTGTAAAATTTTGTGGAGGCCCAAGAGGTGACACCTCTTAAAGATTGTGTGGAGGCCCAAGAGGTGAGACCTCTTAAAGATTTTGTGGAGGCCCAAGAGGTGAGACCTCTTAAAGATTTGTGGAGGCCCAAGAGGTGAGACCTCTTAAAGATTTTGTGCAGGCCAAGAGGTGAGACCTCTTAAAATTATGTGGAGGCCCAAGAGGTGAGACCTCTTAAAAATTATGTGGAGGCCCAAGAGGTGAGACCTCTTAAAAATTATGTGGAGGCCCAAGAGGTGAGACCTCTTAAAATTATGTGGAGCCCAAGAGGTGAGACCTCTTAAAAATTATGTGGAGGCCCAAGAGGTGAGACGTATTAAAAATTATGTGGAGGCCCAAGAGGAGAGACGTGTTAAAAATTATGTGGAGGCCCAAGAGGTGAGACCTGTTAAAAATTATGTGGAGGCCCAAGAGGTGAGACCTGTTAAACCTTTTGTGGAGGCCCAAGAGGTGAGACCTGTTAAAAAGTTATGTGGAGGCCCAAGAGGTGAGCAATAAATATATACATTTTTCTTATTTACGGAGCAATTCTACGGCGGTTAAGGAGGAGGAGGAGGAGGTGGAGGAGGAAATGGCACTTCATACAGATGGCACTTCACTTTTGGCTGCTTTCCACTGTTAACCTCTTAAACCTTTTGTGGAGGCCCAAAAGGTGAGACCTGTTAAAAATTATCTGGAGGCCCAAGAGGTGAGACCTGTTAAAAATTATGAGGAGGCCCAAGAGGTGAGACCTCTTAAACATTTTGTGGAGGCCCAAGAGGTGACACCTCTTAAAGATTTTGTGGAGGCCCAAGAGGTGACACCTCTTAAAGATTTTGTGGAGGCCCAAGAGGTAAGACCTCTGAAAGATTATGTGGAGGCCCAAGAGGTGAGACCTCTTAAAAATTATGTGGAGGCCCAAGAGGTGAGACCTCTTAAACATTTTGCGCAGGCCCAAGAGGTGAGACCTCTTAAAAATTATGTGGAGGCCCAAGAGGTGAGACCTCTTAAACATTTTGTGGAGGCCCAAGAGGTGAGACCTCTTAAAAATTATGTGGAGGCCCAAGAGGTGAGACCTCTTAAAAATTATGTGGAGGCCCAAGAGGTGAGACCTCTTAAAAATTATGTGGAGGCCCAAGAGGTGAGACCTCTTAAAAATTATGTGGAGGCCCAAGAGGAGAGCCATAAATATATATATATTTTTTTTTACGGAGCAATTCTACGGCGGTTAAGGAGGAGGAGGAGGAGGTGGAGGAGGAAATGGCACTTCATACAGATGGCACTTCACTTTTGGCTGCTTTCCACGGTTGGAGAAGCAAAGTCCGGGTCAATCCACTTGCTGTTCATTTTGATTAGCGTCAGCCTGTCGGCACTGTCGGTTGACAGGCGGCTGCGCTTATCGGTTATAATGCCCCCGGCTGCGCTGAACACCCTTTCTGATAGCACGCTGGCGGCAGGGCAGGCAAGCACCTCCAAGGCGTACAGGGACAGTTCCAGCCACGTGTCCAACTTGGAGACCCAGTAAGTGTAGGACGCCGAGGGATCGGGGAGGACAGGGTTACGGTCTGCCAGGTACTCCCGCAACATCCGCCGATACTTGTCCCTCCTGCTGATAGCGGGCCCCGCAGTGATGGAAGTTGCACGAGGGGGTGCCATGAACGTGTCCCACACCTTGGAGAGTGTTCCCCTGGTGGCTGTGGGCCTGATGGATGTTGTGGGACTCTGGGAGACCCTCTCCTCTCTGCCGCCAGCGATGGTGGGTGGGAAAATCTCCATCATGTTCTGCACGAGTTCCCTCTGGTATTCCAGCAATCGATTCGTCCTCTCCTCTACCGGAATAAAAGAGGAGACGTTATCTTTATACCGGGGGTCCAGGAGTGCGAAGACCCAGTACAGTTTGTTCTCCACTATCCGGACAACACGTGTGTCCCGGGAAAAGCAGCCCAGCATGAAGTCAGCCATGTGTGCCAGACTCTGAATAGGCATGACCTCACTGCCCCCACCAGAAGGATCACTTGCCATTTCCTCCTCTTCCTCTTCCGCCTCCTCTCCGCCCCATCCGCGCTGAACCAATGGGACGCACACAGCCTGACTGCTACCCTCGCCGCCAGCATCCTCCTCCTCTTCCACAGCCACCTCCACGTCGTCCTCCTCCTCATCCTCCTCCTCCTGCAACTGCCACCGTGAAGCAGACAAAAGTGTGGTCTGACTGTGTAGCTCCGTTGCGTCTCCTCCTACCCCCGTCTCCTCTGCGTGCAATGCGTTCTCCCTTATTGCGATGAGCGATTCTTTAAGGACGCCTAGGAGCGGAATGGTTACGCTCACTATAGCGTCCTCGCTGCTGACCTTCTTGGTGGACTCCTCAAAGATACGCAGTACATCGCATATGTCTGCCATCCATGGCCACTCGTGGTTGGCAAACTGAGGGAGCTGAGTTGGAGGCACGCGTGGATTCATTATCTGGTACTCCATCAATGCTCTCTGCTGCTCACACACCCTGGCCAACATGGAATAGGTGGAATTCCAGCGAGTCGGCAGGTCGCACAACAGCCGATGTTCAGGCAAATGGAGGCGTTGCTGGAGTTTTTTTAAGCTAGCAGCAGCTACAGTTGACTTCCGAAAGTGAGCGCACAAGCGCCGCACTTTCACCAGTAGCTCTGCCAGGTTGGGGTAAGTCTTCAGAAATTTTTGGACTACCAGATTAAAAACGTGGGCCAGGCATGGTACGTGATTGAGTTCGGCAAGCTCCAGAGCCGCCACCAGGTTACGGCCGTTATCGCACACGACCATGCCTGGTCCTAGCTGCAGCGGCGACAGCCACATCTCCGTCTGCTGCAATATGGCGTCCCTCACCTCTGGGGCGCTGTGCTTCCTGTCGCCCAAGCTGATGAGCTTTAGCACCGCCTGCTGACGTCTCCCCGCGCCAGTGCTGCAACGCTTCCAGCTAGCGGCTGAGGGAGATGTTAAGGCACAGGAGGAGGAGGAGGAGGAGGAGGAGGGGGGTTTATCAGAACCCATGCTGGCAATCTTGGGCGGGGGTGGTAGGTAGGCCGTCTCTGTTTGCGACCCCGTCCCCGCCTCCACTACATTCACCCAGTGTGCCGTCAGAGAAATGTATCGTCCCTGGCCGCAAGCGCTTGTCCATGAGTCGGTGGTCAAGTGGACCTTTGCGCTGACTGCGTACCTCAGGGCCCGCCTGATGTTACGCGACACGTGCTGGTGCAGGGCGGGGACGGCACTCCGGGAAAAGTAGTGGCGGCTAGGGACGGAATAGCGAGGTGCGGCAGCCGCCATCAGGTCGCGGAAGGCCTGCGTCTCCACAAGCCTAAACGGCAACATCTCCAGGGCCAGCAGTTTGGAGATGTGGCAGTTTAAGGCTTGGGCTTGGGGGTGACTCGAGGCGTACTTCCGCCTGCGGTCGAACGCCTGCGAGATGGACAGTTGTTGGGACGAGGAGTGTGAAGGTGCAGGCGAAGAGGCGGGGGAAGGGGCGGGGAAGGGGAGGCTGAAGGAGAAGGCCCCAAAGTAGCAGAGGCAGAGGCAGAGGCAGATGTGGAGGTGTCCTGGCTGGAGGTCTGGACCGCAGTGGCAGCACACAACAAAGGGGAAGAGGCAGTGGCAGCAAGACCGGGCGCAGTTTGTATTGCGTTTGCTCTCTCCCACTCAGCCCAGTGCTTGAATTCCAAGTGACGCCGCATGCCTGAGGTGGTCAGATTGCTCTTCTCAGAGCCCCTACTCAGTTTTGAGTGGCAGAGTGTGCAAACCGCGCTCAGTTTGTCATCCGCACAAACATTAAAATATCTCCACACCACAGAAGTACGAGGCCTCGATGGGGGAGCTTCGCACGACTGGCCGCTGGCGGGAACAGCTTCGGCCCTGCTGGCTGTGGCCTCACTTCTCTGTCTGAACTGTCCTCTGCCTGTGGCCATCCCTCTGCCTGTGGCCATCCCTCTGCCTGTGGACATCCCTCTGCCTGTGGACATGCCTCTGCCTGTGGACATCCCTCTGCCTGTGGACATCCCTCTGCCTCTTGCTGCCTTTTTCGGTGCTGCGCAGACCACCACCTCTCCACTGCTTTCCTCGCTGGACATCACCCCTGGCCAAGTGGGGTCGGTCATTTCGTCATCCACCACCTCCTCTTCCTCACTCTGCTCCTCCTCCTGCCCACTGGACATTCCAACAGCCTCCCTTGATGGCAACTGCGTCTCATCATCATCATCGCTCATGATAACAGATGCTGGCTCAGGGTCCACATCAGCAGGAGATGGCGAAAACTCCAGTGTTTGGGCATCACTACAAACAAATTCCTCTGCTAGCTCCTGGGATTCTTCCGGCACATCTGAAAAAGGACCCGAAAAGAGCTCCTGGGAGGGGTCAAGGGTGGGATGACTCTGTTGGCCAGGTGTGGAGGAAGGAGGGTCAGAGTGAGACTGTGTGGATGACTGGCTGGTGGACAACTGTGTGGAAGCGCTATCGGCTATCCATTGCACCACCTGTTCAACCTGCTCAGGCCTCAACAGCGGTGTAACCCGCCCCCTGCTTAACTGTCCCATAAAGGCAGGGATTCTGGATGAGCGGGATCCTGGCTGATCCTCACCAGCACACATTGTATCCCCACTGGCTTCAACAAGGCCCCCAACAGCATTTCCGCGCCCCCGTCCTCGTCCACGTCCACGTCCTATTCCGCTAGCCCCCCTCCGCATTTTATTTTTTTTTTGTTGCAAATACAATATTTGGGTATATAATTAGGTATGTGAAATAATTTAGCAAGAGAACGCACAGTACAGTGGCCTATTAAAAGGCCTAGATATTGTATATTTCAAAGTACACAGCCGTGTAGTAACAGAACAGACGGTGGGTATTTACACCAGGTATGTGAGATAATTTAACAAGAGAACGCACAGTACAGTGGCCTATTAAAATGCCTAGATATTGTATATTTCAAAGTACACAGCCGTGTAGTAACTGAACAGACGGTGGGTATTTACACCAGGTATGTGAGATAATTTAACAAGAGAACGCACAGTACAGTGGCCTATTAAATGGCCTAGATATTGTATATTTCAAAGTACACAGCCGTGTAGTAACTGAACAGACGGTGGGTATTTACACCAGGTATGTGAGATAATTTAACAAGAGAACGCACAGTACAGTGGCCTATTAAATGGCCTAGATATTGTATATTTCAAAGTACACAGCCGTGTAGTAACTGAACAGACGGTGGGTATTTACACCAGGTATGTGAGATAATTTAACAAGAGAACGCACAGTACAGTGGCCTATTAAATGGCCTAGATATTGTATATTTCAAAGTACACAGCCGTGTAGTAACTGAACAGACGGTGGGTATTTACACCAGGTATGTGAGATAATTTAACAAGAGAACGCACAGTACAGTGGCCTATTAAATGGCCTAGATATTGTATATTTCAAAGTACACAGCCGTGTAGTAACTGAACAGACGGTGGGTATTTACACCAGGTATGTGAGATAATTTAACAAGAGAACGCACAGTACAGTGGCCTATTAAATGGCCTAGATATTGTATATTTCAAAGTACACAGCCGTGTAGTAACAGAACAGACGGTGGGTATTTACACCAGGTATGTGAGATAATTTAACAAGAGAACGCACAGTACAGTGGCCTATTAAATGGCCTAGATATTGTATATTTCAAAGTACACAGCCGTGTAGTAACTGAACAGACGGTGGGTATTTACACCAGGTATGTGAGATAATTTAACAAGAGAACGCACAGTACAGTGGCCTATTAAATGGCCTAGATATTGTATATTTCAAAGTACACAGCCGTGTAGTAACTGAACAGACGGTGGGTATTTACACCAGGTATGTGAGATAATTTAACAAGAGAACGCACAGTACAGTGGCCTATTAAATGGCCTAGATATTGTATATTTCAAAGTACACAGCCGTGTAGTAACTGAACAGACGGTGGGTATTTACACCAGGTATGTGAGATAATTTAACAAGAGAACGCACAGTACAGTGGCCTATTAAATGGCCTAGATATTGTATATTTCAAAGTACACAGCCGTGTAGTAACTGAACAGACGGTGGGTATTTACACCAGGTATGTGAGATAATTTAACAAGAGAACGCACAGTACAGTGGCCTATTAAATGGCCTAGATATTGTATATTTCAAAGTACACAGCCGTGTAGTAACTGAACAGACGGTGGGTATTTACACCAGGTATGTGAGATAATTTAACAAGAGAACGCACAGTACAGTGGCCTATTAAATGGCCTAGATATTGTATATTTCAAAGTACACAGCCGTGTAGTAACTGAACAGACGGTGGGTATTTACACCAGGTATGTGAGATAATTTAACAAGAGAACGCACAGTACAGTGGCCTATTAAATGGCCTAGATATTGTATATTTCAAAGTACACAGCCGTGTAGTAACTGAACAGACGGTGGGTATTTACACCAGGTATGTGAGATAATTTAACAAGAGAACGCACAGTACAGTGGCCTATTAAATGGCCTAGATATTGTATATTTCAAAGTACACAGCCGTGTAGTAACTGAACAGACGGTGGGTATTTACACCAGGTATGTGAGATAATTTAACAAGAGAACGCACAGTACAGTGGCCTATTAAATGGCCTAGATATTGTATATTTCAAAGTACACAGCCGTGTAGTAACTGAACAGACGGTGGGTATTTACACCAGGTATGTGAGATAATTTAACAAGAGAACGCACAGTACAGTGGCCTATTAAATGGCCTAGATATTGTATATTTCAAAGTACACAGCCGTGTAGTAACTGAACAGACGGTGGGTATTTACACCAGGTATGTGAGATAATTTAACAAGAGAACGCACAGTACAGTGGCCTATTAAATGGCCTAGATATTGTATATTTCAAAGTACACAGCCGTGTAGTAACTGAACAGACGGTGGGTATTTACACCAGGTATGTGAGATAATTTAACAAGAGAACGCACAGTACAGTGGCCTATTAAATGGCCTAGATATTGTATATTTCAAAGTACACAGCCGTGTAGTAACTGAACAGACGGTGGGTATTTACACCAGGTATGTGAGATAATTTAACAAGAGAACGCACAGTACAGTGGCCTATTAAATGGCCTAGATATTGTATATTTCAAAGTACACAGCCGTGTAGTAACTGAACAGACGGTGGGTATTTACACCAGGTATGTGAGATAATTTAACAAGAAAACGCACAGTACAGTGGCCTATTAAATGGCCTAGATATTGTATATTTCAAAGTACACAGCCGTGTAGTAACTGAACAGACGGTGGGTATTTACACCAGGTATGTGAGATAATTTAACAAGAGAACGCACAGTACAGTGGCCTATTAAATGGCCTAGATATTGTATATTTCAAAGTACACAGCCGTGTAGTAACTGAACAGACGGTGGGTATTTACACCAGGTATGTGAGATAATTTAACAAGAGAACGCACAGTACAGTGGCCTATTAAATGGCCTAGATATTGTATATTTCAAAGTACACAGCCGTGTAGTAACTGAACAGACGGTGGGTATTTACACCAGGTATGTGAGATAATTTAACAAGAGAACGCACAGTACAGTGGCCTATTAAATGGCCTAGATATTGTATATTTCAAAGTACACAGCCGTGTAGTAACTGAACAGACGGTGGGTATTTACACCAGGTATGTGAGATAATTTAACAAGAGAACGCACAGTACAGTGGCCTATTAAAATGCCTAGATATTGTATATTTCAAAGTACACAGCCGTGTAGTAACTGAACAGACGGTGGGTATTTACACCAGGTATGTGAGATAATTTAGCAAGAGAACGCACAGTACAGTGGCCTATTAAAATGCCTAGATATTGTATATTTCAAAGTACACAGCCGTGTAGTAACAGAACAGACGGTGGGTATTTACACCAGGTATGTGAGATAATTTAACAAGAGAACGCACAGTACAGTGGCCTATTAAAAGGCCTAGATATTGTATATTTCAAAGTACAAAGCCGTGTAGTAACTGAACAGACGGTGGGTATTTACACCAGGTATGTGAGATAATTTAGCAAGAGAACGCACAGTACAGTGGCCAATTAAATGGCCTAGATATTGTATATTTCAAGGTACACAGCCGTGTACTAACTGAACAGACGGTGGGTATTTACACCTGGTATACAAAAAGGGTATTGCAGGCACACAGAACCCAGAACACTAGAGCCAAATAAACTGTATTTAAAAAAATAAAATAAAATTCACAGCCGTATACTGCCAGATCAGATGGTGCATATACACACTAGTTATATAACAGGGTTGTTCAGCCTAAAAGAACGCTGAACAGTAGTGCCAAATATAGTTTGGTATGTAGCAGAGCACCTAATACACCACTAATGCCTCTCTCTGTCCCTACTCCAGCAGCTATCCCTGAATACAGCAGCCGTTCTCTGTAAAGTCTATATTGTAGTAAAGCTATCACTGAAGTCCACTGTAGTAGCCCTGATAAGGGCTTTTAATCACGCTCCTGCCTGTCCAACAGCTAAAACCTATCTGTCCCTTCTCCAGCCTCTGTCCCTGACTAAGTTCACGCAGCATATGCGTACGAGCAGGAAGAGCTGAGTTTTTAATATTCGAGGTCACATGGTTTTTCCAGCCAATCCATGTAGACGCTGTTTTCGCGCTGCCAGCGTGCTCAGCGTGCCTGTCATACCCCCCCTGCATGTTGATTGGTGGAAAAAGAGCGCCAGGGAAGGTGGGAGGGGAAACGAATTCTAAGTGCGCCATCGCCGTTATACTCGATTGAAATCGAGTATGCCGAATATCGTAGTATTCGATCGAATACCGGCTCGATCGAACACTACTCGCTCATCTCTAATAAGCAACATCAAAATATTAACTCGGATCTAAATAAATTGATGGAGAAAGAGAAAGAGACACTTGAAGTCCTTGAAAGTTTGTATCAGGAAAGTGAAGGGCGAGTTTTAAACATTGAGCCCCCCTATACAAATTTGAAACCAAGATCCAAATGGACTCCGGCTTTCTCGCAATATAAACACATTGAAACTTTTGTCAATTTAGTCAGTGAGGACATTGACAATCTAACCTTTAATACATCTAGATACCAAAATAATCTGTCAAGTGAAGAGAGGACAGCGTTACAGGAATTAAAAAGCAATAATGACATCGTAATTAAGCCCAGCGATAAGGGCGGGAATGTGGTCATCCAGGACAAAAACGATTACATTGCAATGGTAAAAAGACTATTGGAGGATACCAATATTTATAAAAAATTGTCGAATAATCCCATTGAAGGTTTCCTTAAAGAGCTAAAAATAATTTTAGATCAGGCTCAAAAAGATCATTTAATCTCAAAAGATGAATATGCATTTCTCTATAAAAAAACTCCGACAATCGCAACATTCTATGCACTACCGAAAGTGCACAAGAATAAGAACCCAATCCCGGGACGACCAATCGTCTCGGGAAATGATGCACTAACTCAACCTGCCAGTGAATACGTGGACCTAGTACTTAGACCTTTCGTTATGGCCTTGTCCTCATATATTAAAGATACGGGAGACCTTCTAGTCAAAATCCAGGATATGGTTCTAACTCCAAACACCTTTATTGCATCCCTGGATGTCGAAGCACTCTACAGCAATATTCAACACGAATTGGGTCTAAAAGCAATACAATATTACCTCAGCACTCGCAGTGTTTCATTTCAAGCTCACAATGATTTTATTTTGACACTTTTACAATTCACACTTACTCACAATTATTTTTTATTTCAGGGCACTTTTTATCACCAAATAAATGGGACCGCAATGGGGACGCCGTGTGCACCGACATATGCTAATTTATTTTTAGGGTGGTGGGAGGACCTTATAGTTTTTTCGGACACCATGTCACAATACACCAAACACATTATTTATTGGGGAAGATATATTGACGACGTCCTCATTTTTTGGGAGGGTGACCAGTCACTTTTTCATGAATTTGTTAAAGTCTTAAATCACAATCAAATAGGGATGCATTTCACTCACGAAATGCATCGTGATACAATTAGTTTCCTGGATCTATCTATCAAGAAAGAAAAAGACGGCCCTTTAAATACTGAGATCTTTAGAAAGTCCACCTCAACAAATAGTTTTCTACACTATCTGAGCTGGCATCCAGTTTCCTTAAAGAACGGAATTCCAGTGGGTCAGTATTTAAGGGCACGCAGGAATTGCACCACTGAGGAATCTTTTAAAAAAGAATGTGACGAATTGTACCGGAGATTTAGAGAGAGAGGGTACCCTAGGAAGACTCTCATGAAAGCTTATAACAGAGCTAAACATACAAATAGGACATCTTTGATAGTCAAAAATAAAACCAATAAGAAAACAAATACCTACCTGTCAGATGTCAGTGGACAAGAAATGGAGACAATCCAGGGGATTACAGAACCTGTGGAGAAAAAATATATCAGATGTATTGGCACATTCGATGACCATCACTTGACAATTAAAAACATTCTTAGACGCCATTGGCACATACTCACCTCTGATAGAGATCTAAGAGAGGTGTTGAGCTCTTCTCCTGCAATCACATACAGAAGGGGCCGAAATTTGCGAGATGACCTTGTACATAGTCATCTACAAACTGAAATGAAAAATATTGCAAGACAAAAATCTAAAATAACTGGTTCATACCCATGCGGGAGCTGCACCTTCTGCAAATTCTTACCAAAAATAAAAAAATTTAAGAATCCTACGGACAATCACGAATATGAAATAAGAGAATTTTTTAACTGTCGCAGTAAGGGTCTAGTATATATAGCTGCATGCCCCTGTCCAAAACTGTATGTAGGTAAGACAATACAGGAATTAAAGAGACATATTTCGGGACACATTAGTGCCATTAATACAAAAAAGGATACAGCATTATATAGGCATATTACCTACATACATAATGGAGATATAAGTGTCCTGAAATTTTGGGGGATGGTAGGAATACAACTTGGACCAAGAGGAGGAAATCTTGACAATAAATTATTGCAGGAAGAAGCAAGATGGATTCATAGATTAAAAACTATGAATCCCAATGGCCTAAACGAAGGGTTTTCCTATGTTGCCTTCATTTAAAATATTCTATAAAAATCCCAGTGTTTTTCATAAAAATCCCAGTGTTATTCATTTATCCAAAAATTGTGATATGTTTAATTTTGCAGGGGCACTCAAGAATAATTCCACCCTATAGTGAATATATTATCCATATACCATTAATTGATAAAAAAGATAAAAAATAAGGTATAATCATAGTACTACAATAGATCAAATAAGTCCCATCTTTAATGGACCAATGTATCAATCAGAAAAATTCCCTTTCATATTCCCTTTCATTAAAAAAAAAAACAAAAAAAAAACAAAACATTGATTTGAAAGATTGAATTCTGCTCTTTCCATTCAGGCAGAACATAAAGAGTTAACACAATCTGATCAGGTGAACATAGAGTTAACAGAGATGTCATTTTGATAGGTGCTATTGCCTGTCAATCTTGAGACTAGAAAAAGTCATTGACACATGCATGATGATAGGTTCTAATACCTGTCAATCTTCAGACTGGAAAATTCATTGGCCCATGCATGATGGACTGGGACTAAGGATATCACAAATAGGGATCTGGGATACCCCGCGTGTGCTATACCCACCCCCCTGACGAAGCCACGCACAGTGGTGAAACATGTTGGGATAGGGTGTTAGACATCAGGTTTTAGACAGTTGGCAGCAAAGTCCTATTGTAGCTATTTATGGAGTGAGGCAAAGGTTTGTGCTAGCGCTGCTTAGGGAAACAGCATACAGAGCGAGGCATTGTCCTGGCTGGCGCTGTACAGGGAGACAAACAAATCGCGGTGATCACGTATCACGTGACCGCACAGACCCGCGATCTCCCGGATACAGAGCCAGTTTGTAGTACCGATCTTTTACTGATCGGGGGAAAGGTGTCCCCGATCAGTTACACAGACGGTACCTAGCGTCGATCACATATCGCGCACTTGCAGGTTCACACGCAGGACAGGCTGACGGACAGTCCGGAGCGGTCACGCACCACGTGATTGTAACGCTCCAGTGTCCCTCAGTGGCATGCGAACCGCTATACAAGCCTGCTCTGTTGGGGAAGCAGCTCCCCGGTCTTATTAAAACATAGGCAGCATTATCAACACAACCATTGCTGCTGCACGACCAGCCTTTTCTAATAGAGGTTAGTAGTGAACTGTGAAAATAGCCTACATAGAGGGCTCTGACCTGAAATAAGGCAGACTCTCTCATACAGCCCAGGCATTGATCGCTGTGTGCATAGTGGCAGCACACAGCGATACAATGAACAGAAAGCCTGTTTGTGGTGCAATTATAACAAAAGTAACTATTATAGGCTCAACAGTTCTAAACCTCTATTATTAATGATACTATGTTCCAGAATTAAGGGCTATTACCATTCCCCAACTATATGTTGTCACATAGTATCTATAAAAATATATCCTCATAAAAAGGTGACTCCTGGCTACCTAATTATAACCACAACACGTGGGAGTTAGTACTAATAGGGCACAGCTACCGGCTGACAGTTTTAATATTTTTGAGTGCAATATTTGTTATTTATACATTTCTAATAAAAGTTAAGTCTTATCTACATAATCCTAGGGAATCCCTAAAGGGGCAAATTTTGTTGATCAAAGGTGTGATCAAACTGGGTTGTATATATTAACACCCCGAGGATTACCCTATAGGGGATCTTGGCTATATAATATAGAACAAATAATTCACAAACTCTACCTATCGATCATTTTCATAAAATTCACCACTTTTCACCATTCCTACTTATAAATATCATTACCTACAATGGCAACTACTTTACGTTACTGCACAATAAACCAATATGTAATAATAGTCTGGGGGAAAGAAAGATTACTGACATGATTACTAGTTTAGTCCATAAGGTGAATTAAAGGGGTATTCCCATCTCAGACAATGGGGGCATATCGCTAGGATCTCACCTCTGGGACCCGCACCTACAATGAGAAGGGAGCGGGGAGAGTTGTGGCTGGAGGACCCCGGGTTTCCAAGCACTGCTCCCCGCTGCTCCCATACAAGTGAATGGGAGTGCACCGCGGATGCATGGCCCCCACTCCCATTCATTTCTATGGGGCCGACGTACATAGACCACGCTCGGCTATTTTCTGTGGCTCCATAGAAATGAATGTACGGCAGGTTCTTCACCAGTTCTTTGCACTGCTGAGATCTGTCTTAGTGGATAAATGGGGTGAAATGAGATTGGCTAGAGAAGAATGAGCAAAGCAGGGAGGAAGATGATAGAGCTCAGGGGAGAGAAAGTGGCTGTGGGGATCATGTGTAGAGACTCTTATAGCAGTGCAGGCAAATCAATCTGCCAGCATTTGAGTCAGATCTTTCTGTTTGGTGTGTGTGTGACACACTATGACTCTAAGCACACAGTCAAGACAATACAGGAGTGGCTTCGGGACAACTTTGTCAATGTCCTTGAGTAGCCCAACCCACTTTTCCTTCAGCCACAACTAGAGAGAGCTTAGTAGCTTAACACATACTATTTATATATCAAACTCCATAATAAGAGAGTATGTACACAACAGTTTATAAGCTCCTCAACTCTACTTAGTGAGGTTTGCAGGCTGCTAAGCCCTACTTAATGGTGTTTGCAGAGTTATATCTCTGTATCAGAATACTGAGTGTTGTCTGCTATATAATATGAGAAATGAGTGTACATAGAATGTAGTAGAATACAGTGGTGGATCAAAGTTTATGAACCCTACAGAATTTTCTATAATTTTGCATACATTTTATCTAAAACTAAATTAGTTACAAATATCCAAATTAAACAAATGAGTCAAAAATATTACACTTTGTCATGAGGACACTGAACAACAGTGGTGTGCAGGCAGGGCCGGCCAACTGGGCAATTGCCCAGGGCCCTGATGGCAGCGTTGAGATCACAGATGTTTGAACAGTCGGGAGTGGGGAATTTTCCAGCTTAGGAGTCCCTGCTTTGAACAGTCGGGAGTGGGGAATTTTCCAGCTTAGGAGTCCCTGCTCTGACTCCATATATGGAGTTAGTGTTACCAACATGAGAAAGGGTGTTTCCAAGCACAGTCACTATGCTTGGGGACACCCTATGTATATATAAGTCTAACTTTGACTCTATTTTTGAACTGTTTCTGTGGTGATTTGAACTCACAACCTTCTACATTACAGGCAAGAACCTTAACCACTGGTTAGAAGAGCCAGGTTTCTCTTCTATAATACCATAGAAACCTCTATAAGGTTTTTAATAGAAAAGAAACCTCTATGAGGTTTTTCAGCATTGGCTTAGCATTGAGCTCTATAGCCCAGTGGTTAAGGTTCTTGCCTTTAGTGTAGATGGTTGGGAGTTCAAGAAACATTTGAAAAATAGAGGCCAAATAAAACTTAAATACAGAGGGTGTCCCCAACAATGAAATGTTTGATTTTATTGTGAAAAAATATGATCAAATAACACCCGTATTAACCCACACCAACCTTTTTAACTTGTGTAACCAGTATTTTTTGTTGGGAAAGGTGGCAACCCTAGCAGCACCTGTTCATTAGGACTCACTTCGTAAAATATTATCGCAATATTCTGACCCTCATAACTTTTTTATAGTTATTTCTATGGAGGTTTCTGGAGGCTCATTTTTTGTGGGGCGATCTGTCATTTTTGACATTACCATTTTGGGGTGTGTATGACTTGATCACTTTTTATTAAATTTTCTTGGGAGATAAAGTGATGAAAAAAACGTGAATTTCTAATGCTATTTTTATTTTGTGTTTTTTTGGGGGGAGAGGAATGGGAGTGATTTTAATTTTTAAGGTGTTTTCAAGGTGTTTTTTTTATTTTTATTTTTTTTAACTTTTTCTTAAGTCCCCCAAGTGGACCACAACTTACAATCATCAGTAAATTGCTCTTATTAGTCTGCATAGAAATCACTATATCACAGTTCAGTGCTGCCATCTAGTGGCCTGAACTGGGATATACCAACAATAACATAGTAACATAGTAACATAGTTTGTAAGGCCGAAAAAAGACATCTGTCCATCCAGTTCAGCCTGTTTTCCTACAAGTTGATCCAGGGGAAGGCAAAAAAACCCCTGTGAGGTAGAAGCCAATTTTCCTCACTTTAGGGGGAAAAATTCCTTCCCGACTCCAGTAGAGGCAATTAGAATAACTCCCTGGATCAACGACCCATCTCTAGTAACTATAACCTGTAATATTATTACCCTCCAGAAATACATCCAGGCCCTTCTTGAACTCTCTTAGTGAACTTACCATCACCACCTCCTCAGGCAGAGAGTTCCATAGTCTCACTGCTCTTACCGTAAAGAATCCTCTTCTATGTTTGTGTACAAACCTTCTTTCCTCCAGACGCAGAGGATGTCCCCTCGTCACAGTCACAGTCCTGGGGATAAATAGATCATGGGAGAGATCTCTGTACTGACCTCTGATATATTTATACATAGTTATTAGATCTCCCCTCAGTCGTCTTTTTTCTAAAGTGAATAACCCTAATTTTGATAATCTTTCTGGGTACTGTAGTCCACCCATTCCAGTTATTACTTTAGTTGCCCTCCTCTGAACCCTCTCCAGCTCTGCTATGTCTGCCTTGTTCACAGGAGCCCAGATCTGTACACAGTACTCCATGTGTGGTCTGACTAGTGATTTGTAAAGTGGCAGGACTATGTTCTCATCACGGGCATCTATGCCTCTTTTGATGCAACCCATTATTTTATTGGCCTTGGCAGCAGCTGTCTGACACTGGTTTCTGCAGCTTAGTTTGCTGTTCACTTAAATTCCTAGGTCCTTTTCCATGTCAGAGTTACCCAATATTTTACCATTTAGTATGTACTGGTGACTTGCATTATTCCTTCCGATATGCATAACCTTACATTTGTCAGTGTTAAACCTCATCTGCCACTTCTCTGTCCAAGCCTCCAGTCTATCCAGATCCATCTGTAGCAGTGTACTGTCCTCTTCTGTGTTAATTACTTTACACAGTTTAGTGTCATCTGCAAAAATTGATATTTTACTGTCCAAGCCTTCTACAAGATCATTAATAAATATATTGAAGAGAATAGGGCCCAATACTGACCCCTGTGATCAGGGTCGGACTGGAGTACCTAGGGCCCACCAGAGGAAATAATTCTTGGGGCCCACCATAAAGAAATATCTGTGTTTGTTATCCCTGTACTGTGACATCACTGTGTTTATTATCCCTGTACAGTGACATCGCTGTGTGTATTAACCCAGTGCAGGAAGCGGTAAGTGGTCTGTGTTTGTGTGTTTGTTTTCTATTTTTCAGGGTCATGAATGCAGAGGACTACGTCGGATTCGGTGGACTACGTCGGACCAGCTTTTTTTTTTTTTAATAAAATGGTCAAACAGGGGTCTGGGGGAGTGTTTATTTCAATAAAATGTTTTATACTTGTGTGTGTGTATTAATATTTTTACAATACTACAGTTTTAGTAATTATGGCTATCTACAGACGGCCCTGATTACTAATACTGGGCTTAGTGCTTGCCGGTATGGCAGGCCAGCACTATTACCTCGGCACCCACCGCCACCAGGGGTGCTGGAAAGAGCCGGGTACCCGCAGGACCGGACCTTCTAAATTGAGGGTCTGGCTCTGGGGCGGCTGCAGGCTGGTACCATTAGGCTGGGAAGGGCCAATAACCGTGTCCCTTCCCACCCTGGTAGTGCCAGGCTGCCGCTGCTGGTTGTATCTGGCTGGCAAAGGAAAAAAGGGGGGGACCCCATGCCATTTTTTTACAAAAATAATTAAAAAATTAAAAAAAAAATGGCATGGGGTCCCCCCCTTTTTTCCTTCGCCAGCCAGATACAACCAGCAGCGGCAGCCTGGCACTACCAGGGTGGGAAGGGACATGGTTATTGGCCCTTCCAAGCCTAATGGTACCAGCCTGCAGCCGCCCCAGAGCCAGACCCTCAATTTAGAAGGTCCGGTCCTGCGGGTACCCGGCTCTTCCCGGCCGAGGTAATAGATGTTGGGGTTAGTGCTGGCCTGCCATACCGGCAAGCATTAAGCCCAGTATTAGTAATCAGGGCCGTCTGTAGATAGCCATAATTACTAAAACTGTAGTATTGTAAAAAAAAATACACACACACACAAGTATAAAACATTTTATTGAAATAAACACTCCCCCAGACCTCTGTTTGACCATTTTATTAAAAAAAAAAAAAAAAAGCTGGTCCGACGTAGTCCACCGAATCCGACGTAGTCCTCTGCATTCACGACCCTGAAAAATAGAAAACAAACACACAAACACAGACCACTTACCTCTTCCTGCACTGGGATAATACACACAGCGATGTCACTATACAGGGATAATAAACACAGTGATGTCACCGTACAGGGATAACAAACACAGTGATGTCACAGTACAGGGATAATAAACACAGTGATGTCACCGTACAGGGATAATAAACACAGTGATGTCAAAGTCCAGGGATAATAAACACAGTGATGTCAGCATACAGGGATAATAAACACAGTGATGTCACAGTACAGGGATAATAAACACAGTGATGTCACCGTACAGGGATAATAAACACAGTGATGTCACCATACAGGGATAATAAACACAGTGATGTCACAGTCCAGGGATAACAAACACAGTGATGTCACAGTACAAGGATAACAAACACAGTGATGTCACCGTACAGGGATAATGAACACAGTGATGTCACAGTACAGGGAAAATGAACACAGTGATGTCACAGTCCAGACATAATAAACACAGTGATGTCACAGTACAGGGATAACAAACACAGTGATGTCACCGTACAGGGATAATAAACACAGCGATGTCACAGGACAGAGATAATGAACACAGTGATGTCACAGTACAGGGAAAATGAACACAGTGATGTCACCGTACAGGGATAATAAACACAGTGATGTCACGAACAGGGATAATAAACACAGCGATGTCACCGAACAGAGATAATAAACACAGTGATGTCACAGTACAGAGATAATAAACACAGTGATGTCACAGTACAGGGATAATAAACAGTGATGTCAAAGTACAGGAATAATAAACACAGTGATGTCACAGTCCAGGGATAATAAACACAGTGATGTCACAGTCCAGGGATAATAAACAGTGATGTCACAGTCTAGGAATAATAAACACAGTGATGTCACAGTCCAGGGATAATAAACACAGTGATGTCACAGTCCAGGGATAATAAACACAGTGATGTCACAGTCCAGGGATAATAAACACAGTGATGTCACAGTCCAGGGATAATAAACACAGTGATGTCACAGTCCAGGGATAATAAACACAGTGATGTCACAGTACAGGGATAATAAACAGTGATGTCGAGTCCAGGAATAATAAACACAGTGATATCACAGTCAAGGGATAATAAACACAGTGATGTCACAGTCAAGGGATAATAAACACAGTGTACAGAAAGTTAAAAAAAAATTATACGTACCTTTTTCATAGCAGCAGGGCCAGCATCATCAGAGCAGATCTTCTTCTCATGTCTGAAGGGGGCGGGGCCTATGCTGCCGGACAGCCCCGCCCCCCGCCGAGACCTGAGGCATGCCTGGGAGGTACGGAGAGCTGCAGGGGGGACAGGAGGGAGGATGGAAGAAGCAGACAGCCGATTTTGGCTGTCTGCTCCTTCCCGCAACAGGCAACTGTCTCTACATCCTATGGACGCAGAGACAGCTGCCAGAGGCTGGATCCGGGACGGTTTAGAGGTATGCGGCAGCGGGGGGCAGCACCAGGGGCGCGGGCCCCCCCCTGAAATCATTGGAGCCGGGGCCTGGAGCAGTAGCTCCAAATGCTCCAATGATAATCTGGCCCTGACTATAGGTTCCTGGCTTGGGGCCTACCGGAGGATCCTCCGGTCCTCTGGTGGGCCAGTCCGACACTAGTGACAGTGACCCAATCTGAGTATGT
Source organism: Rhinella marina (assembly GCA_900303285.1). Lineage (NCBI taxonomy): Eukaryota > Metazoa > Chordata > Amphibia > Anura > Bufonidae > Rhinella > Rhinella marina. The sequence goes on along the minus strand of ONZH01001512.1, from coordinate 2,704 downwards.
ACCATTAATAACCACCCTCTGTTTTCTATCACTGAGCCAGTTACTTACCCACATACAGACATTTTCTCCCAGGCCAAGCATTCTCATTTTATATACTAACCTTTTATGTGGTACAGTGTCAAATGCTTTGGAGCAGTCCAGATATATGACATCCATTGATTCGCTGCGGTCCAGTCTAGAACTTACCTCCTCATAGAAACTGATTAAATTGGTTTGACATGACCGATCCCTCATGAAGCTCATGATCCCTCAAGTATAAAGTTAAAGTTTTTACATGGCCAAATCAAACTCCTGACCTTAATCCAAAGCAAATGTGAAAGGACCTGAATCCAGCAGTTCATGGGAGGAAACCCACCAACAAAACAGAGTTTAAGCTGTTTTGTATGGAGAAATGGGTTAAAATTTCTCCAAGCCAATGTGCAGGACTAATCAACAATTACCAAAAAAATTTAGCTGCACTTATTGCTGCACAAGGGGACACTCCTGATACTGGAAGCAAAGGTTCACATCCTTTTGCCACTCACATACATGTAATATTGTATAACTTGTTTATCATTAGCTACTTTTAGGACTTGTGTGAAAATCTGATGGTCATTTTTGGTCAAGTTCGTGTAGGAATATCTGGAAATTTTCAAGCACCACTGCAATTACATGAAGAAAGCAAAATCCTAGGGTAGCCATTTACTTTAAAATAATTCAGCTTTGCTAACAGTTTTATCCCTTCTTCAGCTTAGAAATTATATTCCTATCATTAATTGGTGCTTTTTTGAATACATGGCCAATGAGATTTTAAAGATTAAACAGGATAAAGATTAAAATTGGATTTTGAAAAAGGGAATTCACTCATATTTTGCAAACACATCACAATGATTTATATTATTGCTGTTCAAAAGAGTAAACTAGCAACTGTACAGAATGTTCTGTTTATGGGGTTTGGAAGCTGTACCATACACAATGTCGCCAGTAATTTGCATGAATAATTACAGGGTAATGCGTTTTGTGCTTTTCACATCTCCATTTACCTGATCCGGCAATCTCTTCCAGCAGAGGAACAACTTGCCGGGTTTCAGCATATCCGGCATAGCCACATACTGCCATTCACTGTCAGTCCACATTGACTATGATGGGATCCGGTGGGGATCCAGCTGGTTTCCCGCATAAGTGCCGGGTTTAGGCTTGACAGAAACAGGTGCATGCATCCCATTATAGTCAATGGGATCTTATGGAGAACAGCAATATTTGGATCAGGTAAACGGAGATTTGAAACTAGCCTAACTTGTGCCTAGTAGAGATGAGCGAGCACTAAAATGCTCGGGTGCTCGTTATTCGAGTCGAACTTTTCCCGATGCTCGGGTGCTCGTTTCGAATAACAAACCCATTGAAGTCAATGGGAGACTCGAGCATTTTTTGCAGGGGACCAAGGCTCTGCCTAGGGAAGGCTGGGTGAAAACCTGGAAACCTCAGAAAATGATGGAAACACCACGGAAATGGACAGGAAACAGCAGGGGCAGCATGCATGGATGCCTCTGAGGCTGCCTAATTCCACCATTACCCCAAATGCTCAGGCAACAGCCTGGTGGTTACCCTCATGGCAATTGTGCTCACCCAGACCAAGAAAGGCGAGGCACATGCCCATCACATGTTAGGGAAGCACCCAACTAGGTGCAACGAAGGTCCATCACCGCCAATTTTCAGGGACATGGTAATGGTGACCCACTTAAAAATGCTGCCTGACAACCTGGTGGTGAACCCCTGATTGTCTGTCTTTCAATAAGATTGCAGTGTAAAGCATGGTGGTGAGCCTCAGTTATAAGATTGCAGTGATTTTAGATGGAGATTGCATGTGGTCATGTACTCCCTGGAACCCCATAGTCACCCCTTCTCTGATGTGCTACCCCAGAACATTCTCTGCCCCAATTCGCAAGACCTTTTGCAGTCTCCGTGTGCTGACAGTGGGGATTTACCAGTGTTGTCTGAGGAGGTGGTGGACAATGGCGAGACACAGGTGTCGGGGGGTGAGGTAGTTGTATGGGAAGCAAGTTACAGTGGGGACTCCTTGGGGGGACTTTCTCATGATGGGACAGATTCAATTTGGGTGGATCAGGCACAGGAACTGATCAATTTTTTTTTTTTGTGTTTATTTAACTTTTATTTAGCATAAATAACCACAGAGATATTTATTCGTTCTCTTCGCTGCGCAGTCTGGCGTTGGGGTTCGTCACTTTGATGGCGAGCTGTGCCGCTCTCTCCACAATGGTCTTTCGGTTCTTTGAGGAGACGTTGAGGAGATCAGTGAAATTCAGTGAATGACGACGCAGGACCCCAACTTAAAAATTTTGCATCAACTGGTACAGTCGTAAATTATGAGCTTGATTAAGTGTGGCATGTGTTCTCTGTATTCTTCTCAGTTTATTACCGTATATGGCAGCTATCCGGAAAAATAGTTTGGAGAGAGAGAAAGATAGGAAAAAGACGTAAATTGTTTGGAGAGAGGGCCTGTAGGTGGACCTCCGGAAAAATTGTTTGGAGAGAGGGCCTGTAGGTGGTCCTCTGGAAAAATTGTTTGAAGAGAGGGTCTGTAGGTGGACCTCCGGAAAAATTGTTTGGAGAGAGGGACTGTAGGTGGACCTCAGGAAAAATTGTTTGGAGAGAGGGCCTGTAGGTGGACCTCTGGAAAAATTGTTTGAAGAGAGGGCCTGTAGGG
>ONZH01001511.1:0-12291 GCA_900303285.1 Rhinella marina | reverse complement strand
GTGTATATAATACAGATATAATGTATAGGGGTGTATATATAAGATATAATGATAGGGGTGTATATAATACAGATATTAATGTACTGGGGTGTATATAATACAGATATAATGTACTGGGGTGTATATAATACACAGATATATGTATAGGGGTGTATATAATACAGATATAATGTACTAGGGGTGTATATAAACAGCAGATATAATGTATAGGGGTGTATATAATACAGATATAATGTATAGGGGTGTATATAATACAGATATAATGTGTATAGGGGTGTATATAATACAGATATAATGTATAGGGGTGTATATAATACAGATATAATGTACTAGGGGTGTATAAATACAGATAAATGTATAGGGGTGCTATAATACAGTATAGTATAGGGTGTATATAATACAGATATAATGTACTAGGGGTGTATATAATACAGTATAATGTACTAGGGGTGTATATAATACAGATATAATGTATAGGGTGTATATTAATACACATATAATGTACTAGGGGTGTATATAATACAGATATAATGTACTAGGGGTATATAATACAGATATAATAGGGTGATATAATATATAATGTATGATACAGATAATGTATAGGGTGTATATAAACAGATAATGTATAGGGGTGTATACAGAATAATACAATATAATGATATACAGGGGTGTATATAATACAGATGTATAGTGTACTAGGGGTGTATATAATACAGATATAATGTACTAGTGTATATAATACTAGGGGTGTATATAATACAGATATAATGTACTAGGGGTGTATATAATACAGATAATATGTACAGATATAGGGGTGTATATAATACTATAGGGTGATATAATGTACTAGGGTGTATATAATACAGATATAATGTATAGGGGTGTATATAATACAGATATAATGTACTAGGGGTGTATATAATACAGATATAATGTATAGGGGGTGTAGATAATACAGATATAATGTATAGGGGTGTAATATAATACAGATATAATGTACTAGGGGTGTATATAATACAGATATAATGTACTAGGGGTGTATATAATACAGATATAATGTATAGGGGTGTATATAATACAGATATAAGTATTAGGGGTGTATATAATACAGTATATATAATGTATAGGGGGTGTAGTATAATACAGATATAATGTACTAGGGGTGTATATTAATACAGATATAAATGTATAGGGGTGTATATAATACAGATATAATGTATTAGGGGTGTATATTAATACAGATATAATGTACTAGGGGTGTATATAATACTGATATAATGTATTAGGGGTGTATATAATACAGATATAATGTATAGGGGTGTATATAATACAATATAATGTATTAGGGTGTATATAATACAGATTATAAGTTTAGGGTGTATATAATACAGATATTAATGTAGGGGTGTATATATACAGATATAATGTATAGGGGTGTATATAATACAGATATGTAATGTACTAGGGGTGTATATAATACAGATATAATGTATAGGGGTGTATATATACAGATATAATGTATAGGGGATATAATGTATATAATACAGATATAATGTACTAAGGGGGTGTAGATAATACAGATATAATGTACTAGGGGTGTATATAACACAGATATAATGTATAGGGGTGTATATAATACAGATATAATGTATAGGGGTGTATATAATACAGATATAATGTACTAGGGGTGTATATAACACACATATAATGTACTAGGGGTGTATATAATACAGATATAATGTATAGGGGTGTATATAATACAGATATAATGTATTAGGGGTGTATATAATACAGATATAATGTACTAGGGGTGTATATAATACTGATATAATGTATAGGGGTGTATATAATACAGATATAATGTATAGGGGTGTGTATATATACAGCAGCTGGCACACTGGTATGGTTTGGTTTCGCTCTGGAGCTGATGACCAGGCCTCAGCCCTCCCTTGTGCCCGCTCTATGCCTGCTCTGCCCGCTGTATTCCCGCTCCGTACTCTGTACACCCGCGCCAGGGATTTACCAGCTGTGACTCTCGCCTGTCCCAGGATGTCCATATATGGCTTGTGACGTCACGGCCGGGGATTCCCTCCCCCAGAGTGAGTCATATGCCTTGTGCTAGGAAGTCCTCCAGTCAGCAGCTCAGTCATCACACAAAGAGAAGGGAAGGCAGCAGCTCCACAGCCAGGTGAGTGCCATGTGCTCCCAACACAGTGCCTGGGAGAGTGCCCTGTCCTAGAGCCATGTGCTCCCCAACACAGTGCCTGGGAGAGTGCCCTGTCCTAGTGCCATGTGCTCCCAACACAGTGCCAGGGAGAGTGCCCTGTCCTAGTGCCATGTGCTCCCAACACAGTGCCAGGGAGAGTGCCCTGTCCTAGAGCTATGTGCTCCTATCACAGTGCCAGAGAGAGTGCCCTGTCCTAGTGCCATGTGCTCCCATCACAGTGCCAGGGAGAGTGCCCTGTCCTAGTGCCATGTGCTCCCATCACAGTGCCAGGGAGAGTGCCCTGTCCTAGTGCCATGTGCTCCCAACACAGTGCCAGGGAGAGTGCCCTGTCCTAGTGCCATGTGCTCCCATCACAGTGCCAGGGAGAGTGCCCTGTCCTAGTGCCATGTGCTCCCATCACAGTGCCAGGGAGAGTGCCCTGTCCTAGTGCCATGTGCTCCCATCACAGTGCCAGAGAGAGTGCCCTGTCCTAGTGCCATGTGCTTCAATCATAGTGCCATGTCCTGCCACCATTCTCATTGTCCTCTATTACAGTGCCTGAGTGCCATGTCCTCCCCCCTCTGCCCCTAGAGTCCTCTCACTTCTTACTGACAGAGTTCAGAAAGTGAGCCTCTCAGCGCTGAAATGTGATGTTTGTGCTTTATTGGCTCGGTGTGTGGAAAGTGACTTCTGTTGCTGTGAATGAATATTTTCTTTGTTCTTGACGCTCACATCATTGTATTCACGCTCGGTGTGATGCAATCCATATGCCTAGTTAAATACTTGTGCCTAGAGTTGGAATACATGTGTATAGAGGTGAAATAGTTGTGCCTAAAGTTGTAAAATATGTGTTCCTAGAGGTGACATACTTGTGCCTAGAGGTGACATACATGTGACTAGATTTGGAATACGTGTGACTAGTGGTGAAATACTTGTGCCTAGAGGTGACATATGTGTGACTAGTGGTGAAATACTTGTGCCTAGAGTTGGAATACTTGTGACTAGAGTTGGAATACTTGTGCCTAGAGTTGGAATACTTGTGCCTAGAGTTGGAATACTTGTGACTAGTTGTGAAATACTTGTGACTAGAGTTGGAATACTTGTGCCTAGAGTTGGAATACTTGCGACTAGTGGTGAAATACTTGTGCCTAGAGTTGGAATACTTGTGCCTAGAGTTGGAATACTTGTGCCTAGAGTTGGAATACTTGCGACTAGTGGTGAAATACTTGTGCCTAGAGTTGGAATACGTGTGACTAGTGGTGAAATACTTGTGCCTAGAGTTGGAATACGTGTGACTAGTGGTGAAATACTTGTGCCTAGAGTTGGAATACGTGTGACTAGTGGTGAAATACTTGTGCCTAGAGTTGGAATACTTGTGACTAGTGGTGAAATAGTTGTGATAAGAGTTGGAATACGTGTGACTAGTGGTGAAATACTTGTGCTTAGAGTTGGAATACTTGTGACTAGTGGTGAAATACTTGTGACTAGAGTTGGAATACGTGTGACTAGTTGTGAAATACTTGCGACTAGAGTTGGAATACGTGTGACTAGTGGTGAAATACTTGTGGCTAGAATTGTTATACGTGTGACTAGTAGTGAAATACTTGTGACTAGAGTTGGAATACTTGTGCCTAGAGTTGGAATACGTGTGACTAGTGGTGAAATACTTGTGCCTAGAGTTGGAATACGTGTGACTAGTGGTGAAATACTTGTGGCTAGAATTGTTATACGTGTGACTAGTAGTGAAATACTTGTGACTAGAGTTGGAATACTTGTGCCTAGAGTTGGAATACGTGTGACTAGTGGTGAAATACTTGTGCCTAGAGTTGGAATACGTGTGACTAGTGGTGAAATACTTGTGCCTAGAGTTGGAATACGTGTGACTAGTGGTGAAATACTTGTGCCTAGAGTTGGAACACTTGTGACTAGTGGTGAAATACTTGTGCCTAGAGTTGGAATACTTGTGACTAGTGGTGAAATACTTGTGGCTAGAATTGTTATACGTGTGACTAGTAGTGAAATACCTGTGACTAGAGTTGGAATACTTGTGCCTAGAGTTGGAATACGTGTGACTAGTGGTGAAATACTTGTGCCTAGAGTTGGAATACGTGTGACTAGTGGTGAAATACTTGTGACTAGAGTTGGAATACTTGTGACTAGTGGTGAAATACTTGTGGCTAGAATTGTTATACGTGTGACTAGTAGTGAAATACTTGTGACTAGAGTTGGAATACTTGTGCCTAGAGTTGGAATACGTCTGACTAGTGGTGAAATACTTGTGCCTAGAGTTGGAATACGTGTGACTAGTGGTGAAATACTTGTGCCTAGAGTTGGAATACTTGTGACTAGAGTTGGAATACTTGTGGCTAGTAGTGAAATACTTGTGCCTAGAGTTGGAATACTTGTGCCTAGAGTTGGAATACTTGTGACTAGTGGTGAAATACTTGTGCCTAGAGTTGGAATACTTGTGACTAGTGGTGAAATACTTGTGCCTAGAGTTGGAATACTTGTGCCTAGAGTTGGAATACTTGTGACTAGTAGTGAAATACTTGTGCCTAGAGTTGGAATACTTGTGACTAGTAGTGAAATACTTGTGCCTAGAGTTGGAATACTTGTGCCTAGAGTTGGAATACTTGTGCCTAGAGTTGGAATACTTGTGCCTAGAGTTGGAATACTTGTGCCTAGAGTTGGAATACTTGTGCCTAGAGTTGGAATACTTGTGACTAGTAGTGAAATACTTGTGCCTAGAGTTGGAATACTTGTGACTAGTGGTGAAATACTTGTGCCTAGAGTTGGAATACTTGTGCCTAGAGTTGGAATACTTGTGACTAGTAGTGAAATACTTGTGGCTAGAGTTGGAATACGTGTGACTAGTGGTGAAATACTTGTGACTAGAGTTGGAATACGTGTGTTGTGCGCCCCCTACGGAGATTGTCACCTCAGACCTAGGTTCCCCATCTTTTCTCACTTCTACGCAGTCCAATAGAGGAGAATGGGAGGAGTCATGTGACTACGTATAATGACTCCCCGCACATTATATTGGGGGGTCATTCTCATGACTCCGCTCCAGGGTGTGACCAGAGTTGTCATCCATCCTGTGTCTTTGGGTTCCTTAGGCCTTTGTGTTCTCCCCAGGGTTTTCCGGCCGAGGACAGAAGGTCTTGGTGTTTGTTTCCCCTTCTCACCCTTTCCGTGACCTTTGGATCCATCTCTCACCCCCTTGTTTGCTGATAGTTCAGTTCCGCTTCACAAGTTCTCACCACCCAGTGTCACAGGGACCTTCCAGGACCAGGGTCCCGCTCCCCGAGAACCCCATAGCAGCATACAGGATACCCCTGGCTTGCTGCAGGTTTGCAGCCTATCCATTTCTACCTGAGGTCGGCACCATGCGACTGATTTTGGCTGTGCGGACGGATGGACTTGCCCTTGTTTTGGGCGCTGTGCCACGCTGTGCTGGGTGTGAATTCCTGTGTTATGTGTTCCAGGTGCTGCCGCAGCTCTTGTGTCGTGTGTTCAGGGGTGGGGGGAGGGGTTCGGGGTTTTCTCACTTTCCTATTGTCATTTCGGGAAGTCCCAGGTACATATCATTACCGGGGGAAGTAGAGCGACCGCGGATCCCAGCCCTTGTCACCAGCACCTGCCTAAGAGAACAGTAGCCCCAGGAGTGCAGTATTACGAGGATGTGGCGGTATTTTGGCCGCCCGGTTACTGTCAGGTTCAGATTTGCATAATGAAAACAATTAGAGATCAGGTCGGACTTGATTTAATTCTTCCTTGTTCAGGGTTTTTTCTCTGATTCCCCGATGTGTCACATTCCCCCCGGGTCCTCGTCACTTCCTCGTATCTTCTTCTTGCACCATCTCCAGTAATCGCTTTCTGATGAAATCTGACGACATAACGTCCTGTACAAGGAAAGTGCAAGGTTTATTCCACGAGACGCTGAACACTTATCTCCGTCTGGACACTCCCGGCAGCTGTGGAGCATAATAATACACCTCAGCTGCTGCAGAACCTCCTAATACACACCTCAGCTGCTGCAGAACCTCCTAATACACCCCTCAGCTGCTGCAGAACCTCCTAATACACACCTCAGCTGCCGCAGAACCTCCTAATACACCTCAGCTGCTGCAGAACCTCCTAATACACCTCAGCTGCTGCAGAACCTCCTAATACACCCCTCAGCTGCCTGCAGAACCTCCTAATACACCCCTCAGCTGCTGCAGAACCTCCTAATACACACCTCAGCTGCCGCAGAACCTCCTAATACATGCCTCAGCTGCCTGCAGAACCTCCTAATACCACCTCAGCTGCTGCAGAACCTCCTAATACACCTCAGCTGCTGCAGAACCTCCTAATACACCTCAGCTGCTGCAGAACCTCCTAATACACACCTCAGCTGCTGCAGAACCTCCTAATACACCTCAGCTGCTGCAGAACCTCCTAATACACCTCAGCTGCCGCAGAACCTCCTAATACATGCCTCAGCTGCTGCAGAACCTCCTAATACACCTCAGCTGCTGCAGAACCTCCTAATACACCTCAGCTGCTGCCAGAACCTCCTAATACACCTCAGCTGCTGCAGAACCTCCTAATACACCTCAGCTGCTGCAGAACCTCCTAATACCACACCTCAGCTGCCGCAGGAACCTCCTAATACATGCCTCAGCTGCTACAGAACCTCCTAATACACCTCAGCTGCTGCAGAACCTCCTAATACACCCCTCAGCTGCTGCAGAACCTCCTAATACACACCTCAGCTGCTGCAGCTGCTGCAGAACCTCCTAATACACACCTCAGCTGCTGCAGAACCTCCTAATACACACCTCAGCTGCTGCAGAACCTCCTTATATACACCTCAGCTGCTGCAGAACCTCCTAATACACACCTCAGCTGCTGCAGAACCTCCTAATACACCTCAGCTGCTGCAGAACCTCCTAATACACACCCTCAGCTGCTGCAGAACCTCCTAATACACACCTCAGCTGCTTGCAGAACCTCCTAATACACCTCAGCTGCTGCAGAACCTCCTAATACACCTCAGCTGCTGCAGAACCTCCTAATACACACCTCAGCTGCTGCAGAACCTCCTAATACACCTCAGCTGCTGCAGAACCTCCTAATACACCTCAGCTGCTGCAGAACCTCCTAATACACCTCAGCTGCTGCAGAACCTCCTAATACACACCTCAGCTGCTGCAGAACCTCCTAATACACACCTCAGCTGCTGCAGAACCTCCTAATTACACCTCAGCTGCTGCAGAACCTCCTAATACACCTCAGCTGCTGCAGAACCTCCTAATACACACCTCAGCTGCTGCAGAACCTCCTAATACACCTCAGCTGCTGCAGAACCTCCTAATACACCTCAGCTGCTGCAGAACCTCCTAATACACCACCTCAGCTGCTGCAGAACCTCCTAATACACACCTCAGCTGCTGCAGAACCTCCTAATACACACCTCAGCTGCTGCAGAACCTCCTAATACACACCTCAGCTGCTGCAGAACCTCCTAATACACCTCAGCTGCTGCAGAACCTCCTAATACACCTCAGCTGCTGCAGAACCTCCTAATACACCTCAGCTGCTGCAGAACCTCCTAATACACACCTCAGCTGCTGCAGAACCTCCTAAATACACCTCAGCTGCTGCAGAACCTCCTAATACACCTCAGCTGCTGCAGAACCTCCTAATACACCTCAGCTGCTGCAGAACCTTCCTAATACACCTCAGCTGCTGCAGAACCTCCTAATACACACCTCAGCTGCTGCAGAACCTCCTAATACACACCTCAGCTGCTGCAGAACCTCCTAATACACACCTCAGCTGCTGCAGAACCTCCTAATACACACCTCAGCTGCCTGCAGAACCTCCTAATACACACCTCAGCTGCTGCAGAACCTCCTAATACACACCTCAGCTGCTGCAGAACCTCCTAATACACACCTCAGCTGCTGCAGAACCTCCTAATACACACCTCAGCTTGCTGCAGAACCTCCTAATACACACCTCAGCTGCTGCAGAACCTCCTAATACACCTCAGCTGCTGCAGAAACCTCCTAATACACACCTCAGCTGCTGCAGAACCTCCTAATACACACCTCAGCTGCTGCAGAACCTCCTAATACACACCTCAGCTGCTGCAGAACCTCCTAATACACCTCAGCTGCTGCAGAACCTCCTAATACCTCAGGGAACCCAACCACGGTAGCCAACTCCTATCAACTCAGCTGGCTCCAGAACCTCCTAATACACACCTCAGCTGCTGCAGAACCTCCTAATACACACCTCAGCTGCTGCAGAACCTCCTAATACACACCTCAGCTGCTGCAGAACCTCCTAATACACCTCAGCTGCTGCAGAACCTCCTAATACACACCTCAGCTGCTGCAGAACCTCCTAATACACCTCAGCTGATTTCTGTGGTTTATCCTACTGCTGGGGACGCTTCTGTATCTTTAAGGTCTCTTTATCTGACGTCTGCGGAGCTCTGAGTAAACCTCGCAGGACTCAGCGGTTCATTCTGTTCCAGCACGACCAGTACATGACCTCGCTCACCCGCACACACCGAGGACGTCTTGTTCCGGTCACTTTCTGATAGTCTTATCAGCCTGGTGTAGGAGACAGTAAATAGACAACCGGAGTGACTACGGCCCTGACCATCTCCTCCCTGTCTGTGGTCAGTTTCTGAGACAGTCAGGTTGTCAGGCAGCGCCTGGTGCGATTTTCTCTGGAAATGTGGGGGATTTTCTTCCAGTTACACATTACTCAGCTCTTTCCAGTAACATATCATCATACTGGTTAAAAATGAAAGTAAAAGCACACGGGCGACCAAACAGCAGACGTACAGAGCTGAGTCTACCGGGACCGCCACTGCCGGTGAGATCCCCAGAACCCCATAAGCCTCGTCCTCCAGAGCGTTTACTGCAAATACCGGACTATCGGACGTGAGTCAAGACGACGCCTCCAGCGCCTAACGTCTCTGTGTTTGCATTTCTCCAGGACGCTGGATTGTATAAGGAAGCGATGCACGAAGAAGTAAAATTGGGGGCGTCTTACATCGTAAGACTGCTGAACCGGCACCAAAGACTGGACCGCGAGCAGGTGGAGAAATTTACCGAAACCCTCACCTCCATCTTATGCGACAAGTTTGAAGGACACTGGTATCCGGAGAGTCCCCAGAAAGGCCAGGCCTACAGGTAAGGACAACTGCGGGTCTCCTCAGGGGCGGGGTCTGGGTAAAGTCATCACCTGCAGCCCAGGATAACCGGAATCCAGAACACAATGGGTTAAAAACATGGACAGCACTTCTAATGTCAGGGGCGTCTTCTAATCTCAGGGGCGTCTTCTAATGTCAGGGGCGTCTTCTAATGTCAGGGACGTCTTCTAATCTCAGGGGCGTCTTCTAATATCAGGGGTGTCTTCTAATATCAGGGGCGTCTTCTAATCTCAGGGGTGTCTTCTAATCTCAGGGGACGTCTTCTAATGTCAGGGGCGTCTTCTAATCTCAGGGGCGTCTTCTAATGTCAGGGGCGTCTTCTAATCTCAGGGGCGTCTTCTAATATCAGGGGTGTCTTCTAATATCAGGGGCGTCTTCTAATCTCAGGGTGTCTTCTAATCTCAGGGGACGTCTTCTAATATCAGGGGCGTCTTCTAATCTCAGGGGTGTCTTCTAATGTCAGGGGCGTCTTCTAATCTCAGGGGCGTCTTCTAATGTCAGGGGCGTCTTCTAATATCAGGGGTGTCTTCTAATATCAGGGGCGTCTTCTAATCTCAGGGGACGTCTTCTAATGTCAGGGGCGTCTTCTAATATCAGGGACGTCTTCTAATGTCAGGGGCGTCTTCTAATATCAGGGACGTCTTCTAATGTCAGGGGCGTCTTCTAATATCAGGGGCGTCTTCTAATCTCAGGGGACGTCTTCTAATGTCAGGGGCGTCTTCTAATGTCAGGGGCGTCTTCTAATATCAGGGGCGTCTTCTAATCTCAGGGGACGTCTTCTAATGTCAGGGACGTCTTCTAATGTCAGGGGTGTCTTCTAATGTCAGGGGACGTCTTCTAATGTCAGGGGTGTCTTCTAATGTCAGGGGCGTCTTCTAATCTCAGGGACGTCTTCTAATCTCAGGGGCGTCTTCTAATGTCAGGGGCGTCTTCTAATGTCAGGGGCGTCTTCTAATCTCAGGGGCGTCTTCTAATCTCAGGGGCGTCTTCTAATCTCAGGGGCGTCTTCTAATCTCAGGGGCGTCTTCTAATCTCAGGGGCGTCTTCTAATCTCAGGGGCGTCTTCTAATCTCAGGGGCGTCTTCTAATGTCAGGGGCGTCCTCTAATGTCAGGGGCGTCCTCTAATGTCAGGGGCGTCTTCTAATCTCAGGGGCGTCTTCTAATCTCAGGGGGCGTCTTCTTATCTCAGGGGTGTTTTATGTGTACGGTCGGGGCATGCTGGGAGTTGTAGTTTTACAATGGCTAAGGGGCCACAGGTTAGGGAGACACCTCTAGCAGATCCGATCTGTCGAGATCTAATCATCTTATGCACCTCCTCTGATCCCAGGTGTATCCGGATGGAAAAAAACATGGCGATAGATGACTCCGTATTACGGGCCTGCGTTCGGAGCGGTCTGCGCTGCTCACAGTTGGCTTTTCCCAAAAACATGTATATATGGATTGATCCAAAGGAGGTGAGCTGCAGGTAAGTCCAACACACAGCAACCAGTTATCTGGTAATCTGATAATCCGGCACCTGCTATCACAGAATGTAGATTAGAAGCGAGGAGAACCATTTCAGAATCTAAGTCCGGCCCTGAAAAGCCCCTCCCCATGGAGGTCCCACATCATGGATGGGAGGTAGGATCACAAACCCTAGAGGTCTTCATGTAGAGTTTCCTTTCGTCCTCAGGTTAGGAGAGAGCTGTAGCCCCTTCATTGTGAAGGTTCCAGAAGAATCCAAGAAGGAGACAGTCGAGGAGAAACCGGAACAGGACACGTCAGACTACCACTCAGACGGCTCAAGCAGATCTCCGTCAGAATGCTCCAGCGAGGATGAAGAAAGCGTCACAAGCAAACGGAAATCGCCTGCGAAAGATACTCAGAAAATGGTGAGTCCGCGGGATAATGTCTGGTTTGTATGATAGAAGGATGATCACGTAGGATGCCACGTTCTGGAGACAAGTGTAATGGCAAGCAGCGGTGACTCTGTGGACTTTCGACTCTGCCTGTTGGCACTGAGTCACCAGATCTGGTCTGTTATTGTCCTCCCATCTCCTCCTTAAAGAAGAACTCCTGCAAAATTTCTTATTCTCTGACCTGTTAGAAAGGTGCATGATGTAATCTGTAGTGAATGTAATCTTCTCATCAGAGACTGTATCTGTGAGTTATCCCCTCTTTTCTTATTGTAGCTGGGTCATGTGACCAACTCCCTGACCTCCAACTGACCCAGGACAGGAAGTGGTTACTTCTCGATTCATTCCTATGAGACTGAAGTGAGGCTCCCATAGGAATACATAGAGAAATAGACTTCCTGTCCACACATAAGATGCTGTGTTATCTGGTGAGTCTGATTGCTGGTCACATGACACAGATGAGAAACATCAGGGAGATATAACTCACAAATACAGACACTGGTAAGAAAATGACATTCACTACAGATTACATCATGTACATTTCTAGCAGGACAGGGAATAAAACTTTTTGCGGAAGTTCTTCTTTAAAGAACGTTTCTACCTGAAATCCAAAAATTACATAGTAACTAACATGGCCGCCTTTAAAACGGAGGCGACCCACTAGCAAACGTTCAGGTGGTGACCCAGCTTTTCCAAGCTCCTGAATGGTAAACCTCTTCAGTTATGTAATGATGTATCCTCTACTATCGTGGCTCGTCTAGGCAGGTCTGCTGTGTGGACCAGTGAAAAGCTGGGTGACTACCTATGTCGGTACTCTATAGGTGGTCATATTGGATATCGCATTGTTTTTCCATGTGGAAATGCCCTTCAATAAGTTTGTCAGGCCAGGAAAGATTTTTTTTTTAAATTCTCAGAATGGCTTAAAAATATAAAAAGTATTATTCACCTTCCTGATCCCCTGCCGCTCCAGATC
>ONZH01001510.1:0-36036 GCA_900303285.1 Rhinella marina | reverse complement strand
CGCTCATCTCTATTAATGATCTTGTAGAAGGCTTGCACAGTAATATATCAATTTTTGCAGATGACACTAAACTGTGTAAAGTAATTAACACAGAAGAGGACAGTACACTGCTACAGATGGATCTGGATAGATTAGAGGCTTGTACAATCACAGAAAAAATGTGGTCTAAAATGGCAAAAAATTGCTCAGACCCCATATGCTGTTGGGCATATCAAACCGGGGGAGCAATTCCTGCACATGTGATCCATTGCTAACAGCAATCCCCAGCAAAAATGCATACAATGGAGGATGCCTGCAGAGGACCACATGTATCACAAAACCATCCTACACAAGGTAACAAATTGTGTGGATGTGGCAAACTATATAATCAAACAATCACTAATAAAGGTGCACTGCGGCGGTAATGCAATTGACAATATATGGCTAAACCCTCACGCTTATGTTAAAATGAGACTTTCGCCAATATATTGTTACTAGCTGAAGGACAAGGATATCGAGAGTGACCTCTACAGTGCCCGCTCCTTTAACAGTGACCTCTACAGCAGCCCGCCCCTTTAACAGTGACCTCTACAGTGGCCCGCCCCTTTAACAGTGACCTCTACAGCATCCCGTCCCTTTAAGAGTGACCTCTACAGCATCCCGCCCCTTTAACAGTGACCTCTACAGCAGCCCGCCCCTTTAACAGTGACCTCTACAGAAGCCTGCCCCTTTAACAGTGACCTCTACAGCAGTACACCCCTTTAACAGTGACCTCTACAGCAGCCCGTCATTTAACAGTGACCTTTAAAGCAGGCTGCCCCTTTAACAGTGATCTCTACAGCAGCCCACCCCTTTAACAGTGACCTCTACAGCAGCCCGCCCCTTTAACAGTGACCTCTACAGCAGCCCGCCCCTTTAACTGTGACCTCCACAGCAGCTAGAGTGGCCACTGTCTTCACCCCAGAAAGACAGACCTCACCGACCATTCCTCCAAACGTGAAACAGCGCCCCCAGTTCCCATGAAGACACACCACTAAACATGAGGCCATGCCCCCTTGGCTCCGTGAAGACACGGAGGAGAAGCTGTATGAGTGTGAGCTACTGAAAGGGTGGACATCCCTGTGTCTGTCCAGGCACTGTGTCGGACGGAGAACAGGTAGCCAGAAAACTGGACTGTCCAGCCTAAAGCCGGACATCTGGCCACCCTAACATCAGCCTGCCCCTAGGGTGGCCAGAGGTCTTGTTTTAGGCTGGACATTCTGGCTTTCAGACTCCCTGTCCTCTGTCATGCGCAGGGCCTGGATGGACACAGGGGTATCCTTTTGAACAGCTCACTCTCAGCAGCAGAACTGTGCAGTCTGAGCAATGAGCTGCAGGGAGAAAGTCACCCTCCCCCCACCCCTGCAGCTGAAAGAAGGTGATTTTTACCTATATTTTTAATCCCGGTCAAATGGGAGGGGCATGGCCTGACTGAGTCAGGGGAGTGGCTTAGTGGGATCTGGAGGTGGGGCTTTTAATTCCTTCTTTGGACGGTGGCCTGAATTACAGGTCGATGCCATAGTAATTTAGGAGGAAGGTGGATAGCAGTGGAAGAATACATCTTTTATTACTACTGAACAGTAAATATGTGAAATTTACATTATATAAGGTAATGATTGATGATGAATTAGTCTAAAACATAAGTTATATTTATGGTAACCGAAATACCCCTTTACCATTGTCATCCACAGTGCTCTGCCTCTTTAATGCAGACCTACAGCAGTGAACTGGCTAGGTTGTCATAGAAACCTGGTGTGTGGATACTGCCTGTGAGCTTCTATTGGCTAAGGGTCATGTGACCAGGCTACTATTGGCTAATGCATTTTTTGGGAATATCTCAGGAATGGTACGTCCTGGAGAGCTGAAAACTGTTCTAAAACCTTCCCGGACACCTGATGTACATGTGTGCCAAATTTTGTGATTGTAGCTACAGTGGTGCGGATTCCTATAGCGGACATACACACACACACACACACACACATACACTCAGCTTTATATATTAGATATCAAGAACATACTGGAGCCTGAGCACCGCGTCAAGGTATCTAAGAGTGGCACGGGACCTAACACTAACCTGCCTTGCAGTATGGGCAATGGCGGAAGGAGCATATAGGCCAACACACAATAACCAACTCCTAGTTACCTCCAGCGTGAGATCACACATACAATGGGAGGAGGGAGGAGACTATAAGCCCCACCTGCCAATGACTCAAGCTGCACAGGTGCACCAGAATGTTACCATAAGATGTAAGTAATGGTACTTTCAAACCTGGAGTTGCCACACCTCCAGGTGTAAATGTTTAAATACAATCACAGAAAAAAATGTGGTCTAAAATGGCAGAAAATTGCTCAGACCCCATATGCTGTTGCGCATATCAAACCAGGGGAGCAATTCCTGCACATGTGATCCGTTGCTTTATTAGTGATTGTTTGATTATATAGTTTGCCACATCCACACAATTTGTTACCTTGTGTAGGAGGGTTTTGTGGTACATGTTGTCCGCCGCAGGCATCCTCCATTTTATGCATTTTTGCTGGGGATTGCTGTTAGCAACGGATCACATGTGCAGGAATTGCTCCCCCAGTTTGATATGCCCAACAGCATATGGGGTCTGAGCAATTTGCTACCATTTTAGATTACGTTTTTTTTCTGTGATTGTATTTAAACATTTACACCTGAAGGTGTGGCAACTCCAGGTTTGAATGTACCATTACTTACATCTTATGGTAACATTCTGGTGCACCTGTGCAGCCTGAGTCATTGGCAGGTGGGGCTCATAGTCTCCTCCCTCCTCCCATTGTATGTGTGATCTCACGCTGGAGGTAACTAGGAGTTGGTTGCTGTGTGTCGGCCTATATGCTCCTTCCGCAATTGCCCATACGGCTAGGCAGGTTAGTGTTAGGTCCCGTGCCACTCTGAGATACCTTGACTCGGTGCTCGGGCTCCGGTATGTTCTTATACAGGTTATAATAACTAGAGAAGGGTTCTTGAACAAGAGAGTTATTCTAATTGCCTGATTAGAGTCGGGAGATATTTTTTCCCCTAAAATGTGGAATATTGGCTTCTGCCTCATAGTATGTTTTTTTGCCTTTCTCTGGATCAACTTGCAAGAAAACAGGCTGAATTGGATGTACAGATGTCTTTTTTTTCAGCCTTGCAAACTATATTACCATGTTAATTTTACTGAATATAAAAAATATAAAAATAATGGGGGTCATTTATTAAGACCAACGTTTTAGACGTCAACCTCTACATAATTTCGCCATATCCAGCTCTGGATACAGGCATAGAAAATGATGAATGAGATGGGTCTGCTGACCTGTCCCCTTCCCCGCCCATGCCATGCCCACTTTTTTAGACCTGGTGTGAGCAAGGGATTGCGTTGCAATCTGAGCCAGAAATACATCTAATATAGGTCTATTTCTGATTTGTAAATGACTAGAGATGAGCGAATCGAATCTGATGGAGTGGAATTCGATCCGAATTTCAGGAAAAATTTGATTCGCAACGAAGTCGAATTTCCTAGCAATCCGTGGT
Source organism: Rhinella marina (assembly GCA_900303285.1). Taxonomy (NCBI): domain Eukaryota; kingdom Metazoa; phylum Chordata; class Amphibia; order Anura; family Bufonidae; genus Rhinella; species Rhinella marina. Next base: position 32,480 of record ONZH01001510.1, on the reverse strand, counting down.
AACGAATCGTCTTTTCTTTTTTCCCAAAATTGTTAAGCCGTTGTGCAAGGCAGTGAGCAAAGTATATTTTTTCAAACAGTATGTCAGACAGAGAGGTGACAGGCCCTTCACAGGGGAGGGGCAGTGGCACAAATGTTTCTGGAACAGGCACAGGTCGCATCAGAGGAAGGGGACGTGGCAGTAGGGGTCACTAGGCGAGGCCAGAGCTACCGGTGTTATCTAGCGGTCGTGTGTTGACCACCAACCCAGCAGTTCTTAAATAGTTGACTCGGTCATCGACTTCCTCCCAGATGACATCTGAAACCCCCAGCCAAGAGTCGGTGGGTTTGTCAGACACAACCCTTAGTTGGCATGGCCCGGGAGCAGGTCCAGTGCCCTCACCTGTCCTCAACCTGCCTCTGTCTTTTTCAGTTCCCTCAGCCAGAGAAGTACTATATGCTGTGGGCTCTGCGCCACTATACAGCGAGGACAAACTGCTTGAGGACAGTCAGCAGCTACTGGCCAGCCAAGAGGTGGGGCAGACATCCGCTGCTTCTTCCAGTAGGCGGGCAAGTACTGATGAGGAGAGTGGAGTGGGAGGTTATGTTGCGAGCGGTTAGGCTTTGTATACCGAGACAGTTGAGGAGGACATCAGTGACGTGCAAACAGTAGTCGATGATGATGTAGCCGATCGCACTTGGGAGCCAGGTGAAGCAAGGACATCATTATCATCATTGGGAGAAGAGGTTGGCAGCTTGCACATCAGGCAGCAGTGCAGCCAGTCGGTAGTGTGGCCGGGAGTCAGCAGAGTGGCAGCAGTGCGAGGTAGGGAGCCAAACGGGCACGGAGTAGACCACCCTCTTCGCAGGTGCTTTCCGGCCTTGAAAATAGCGGCGCAGGGGCTCACCGAGGCAGCGGAGGTAGCAGTCAGTCAGTGCGGAGTGTTGGTGGTAAAATCACCTACTCGGCGGTGTGGCAGTTTTTCGTCAAGCCGCCGGAGGAGGTGAACATGGCTATATGTAGAATCTGTGGGCAGAAAGTGAAGCGTGGCCAGGGTGCTAATGTTGGCACCACGGCCCTGCGCCAACATATACAGTGTCACCATAAAGTGGCCTGGGAGAACCGTGGCTCAGATGTGGTGGTCCAGTCTGCCGCAGCATCAACCAGTGGCACATATCCCATTTCAGGCAGTCAAGGCTCCAACACCTCTGCCGAAGGGAGCTGTCTGTCTTTCCCATTATCTACCGGTCCTGATGCTCCTGCTCCTCGTCCTCTTATTCCTCGCCACTTATTACGCCAGCAGTTGTTCAACGAGGCGATTGCCAAGAGACAGCAGTACGCGTCCAGCCATCCTACGGCACAGAAGCTGACCGTGCTCTTGTCCAAGTTGCTGGTGCTGCAGTCCCTCCCTTTTCAAGTGGTGGACTCTGCACCCTTCAGAGAACTGATGGCTTGTGCCAAGCTAAGGTGGAGAGTCCCAAGCCGTCATTTCTTTGCAAAAAAGGCAGTACCAGCCCTGCACAAATATGTAGAAGAGAAGGTGGCCCAGTCCTTGAGCCTGTCGGTGTCTGCCAAAGTGCATGGCGTGTGGAGTTGTAACTATGGTCAGGGACAGTACTTGTCCTTTACGGCCCACTGGGTGAATGTGCTTCCTGCCCAGTCACACGAACTTGGACAAGGTGACGCCACTTTCTCCTCCTTGTTGTCAAACTGCTGATCCTGTGCCAATGTCCGCCTCCTTCTCCACCACCTCAGCCTCCACTGCAGGGACAAGTCATAGTGCTCCTCCAGCATGCCACATGTGCAGGGCACGGCAGTGTCACGCAGTTCTACACCTGGTTTGCCTGGGCGAACGAAGTCACACAGGGGAGGAACTGCTCCGTGTCATGCAAGAAGAAATCGATTCCTGGCTTTCTCTGTGACAACTTAAAATCGGAACCATGGTGACAGATAACAGAAAGAACATGGTGTCCGCGCTGCGCCAAGGAGGGCTGAGCCATGCGCCCTGCATGGCGCACGTATTTAATCTGGTTGTCAAACGGTTCCTCAAGTCTTCCACCCATTTAAAAATGGCCAGGAAACTTTGCATGCACTTCAGCCATTCCTACACTGCCAAGCACACCCTCCTTGAGCTGCAGCGGCAGAACGGCGTCCCCCAACATAGGGTGATATGTGGCGTTTCCACCCGTTAAAATTCCACCCTCCATATGTTGGACCGACTATACGAACAGAGAAAGTCCATTAATGATTTCTTGATGATACAAGCAGACAGGAGTACTCCCCTGTGTAATTTTTATGTCAGCCAGTGGCAGCTCATGCGTGACACCTGCTCTTACTCAGGCCATTTAAGGAGGCCACGTTATTCGTCAGTCACCAGGAATACGGGATGAACAACGTCATTCCACCACTGCTTCACGTCCTGGAACAGATGCTGCAAAATCTGTCTGGTCAGGGGAGTGGAGACGTGGCGACTACATCTCATGGCCACATGAGTCTGGTGGGGGCTGAACTGGAGGAGGAGGACATTGGAGCAAAGCAAAGTCTGTCGAAATTAGTGGTTTTTCTACCCAGGTGATAGAAGAGGAGGAGCAGGAGCAGCCAGAGGAGGTAGATGGAGATGAGGAAGATGAGGCAGATGACCCAGAGACACCATGGCAGTATACAGTGGAGTTGGAGGCAGGGAGTCCCTCCGAGTCACTTGCGCAGATGGCCCGCTGCATGCTGATTTGCCTGGGTAGCGACAGACGAATAGTCACCACTCGGCACAGGGATGACTTCTGGCTCTCCACCCTCTTGGACCCTTTCTACCAGTCTAAAATGGGGGCCTTTTTTTCACCTGCTGAAAGGGAGGACAAACTGAACTACTATAGAGACATCCTATGTAGACAGTGGGCTGCTGCCTATCTGCGTCATCGTCCATCCTCTCGCAGGTCTGACCGGGGGGTCCCTCAGTGCTCACATACCACTGCCATGGCTGCGGTGGGGGGTAGGAGCAGTACCAGCTCCATCAGCAGCAACGTGAGTCTGGAGTCGCTGATGAGCAGCTTTCTTCACCCGCCTAGTGAGGAAAGTATTCACCAGCAGCAGCAGCTAGACCTGGAGCAGACCAGGACAGCACCCTGCCACCCCACATTGAAGATCCGCTGGACTACTGGGCAGCCAAACTGGATTTATGGCCGCAACTGGCCGAGTTTGCACTGGAGAAGCTGTCCTGCCCGGCCAGTAGTGTGGCATCAGAGCGGGTGTTTAGTGCAGCGGGGGCCATAGTTACACCAAGGAGAACTCTGTCCACCCAAAATGTGGAAAGACTCACCTTTGTCAAGATGAATCAGGCATGGATCAGCCGGGATTTCCAACCACCAACGCCTGATGCGTCACATTAGATCATTCATGCTGTTTTTTGACTGTTTCTTCTGGCTGGCTACCTGCCTCACCAAATACTCTCATGCTGCCACCTGCCTGATGCCACACATTTGATGCTCCTTCTTACAGCCACCATCGTCAGCGGGTAGTGTTATTTCCACCCACCTCCCCACACTGTCGTCGTGCTACTCTATAGTCTGCTGATGCTGCTACTGCCTACATAATGTCATCATACCATTCTGTAGTCTGCCCATGCTGCTGTTGCTGCTATTACTGGCTCCATAATGTCGTTGGACTAATCTGTTGCCTCGAAATTAAACTTTTGATATTTGCTCGGTGGGCCTCTGAGTAGGAAATTAAACTTACAGACATTTGTGATTTTGGGGACACGGAAATTTTAATTACTGACATGTGATATTTGCTCAGTGGGCCTCTGACTCGGAAATTAAACTTACAGACATGTGATATTTGCTCGGTGGGCCTCTGACTCAGAAATTAAACTTACAGACATGTGATATTTGCTCACTGGGACTGTGACTCGGAAATTTTACTTACTGACATGTGATATTTGCTCGGTGGGCCTCTGACTCGGAAATTAAACTTAAAGACAATAGTGATTTTGGTGACACGGAAATTTTACTTACTGACGTGATATTTGCTCGGTGAGCCTCTGACTCGGAAATTAAACTTAGACATTAGTGATTTTGGTGACACGGAAATCTTACTTACTGACATGTGATATTTGCTCGGTTAGCCTCTGACTCGGAAATTAAACTTAGACATTAGTGATTTTGGTGACACGGAAATTTTACTTACTGACGTGATATTTGCTCGGTGAGCCTCTGACTCAGAAATTAAAATTGACAACGGTTGACACTTGTTCTACATCAATTCCTCTGGCATAGACATTAGTGGTTATGAGAACTTTTAGCTTCCTATCTCTGTCTTCGTACCACCCTGGCCTCTAAATTCTACTCCTGCTGCCACTTCCACACTCTGTTATTGTGCCACTCTGTGGCCTCCAAATTTTACGACTGCTGCTGCAACTTCCACGCTCTGTCATTGTTCCACTCTGTGGCCTCCAAATTTTACGACTGCTGCCACTTACACACTCTGTCATTGTGCCACTCTTTGGCCTCAAAATTCTACTGCTGCTGCCGCCACTTCCACAGTCTGTCATTGTGCCACTCTGTGGCCTCAAAATTCTAACAGTACTGCTGCCACTTGCACACTGTGCAGGTCAAACTTGACAACGGTTCACACTTGATCAATTCCTCAGGCACAGACATTAGTGGTGATGAGAAATTTTCCCTTCCCATCTCTGTCGTCATGCCACTCTGGCCTCATAACCTCATCGTGCCACTCCGGCCTGACCTCATAATTCTGCTACTACGGTTGCTGCCACTTGCCCACCCTGTCATTGTGCCACTGTGTGGCCTCATAATGCTACAGCTACTGCCACTGCCTCCTATATACTGTCGTTGTTCCGCTCTGTGGTCTCCTGATGCTACAGCTGCTGCCACTGCCTCCTATATACTGTCGTTATGCCACTCTGTGGTCTTCTGATGCTACAGCTGCTGATACTGCCTCCTCTACTCTGTCGTTGTGCCACTGTGTAACTTCATAGTTCTTCACTACTGTCATTTGCAGTCTTTTCATTGGGCCTGTCTGTGACTGCGAAATTCTACTGATTGATTTCAATCTTGTCCACCTACTAGTCGTTGTGCCACTCTGTGGTCTCCTGATGCTACAGCTGCTGTCACTGCCTCCTCTACACTATCGTCGTACCACTTTGTGGTCTCTTGATGCTACAGCTGCTGCCACTGCCTCCTATACACTGTCGTCGTGCCATTCTGTGGTCTCCTGATGCTTCTGTCACTGCCATCTTCACACTGTCTGGGGGGGCTCTGCTAGTTTAAGCATGTAATAGAACATGTTCTGTAAGAAATCTATGTGGAATCAGTGAATTGGTGTAAAAAGAGTGCGCTCTTTCACTCCATAGTAGGATCTTGGGCCTCTGCATGGTTCTTTATAGCTGGCACTAACATTGATCTGTAAGGCTGAGTTCATACTTGAGTTATTTGGTGAGTTTTGGCCCCATAACTGCCCAAATACATAAAGTGTGCAGCGATTCTAAGAGCGACGCCTGTTATCTGCATGTCATACTGGCTCACAGTATTGTTTCACTACCACAGCAGACTCCCAATGCATGTTACTGCAAGGCACAGTGTTCTACACCATTATACAGGCTCTCTGCAGCCCGGAAGTAGACGTTTTTTTAACACGATTCGCCACAAATTTATTCGGATCGAAATGAATCTTTCCGGAAAATTCGGCGAACCAGCCAAATTGAATTTTTGAAAAATTTGCTCATCTCTATAAATGACCCTTAATGTGTTTGGTGTTTTTCATTTTGTACATGCAACTTGCATTTTTATATTTGTGCTCAAGATTAAGCCAATCCCAGAGGTCTGCAGCTCATTTTCACCCTTGTTGCTGATGCACCTTTAATGACTGAACAAACTATAATCTTCTGTAAGCTCTTTACTCGGTCATTATTTTCACTTGGCTCATTACAAAGAGACTTTGGATGTGTCTAGGGAAATTTCATTTAGTTATATTATTTATTTTACATTATATCATGGACAATCTTAAAGGTTTTTTTCCGGGATTTCGCTACTGATGCCCTATCCTCAGGATATCAGGTTATCAGTAAGGTTGAGCGAACACGAACCGTACCGAACTTTGCGAGTTCGGGTGCCCGGACCCGAACCCAGACTTTTTCACAAAAGTTCGGGTTCGAGTTTGGTGTACGGGTAATTTTATTATTTTCGCTTATAACATGGTTATAATGGAAAATAATAGCATTCTTAAGACAGAATGCTAAATAAAATGGCCTTGGACCTGCGATGATGTCATCGTGCTTACCACGTGGTGAGCGCGGTGACGTCACCGCAGGTCCTGAAAGAAAAAGAATGAAAGTTCGGGTCAAGTTTGGGTCCCGAACCCGAACTTTGACCTGAAGTTTGGCCGAACCCGGCGAACCCGAACTTCCTTGGGTTCACTCATTCCCTAGTTATCAGTATTTGATCGGTGGGGGCCGACACCTGGGACCCCCGCCGATCAGATGTTTGAGAAGGCACCGGCGCTCCCGTGAGCACCGTGGCCTTCTCTTTACTTTTCCTAGGCCAGTGACATCACGTTCATCGGTCACATGGCCTAGGAGCAGCTCAGCCCCATTCAAGTGAATGGGACTGAGCATGATACCAAGCACAGCCGCTGTACAATGTACGGCGCTGTGCTTGGTAAACAGCGAGAAGGTAGCGGCGCTCACAGGAGCGCCGGTGCCTTCTCAAACAGCTGATAGGCAGGGGTCCCAGGTGTCAGACCCACACCGATCAGATAGTGATGACCTATTCTGAGGATAGGTCATCAGTAGTAAAATCCCAGAAAACCCCTTTAAAGCAGATCTGTCATCAGACCATGCTGCCCTATATACAGGCTGAGGCAGCATAACTTGAAGACAGGTCTACTCTACTCATAGCAAGCACTGCTCAAAATATTGTTCCATTTTGCTATTAAAGGGGTTTTCTGGGATTTTAATTTTGATTACCTCTCGTCAGAATAGGTCATCAATATCAGAGCTGACACCCAGCACCCCCGTCGATTAGCTGGATGAAGGTAAGGCTGCTCTCTGTGCGAGCAGTCTTCTGTTGTTTGTTTACCTGCTCGCCATCAAAATTGCAGTGAAGAGCAGGTGTAATACTAGCCTTCCCTTTCATTTCAATGGGACGGCTCGTTCCTATACACTTGAAGATCACTGTTTAGGGAAAATAGCTTTTTTAGAAACAAATTGAGCATTGTAAAACAGCACAAACAGAGCAACATGGGCTGGCATTTAACATGACAGTCTTAATCTATCCCCCACTGGCGTCAGTTGCCTCTAGGGGTAAGCGAATACTGCTTTGGACCCAAGATCCAAAGTCTATTCATTCCCCAAGTTCATTTTAATGCTGTATGGAGACCTGTATGGGATTTGTGAAGGCAAACTTTGTTAAGTCTGAAGTCGTGCAAGACTTCCGTGGAGAACTATGGCCTTTGATTCTACAACTTTAAAAAAAAAACCTTTTTAAAACAGCAATCCAAAGTTGGATCTGGTTCTGACTCATGTGACTTGGAACTTAACAAAGTTTGCCTCCACCAAGCCCATACATTTTAATGTTCTACAGAGACAGGTCTACAGCATTAAAACGAAGTTAGGGAACAAATCGACTTTGGATCTTGGGTCCGAAGCACGATTCTCTCACCCCTAGTTACCTCACAATTACTAATTGGTGCTTGGCTCTGAATAACTGTGGATATATAAACCAGCAAGGACATTTGTGTACATTTCAAGTATAATCCAAAGGCCCCTTTATACTGCCTGATGTTTGCTTGTTGGAGATAATCTGCCTGTGTAAAGGTGCCGCTGATTACTAATTACTAATTACTGTGATACTACATTTATATAGTTTCCCTGTTTTAATAGTGAAAAAATTAAAAACTTTGAATAAAAAGATATTTTTTGTCACCATATTCTGCCCCCATAAGTTTTATGATTACAGAGCTGTGTGAGGACTATTTTTTTGTCGGGGAATCTAGTTTTTATTGATACTATTTTGGAGCGTGTATGAATTTTAATAACTTTTTATTCAATTTCTGTTGAGAGGAGAAGCAACAAAAAAATAGTGAATTATCCATTTTGATTTTGTTTCTATTACAGGATAAATATGCTTATATTTTAATAGTGTGGGCATTTTAGGATGCAGTGATACCTGTGATGTTTACTTTTTAATATTTATTTTTATTTTAATTATGAGGAAAGGAGATTGATTTGATTTTTTGATTTTTTGTTTTTTAAGTCACCCTAGGTGGCTATAAAAAGCAATCATATTGCTTCTTCAATGCATTGCAATGGATTACCATTGCAATGCTTTGCAGATTCTTTAACTTCTCATGGAGCCCTGCCATCTGGAGGCTCAATAGAAACCATAGCTATAAGAGCCTTTGTTTCTTCAAGGTTGTTGAGCCCTGGGAACACAGCTCTCCCAGGAAAAGCTGCTTCAGATGCCATCCTCACAATTGACCATGACATCTGATGGTTAAATGTTTGTGATTTGTGTTATCGCCAATCACAGACATAAGCCAGGTTTCTGCTGTCTAAAACAGCAGAAACCTGGCTGCTATGGTACCTGCTGTACTTCCAAACAGGCAACATTTTTCAGATTGGACTTAGGGCTTGTTTACACTGCCGTGGTTTGGTTCGGCTCGGGTGCGGACCCATTCACTCTGTGTGCTGTCCGCATCCGTTGCTCCGTACCGTGGCCCCGCAAAAATTTTGAGTCATGTCCTATTCTTGTCCATTTTGCAGACAAGAATAGGCATTTCTATAGTGGGCCGCCCGTTCCGTAAATTGCGGAAGGCCCACGGGCGGCATCCGTATTTTGAAGATCCGCAATTTGCGGACCGTAAAATACAGCACGGTCGTGTGAACGAGCCCTTAGGGCTCGTTCACACGACCGTATTTTTCTTTCCGTATCCGTTCCATTTTTTTGCGGACCATATACGGAACCATTCATTTCAATGGGTCCGCAAAAAAAACGGAAGGTCTTCCGTGTGCATTCCATTTTCGTATGTCCATATTTCCGTTCTGCAAGATTATGAGTCTTGTCCTATTATTGTCCGCATCACAGACAAGGATAATACTGTTCTATTAGGGGCCAGCTGTTCCGTTCCGCAAAATACGGAATGCACACGGATGTCAACTGTTTTTTTGTGGATCCGTTTTTTTTCATACGGTCGAGTGCATGAGGCCTTAAGTTGTACATGTAAGGGCAGAGCTCTGGAAAGGGTTAAACCTCTTTGAGTTACACATTTTATATGCAAGGTATAAGGCAGGAACTGTTACAAGATGATAAAGCACCTGGTAAAAGAAGAGTAGTCCAGGAAGAGGGTTTTTTTTTCACTGGTCTTACTACATTACACTACACTATATTACTACACTACTACACTACACTACATTCACTGGTCTACTCTACATTGTGCGGTAGATTGGCTTTTGTGACTCTAGTAAAAAACGGATGCAACATGGATGTCACATGGACGTCATCCATATTTTATTGCGGATCCGCATTTTGCGGAACACAAAATACATTTGGTTGTGTGCTTGTAACCTTAGGCTGTTTTTACGCATTGGAGGAAATTTATCAAAGCTGGTGCAAAAGAAAACTAACTTAGTCGCCCACAGCAACCAATCTGATTCCCCCTTTCATTTTTCAAAACTACTGTGGAAAATGAAAGGATCAATCTAATTGGTTATTATGGGCAACTAATCCAGTTTTCCTTAACAACAATTTTGATAAATCTCCCCCTATATAGTTTTCTTGTGTTTTTGAGTGGTTTGGCATTTTTGGTGCCATTTTGTGATGTATTTTTTAGAGAATAAAATGTAGCACCAGGTGTTGCATGGAAGTCTATAGGAAATATTAAACACTGGACAAATTAGACTTTGTACCCTTTAAAATCACCACATGCTCTGGGTCTGATGCTTTTTCCTAACAATAGTGGCATTATAGGGGGTATATACTTTCCTATCTGGGCAAAAACATCTCAAAATGCCTTAAAAAACACAAACAGACAAAACTGTGTGCCAGCAGCCCAACAGAAGATACAAGGAAGCAACGTTAGTTGTACAGAACATTTCTTCCTTCCTTGATGTACTGCCAAGATTTTTTCTGAGTGAAGGTATTGTAATATTTCTTCTTAAATCACATTATCCACCTGCCAAATTGAAACTATTCTGCACAATCTGGCTGTTGTGTACTTTTATTAAAGCACTTTCACTTGTCAAAACACACAATAATTAGTTTAGAGGGAGGGTAAACTTACAAAAAGGCCAGAATGGTTAATTAATCCTCTCAGAATACTCCCTGTGTGACGAAAGCCAACCAGAAATAGCCATTGTGCTGTTGACATGATAAACTTGTTCATCTTCTCAGGCCAAATTTGTTAAGCTTCAGTGATGACAAAAGAGCTTTTTCTAGACTGTCAACGATAACAGCCAGGTTCTTCTTCACATTCATACATTTGGAGTTAACAGGAGGTAAAGTAGAATAAGTGAATTTCTATTTCTTTTTGGGGGGTTTTGGTGTAATTAGAAATGCACAATGGAGTCACAATGTTTATGAAGAGTGTATTTGTTCTCCTACACGTTCTACTTTCTATTCAAGATGCAATGTGATGATAATTGCTTTACCTTTCTTCATTCTAATGTAGGGCAGGAGACTAGTTGGGTGGAAAGTGTTTCATGGAAGTCTGTGGGACATGTGAGCTGGGTGCTGGAAGCCTTCGCTAGGGTACTTAAATGCCAGGAAAGGGCAGCAAGAGGAATCAACCAAAGTGTTCCATCTGCTAATAGTTTAAACTATTAGTTTAGGTAAAATTAAATGTAGCTCCACTTTAAACTACAGTTAAGATCTTTTATTTCTATATTCCTATGCAGGTCTGTCCTTAGTGCTTTGTGACCTGTGCAGTCACCTGTTCCTGATTAATTGTATAGTAGTATTATTTAGACATTGTATGGTGTTAGTGGCATTGTATTATATTGCTATTTAGGCTGCTGTAATAAAATGTAAGAAATGTTATTTGACCAAAAATGTTATTTGGCAACCATACAGTCATTTAGGGAATAAAATGTTATGGTTTTTCTGTACACCATTGAGGGGAGTGTTGAGCAGGTATCACATAGGGTGTCAGCCATTAAAAGGCCAGTTGTCTGCCTCTGCAAATTATTGACATATGACATTTTAAAGAGTGTTGTCCTCTGCAAAGTATAAACATGTGAAATTTTAAAAGGGGTTGACCAGTTTTTTAAATTTATTTTTGGAAATACTGAAAGCAAAAACAAAATGATACGCTAGACAAAATCTTTCAGTGATTCTTTATTCATATGATTATATACTACAAGCTACCATAATATGCAATCCACAGTAAATATTTAGAGGAGAGGAAAAAATCTTTAATTATTAGGTGAGAATCCATTATGCAGAACTGGCACTGTGTAATTAATTGAACATATAGAATATAGAATTTACTTTCCTAACTTTAGTCAAATGAGTGAATTTTGCACTTACTATTTTAAAACTATTTACTTAAAGGGGTTGTCCCACAAAAAATATTCTAGTTTTCAAACCAGCACCTGAATCTGAATACTTTTGTAATTGCATGTAATTAAAAAATCAGTATAGTCTCTGAGTTATTCAATAAAATGTATCTGTATAGCTTCACCTGCTGTTTGTTCTTCTTCTTGTTTCTTTGTCCTGCTTAGCGATTATTCACATATCAGTTATTTGATCAGTTGTTTCCATCCGTTATTGTGAGCCAAAATCAGGAGTGGACAATGCACAGAGATCAGGTATAATGAAAAGATCTGCACCTGTTTGGTGTTTTTGACCCGTACCTGGTTTTGGCTGACAATAACTGATGAAAATAACTGATCAAATAACTGAAGTGTGAACAAGCCCTTACTGAGAAGGCCGCACATGCTCAGTTTCATCCTTCAATTGCCTCCTGAGTTGTGATAGGGAGCTGCAGCATAAAAGACACTCCCCTTTAGCTGTCAGGTTGATATAAATCTAGTAGAGCAATGAATGTGGAGATCTCTGGATCCATGTGAGGTACAGGGCTGGTTCTAGCTTTGTTAGAAATAGACTGATATGTACTATATGATGTCTGATTTTCATTTTTCACATTAATCATGGGATAACCCCTTTAATATAAAAGTGAGGTAATTTTCACCACAATCATTAGATCCTTTTCTCCTACCTCAATAAAATATAGTAAATATGATGATATTATCATGATTAACAAAAACACTGTATTATATTTAGTATCTATAAATTAAAGGGATTGTCTGGCTGACAAAAAACCCATATCACATTAGGAAAATCAGTGGGAGGCAACTGGAAAACCCAGCACATCCATGGACTAGATTGACAGCCCTCTGATTTGAATGGACAGAATGGAATGCTTCATATCCCCAGGTGTAGAGCTGCAGGGTAACTGAACACTTCATTAGGTTTTCACAGATCATTAAGGATTTCAACATTGGCATACCCTGTGAACTAGAGTTTGAGCTCCATGGTCGCTTTTTATACAAAGATACTTTATTGTTCATCAGGGACAAATTTAAAGATGATCATTATGATGAGAATACCCCTTTAATTTAGGCATAGAATGTACAGTTTTACGTCAGTGAAACTCTCCCGGTTACAGTAACTTTTCATAACTTTGTCGCCATTTAGAAATATCTGTCAGTTAATGACACTATAATTATAGAGAAAATGGGGCAGTACTTTAAATCCAGCTTTGTGGAGTATCACTTAGGACTTGTTCACACGTCAGTTATTGTGAGCCAAAACCAGGAATGGAGGCTCCACAGACATAAGTTATAATGAAAAGATCTGCACCTATTTTGTGCTTTTGACCCGCACCTGCTTTTGGCTCACAATAACTGATGGAAATAACTGATCAAAAAACTGACGTGTGAACAAGCCCTAAGGCTAGGGCTACACGGCGACAGTTGTCGCGCGACACCCGTCGCAGCCAGGATCCCTGAGTAGCGGGGATCCCATAGAGATGAATGGGATCGCCGCGGCAGTCGCAAGAAATCCAACACGGTTGGATTTCTTGCGACTGCCGCGGTGATCCCATTCATCTCTATGGATCCCCGCTACTCAGGGATCCTGGCTGCGACGGGTGTCGCGCGACAACTGTCGCCGTGTAGCCCTAGCCTAAAGGAGCTAAAGTACTACTATATAGCCCAAGGGCTGCTTTTGTCAATCGTCTACTTTGATCACTTGTCAAATGAAGGTTTAGAACTTATCATTAGTTGCATTTTGCAGTCACTAAGGACACATAGGGGTAATTTAGCATACCTTGCATTTTTACACTCCAGTTTTCAAAAGTGGGCATTCCAGATTTATAATTGCTTAAAAAATTTCCTAAGCCATTGAAGTACGAGAAATAACACATGACTTTAGGATAAGGCTAAATAGGGCGTGTTTGTACTCTGATATTCCGCAATACCAACATAAAATCTCTAAAATATTTGAAGAGTGTCAGTCATGTAGCAATCAACAAGCTGTTTTGCAAGAAACTGGCAAGCTCATTTCTTTGTAATCTCTTAAGCAAATAGTTCTAGTTATTTCTGAACCATACCTAAAAGAAAAAAATCAGGAAAAATGATATATACAATATTTGGTTATAACCATATGTCCTCAAACAAAGCGAAAACATGAAAAAGATGCCAAGCTGTGAAGTACTGCTTCTAATGAAACTTCTAAAATAGGTTACAGATCTCTAAATTCTGATAGACCTCTCTGAGGCAATTGTTTGACAAAACTAGCTTTTGAATCTCTTTCTATGACTCTATTGAAAAATGTAGGCTGCAAAACACTTCATAACAGGACACAAGAGAAAAACACAGTTAGGGATCATACACATGAGCGTGTGCTGTCAGTGCCCGTGATGTGGACCGCAATTTGCAGTCCACAATGCACGGGCACTGACTGTGGGGCCGCCGCATTCGGATTGCGGACCCATTCACTCTGTTTTTGTAAAGTTGAAATACGGATGTAAAGAAAATGGAATAAGCACACGTGAACTATGCAAATAAAGATCATGTTTTTAAATTAAACCCACTGACTTCTATGGGCTACACACAGTAAACATGATATCAGTATACATCCTCTGAAACTTTATATCATATCCTCTATTGTTCCTGCATGTGTCAGGTTGACCATGACACTGAAGTGTTTGGTTGCAAAAGTGAGTAAAGGTGAGTAGGGTAGAGCCAGCACCATGTCCAATGAATATTTTAAAGCTGATGGGAAATTCTCTAGACATTTATTCTCTGTTTAATCTCTGCTAAATAAATCCATAGAGACCAAGCAAGTACAAGACCCATATTGAGTCACATGTATTCATTAAAATGAGATTATTTTACATGTAATACCTATATATTGTTCCAGTGTTAATGAGTTACAAGACCTAAAGGCAATTTTTATTTATGATTGAATTTGAATAATTTTTGGCTAAATATCATATTTTAACTGGCCTTTATTAAAAATATTGAGCCATTCTTTCACAAAGGGTTAACTATTTTTCTGGCTGTGTGACTGGTACTTTCACTTTGTGCCGGTGATCTAATAAACCTTATGTCTAAACTACTAAGAGGACATTTAAGTCACTTATTTAAGACACATCAGGCTACTTTCACATCTGCATTTTTCTTTTCCGGTATTGAGATCCGGCAGAGGACCTCAATACTGGATTAAAAACGCTTCTATTTTGTTCCATTCATTGTCAGTGGGGATGAAACTGAACTGAAGGGAACGGAATGCACTAGAATGTAATTCGTTCCATTTGGTTGCGTTCACATACAGGACAGAAAACCGCTGTAAGCAGCATTTTTCTGTCTGGCATGGGATGCGTAGCAAGACGGCATGACACACAATGTAAGTCAATGTTGACAGATCCGGTTTCTCTGACACAATAGAAAACAGATCTGGCACCCATTGACTTTAATGCCAGATCCGTCATTGCTATACTAAAGATAATACAACCAGATCCGTTTATAACAGAAACATTTTTGCTGATCCCTACCGGATCAGGCAAAAATGCATTTGTGAAAGTAGCCTAAGATAAGAACTGAGTCATAATGAGTGTCAGAGAGCAGAGATAAGGAGCCCGTCAGCTCTCCAACTGACTGACATGAGAAAAATTCCAGAGGCTGCTTCTACAGTATCTCAGCTATGTACAGAAAAAAGGCTAAATATTTTTAATAAAGACCAAAAGAAAAAAATGATGTTTAGTTCAAAATGAGTACAATGTAATAATGAAAACATATCCCCCAAAGGTGTACATAGCCTTTAAAAGGAATCAGAAAGTACAAGCTTGCATTTAGTACATTACCCAGTGTATCCCCTCAGCTCCATTCGTAATATTTCTACACTGCCTTCTGATTATTTCTGCAATGATGTTCTGACACGGGCATTCGACCACAGCAGTCAATCACTGACATCAGTAGTGGCCCACTACAGCCAGTGATTGGCTGCAGAAGTCACATGTCCCTGTGACAGAAAGTAATCTCTGGACCTTGAAACAGAGAGCAACAATGGATCTGGCTGCATTACTATCATAGTATCAGGAAATCTGGGAGGTGAGTACTGATCTTTTAATGTTTGCACAGCACCCTATAAACATAACTTGCTTCTAATGGAAATCTAGCTAAGGCCAAAAGATGTCTTTAAGAGGTTAAATTCATAAGTGATGACTGAGGAAAGTGGACCAATAAAAGTTTTCTTGTTGAAGGACCTACTGATGAATGTTCTATTTAAACAAAATTCCATTGAAGTCAATGACTATGTTTTGCCATCTGTTTCCAATCACCTTTCATTGTCGAAAGACAAAATATACAGACACAAACACTGGACAGGTGTGAACACTGCCTAAAAAACCTCTTTTGTAATGAACCCCTGCAGTACACCTTTATTACTAATTCTGTAGAATGTACAGTCTCACGAAACAGCTTTATTTTGTTCTTAGTCTTTGCAAGATAGGTGAAGACAATAAATCAGGTCATAAATAGCTTTCAAACCTGTTTTAGGTTCATTCTGGGATCAGGACAAATGTATTTACACCCTTCCTTAGTCTGAATTTGATTAAGGACTCTAATTTCTCATTAAACAAATTATACAAAATATTGTGATATACTAGCAAAACCCTTGACAAACTGCAACTCACTGCACAAGCACTGGGTGGCTTCACAGAGACACATATATGATAGACATCTTCTGACACAATATTACAAAATCATGTTTTTTGTGAAATTTGGTCATCTCAGGATACAGTATGTTGAGCCGCCATAAAAGGTAAGGGAGGACACATGTATGTATTGAAATTGTAATGACATAAGGGCTTGTATATAATTTCAGACTGTACATTACATGTGCCATGTAATTTTTGTATTATGTCTACTAAAAAAAAGTGCAAAATAGTACATGTGACATTATTCTTTTGTTTTCTATAGGGTCTTGGCTTATTTCAAAGATTATGTCGTCTACTATCTTGGAACCGTGGGCTATTATTTTTGTCATCCTGCTCACTATATTTGTAATGTATTCCTTGGTGCTCTTACCGTCAGTCATTGTCATTTTATGGAGGAGAAAACACATGCCAGATATATCATTACATGGGACTGTATAGCAAACTCAGCTACAACACTTCATTGGTTCATATGAAAAAAGATATATTAATGCAATTTTGAAATCCAAAACAAGACCCTCCTTTCAGCAATAAAAGTTGACCAATGTTTTGTGTAGGATGGCCTCAGAGACACATTACTGGGGAGTTTTGGTATAGCATAAAAGCTATAATATCAATTTTCCATAGACATTTTTTCCGTGATATTGTAAACATCACAGTTTACTAAATTTCATGAAGAACAGTTCTGTTGCAAAGTCCACCAGAACTTCATACCGACTCTTTACTCTGTACTCTTTACTCTTTTCTAGCTTGAATGTTGGATATTTATTTTATAAGTAACAGTTTTGGATTTTGAAGTTGTGTCCTCTAAACACAGAAAAAGCTGTCATGCAGAAACAGGTTTCTTCACTTGCAGATGAGAGTGCTTTCTGTATCAATCTTTCATTGGAGCACTTGGTGACTTTCCCAACTTGCATAATTATCATATCCAGGGCCCTGGACAAAATATTTTATTTTTTCATGTTGCTACTTTGTATTATTCAATATATACAATGAAATAACAAGCTAATACACACAGCGCTGCTTAAAAGTTTGTGAACCCTTCAGAATTTTCTATATCTCTGAATAAATTTGACCTAAAATGACACCAGATATTCACACGTGTCCTAAAAGTAGCTAAAAATAACCATATCAAACAAATGAGTTAAAAACATTAGCCATGGACATTTATTATTGAGGACAATTTTCCAACATCACATCTCTGTGAGTGGCAGAAGTTTGTGACCTTTTGCTATCAGTATCTAGTATCTTGCAACAAAAACTGCAGATGAACATTAATAGTAATTATTCATTAGTCCTACAGATCGGCTTGCAGAACTTTTACTCCAGACCACCCTGCATTCCATCAGTGGTGGTCATGCTTGCATACTATAGGAAAAAGTATCAGCCTCTCTGGTGGCCGGGACCATGGGAGCATGAATAGGCTAGTGCTTTTTCCTATGGTGTGAAAGCACGACCATCACTGATGGATTGCAGTGTGGTATGTAACCATGGAAACGAGCAGTGTATAATGTGATGGAAAAATTAACCCAGCCAGCAATGGAAGCAATATGGATAATAACAATATATTACCGTGTTTCCCCGATAGTAAGACACCCCCGATTGTAAGACGTTTCGGGGGTTTCAGGGGGGTCGGCTAATATAAGCCGTACCCCGAAAGTAAGACATATGTCTTACTTTCGGGGAAACACGAGGGTATTGCCGCCTCCCTCTCATCTAGCTGCGCGCCGCCTCCTGCCCACGTCCGCACCGTCCCCCTCTCCATACATCGCCGCGTCTGCCACCTCCCTCTGATCTTAATGAGCGCCGCCTCCTGACCACTTCCGCGCCGCCCCCCTCCATACGTCACCGCGTCTGCCGCCTCCGTCTGATCCAAATGAGCGCCGCCTCCTGCCCACTTCCGTGCCGCCCCCCCTCTCCATACGTCACCGCGCCGTCCCCTGCACTTGTCACTGCCGCCTCCTGCTTAAAATACGGTAATGCACACAGTATTAATCATACATCAGTAAAACATACACACTGGCATACTGGGGTATCATCTGCTGTATATAACCCAGTGGGTATCAGCAGGTGTCACACTGGATTAAATACAGCAGGTGGTACTGTATCACACTGGGTTAGATACAGGTATAGGTACAGGTTTGCACTTTGCTGTGCCCACATGAGCTGTTTGACAATTTTTTTCCAATATAAGACATACCCCGAAAGTAAGACATAGTGGGGCTTTTGGGGATAAAAAGAAAGTAAGACACTGTCTTACTTTCGGGGAAACACAGTAGTAAGTGGCTTGTATTAACTTTATCTACATGATAAATAATATTTACTGAAGTGAGACAACCTCTTTAACTTTCTTTAACCATTATTTTGTAAATTGATGTGTGTATAGGGTTATTGTTTCCCTGGCTGCATGACACTTATTCTCTTGAGATTCAGCTTGTGAAACAATGTCCTGATATTTTCCTTTAGAATTCGTTGGCATAGTTCAGAATTCATTGTTCCATTAATGATAGAAAGCCCTCCTAGCCCAGATGCAGCAAACAGGCACAAACCATGATACTACCACCACAGTATTTCATAGAGATGCTGATTTTTTTTTTGTTTTTTTTGTTTTTTTTTATGTTGGAACTTAGTGTTTCCTTTCTCCAAATATAACACTTCTTATTTAAACCAAAAAGTATTATTTGGTCCCATTTGTCCACAAAACATTGTTCCAATAACCTTCTGTCTTATCTAGGTAATCTTTAGCAGACTGCAGACAGGCAACAATTATTTTGGAGAGCAGCGGCTTTCTCCTTGCAATCCTGCCATGTACTCCATTGTTGTTCAATGTCATTAGATAATGTGAGAAAAGCCTTTAGTTGCTTAGAGGTTACCTTGGATTGATTTGTAAACTCATTGACTATTATGTACTTTGCTCTTGGTGTAATCTTTGTTGGTCAACCACTCCTGGCGGACGGTAATAATCGTCTTGAAATTTCTCGATTTGTACACCATCTGACTGTGGATTGGTGGAATCCAAACTCTTTAGAGATGGTTTTGTAACTTTTCAAGCCTAACTAGCAGGTCCAAATTTATTAAGACCAGCGTTTTAGATGTCGGTCTTAATAAGCCCTATACCTGGTGGTGGATCCACCGGAGTTATGTAAAGGAACTGGCCTCTTCATAACTTCGGCTTATCCACCACCACTTCTAAATGTAAGAGAGCTTCCTAGCTGTCTTACACTTAGACCATTTTCTACACCTAAAACAGGTGTAGAAAATGATAAATGGGACAGACCTGTCGGCCAATCCCCGTCCCTGCTCCCACCACAACCACTTTCTTATCCCTGCCGTGAGAAGGGAGATGTTGCAGATTGTGTCGCAAAGGACCTTTGTAACGCAATCTGCACCAGAAATACACGTAATTTAGGCGTAGTTCAGTTTAATAAATTAGCCCCTTTGTTTGTACCATGATATATTTCCACAAACATGTGTTGAAACAATCACTAGAAAAGGTGCACTGCGGCGGTAATGCAATTGACAATATATGGCTAAACCCTCACACTGATGTTAAAATGAGACTTTCGCCAATATATTCTTATATAAAGAATATACCGGAGCCCAAGCACCGCGTCAAGGTATCTCAGAGTGGCTTGGGACCTAGCGCTAACCTACCTTGCCGTATGGGCAATTACGGAAGGAGCATATAGGCCAACACACAGCAACCTACTCCTAGTTACCTCCAGCATGAAATCACAAATTGTTACCTTGTGTAGGATGGTTTTGTGGTACATGTGGTCCGCTGCAGGCATTGTATGCATTTTTGCTGGGGATTTCTGTTAGCAACGGACCACATGTGCAGGAATTGCTCCCCCGGTTTGATATGTGCAACAGCATATGGGGTCTGAGCAATTTTCTGCCATTTTAGACCACGTTTTTTTCTGTGATTGTATTTCAACATTTATACCTGGAGGTGTGGCAACTCCAGGTCTGAATGTACCATTACTTACATCTTATGGTAACATTCTGGTGCACCTATGTATCCTGAGTCACATGAGTCATTGGTAGGTAGGGCTCATAGTCTCCTCCCTCCTCCCATTGTATGTGTGATTTCACGCTGGAGGTAACTAGGAGTAGGTTGCTGTGTGTTGGCCTATATGCTCCTTCCGTAATTCCCCATATGGCAAGGTAGGTTAGCGCTAGGTCCCAAGCCACTCTGAGATACCTTGACGCGGTGCTCGGGCTCCGGTATGTTCTTGATATAAGAATATATTCGCAAAAGTCTCATTTTAACATCAGTGTGAGGGTTTAGCCATATATTGTCAATTGTATTACTGCCGCAGTGCTCCTTTTCTAGTGATTGTTTGATTATATAGTTCGCCACATCCACACAATTTGTTACCTTGTGTAGGATGGTTTTGTGGTACATGTGGTCCGCTGCAGGCATCCTCCATTGTATTTTTGCTGGGGACTCATGTGGCTCAGGCTACACAGGTGCACCAGAATGTTACCATAAGATGTAAGTAATGGTACATTCAGACCTGAAGTTGCCACACCTCCAGGTATAAATGTTCAAATACAATCACAGTATAAAACGTGGTCTAAAATGGCAGAAAATTGCTCAGACCCCATATGCTGTTGCGCATATTAAACCGGGGGAGCAATTCCTGCACATGTGATCAGTTGCTAACAGCAATCCCCAGTAAAAATGCATACAATGGAGGATGCCTGCAGTGGACCACATGTACCACAAAAACATCCTACACAGGATAGCCAAATGTGCGGATATGACAAACTATATAAACAAACAATTCACGGAAAAAGGTGCACTACAACGGTAAATGTAATTGATAATATATGGCTAAACCCTCACGCTGATGTTAAAATGAGACTTTCGCCAATATCTTCTTATATCAAGAACATACCGGAGCCCGAGCATCCCATCAAGGTATCTCAAAGTGGCACGGGACCTAAGGCTAACCTACCTATGCCGTATGGGCAGTTACGGAAGGAGCATACAGGCCGACACGCAGTGACCAACTCCTAGTTACCTCCAGCGTGAGATCACACATCTAATGGGAGGAGGGAGGAGACTGTGAGTGCCACCTACCAATGACTCATGTGACTCAGGCTGCACAGGTACACCAGAATGTAACCATTAGATCTAAATCAAGGCACATTCAAACCTGGAGTTGCCACACCTCCAGGTGTAAAAGTGTTTACCGTTGTAGTGCACCTTTTTCCGAGAATTGTTTGTTTTATATAGTTTGTCACATCCTCACATTTGGCTATCCTGTGTAGGATGTTTTTGTGGTACATGTTGTCCACTGCAGGCATCCTCCATTGTATGCATTTTTGCTGGGGATTGCTGTTAGCAACGGATCACATGTGCAGGATTTGCTCACCCGGTTGTATATGCGCAACAGAATATGGGGTTTTGAGCATTTTTCTGCCATCTAAGACCACTTTTTTTCTGTGACTGTGTTTGTATATTTACACCTGGAGGTGTGGGTGATTAGATCTAATGGTAACATTCTGGTGCACTTGTGCAGCCTGAGTCACATGAATCATTGATAGGTGGGACTCACAGTCTCCTCCCTCCTCCCATTGGATGTGTGATCTCACGCTGGAGGTAACTAGGAGTTGGTCACTGTGTGTCGGCCTGTATGCTCCTTCCGTAACTGCCCATGCGGCATAGGTAGGTTAGCGTTAGGTCCCGTGCCACTCTGAGATACCTTGACGCGGTGCTCGGGCTCCAGTATGTTCTTGATATAAGAATATATTGGCGAAAGTCTAATTTTAACATCAGCATGAGGGTTTGTCTGATTAGTGTCAGTATAAACTCATCCCTTCCCCACCACCCATCGTGTCATCGGTGAGCTATACATGTCCAAAGGGCCTACTCATCAGAATCTAATGTATCTGTTTAGTGTTTGCTGAAATATGCTGCTGCAGTATTCCAATCCATACAAAAGCACATTATTCAGGCCACCTCCTCCCCCTGTGGACATGCATCTTTGGCAAAAACACACACACTTGCCCTCACCTATTGATGTACACAGTTACCCATCTGACTGACAAATTAATATGTTATGGCTGCTGCCATGGAGGTTAACACCTTAACACCCATGGTCCTTTGTGATATGATCATCTGTGGATGTTAACGCGGTCCATTGTGGCACGCATAGTGTACTATCTATGAACATTTTAATGGAGGCTGCTATACTGAATCTCTAGAGGTTAACACTTTGATTTGCAGTTGTACAGACGTTTCAATCAGTTGTGCTGAATAGGTAGTATTGCACAAGCTGCAGCCAGCAAGTGCTCTTTAAACCAAGAATAATTACTTGTAGTTGCAGTGAACTGGATCCTGGTTTCTTAAACTGCATTGGTCCCAGGGTAGTGTGAAGTCAGCACACAATTGGATAGGACAAGCAGACTCTTTCTTCATCTTTCTGTCCCAAAAACAGAAGTGGCCATACTGGGAAATCTCCTTCTTGGCCAATGCTCAGGGGGTCGCCCAAGCACTCCTAATACCCGCTAGTCACAGTACTGTACATAGCGATCTGATGCTCTCAGCATTAAGTAATGTTAGAAGCATCTAGTACTTATACACCTGGCTGGCAGAAGAAAGTTTACTCCTGCATTCAACTGTATTGTTTTGCTCAGGATGTTGATATAGTTAAATTTGGTTCTGCTGTGGCTGTATTTTGTGCTGCACTACAGTATTGCTGGTCTCACTTAATTATACTGTCCATGCCTTCTCTCAATCTGGTCCTGCCTACAACATGGGGCCGCTTTTAGTTTATTCCAGGGTCACTTTAAGCTCCCAGGCCACCCATGTCCAAAAAACATATCCTTTGCGGTATCCCAGGAAAGGAAAGGGTTTCATTTGCTAAACTGATGGAAACCTAGTGCCATAAAGAAACAACCTGAAATGATTTGACACTGTTAGAGGGAGAGGGGGAAAGGGAGGTACATTGCACTCTTTATATCGAGATGGCCTATCTATTAGAAATGAGAATGTCTGTTCTGTGCTTACACAAATACAGTATGCTGCATTAGTACTCCAGTCTACACAGAAGTGCCTTTAAAGACTATTCCTTCCTTGTATGCACATGTGTCCTTACCTGATGATGTGCACAGTTGCACACCTGACTGAAGAATTATACTGCCATGGCTGCTGCCAAAAAAGTTGACAGCCATTGTTCTTTGTGTTGTCATCAATCATGGATGTTGAACGGCTCCATTATGACACACATAGTGTTCCATCTATGCACATTTACATGGGGGAGGTGGTGCCATACTGATTTTCTGGAGATTACCACTTTAATTTGCAGATGGACAGAAATGTCAATCTAATTAATTAGCGATATGGTGAAAAGGTTAGATTGTATGACACAAAGCTAGAGGGAAGTATTCTAGTTTCTGGCACAATTGCTTGCAGCTGCAATAGACTAATGAGTTAGATCAGGGATCTGCAACCTCGGACATTCCAGCTGTGGTGAAATTACAACTTCCAGCATGTACAATTGCTTGTCCCCAGATCTCCCATAGAATTGAATGGAGCATGCTGGCAGTTGTAGTCTCACAACAGCTGGAGTGCCGGAGGTTGCTGATCCCTGAGCTAGATCATACTTTCTGAAACCTGGACCAGGAAGAAAAAGTGCAGTGGTTATATACACTCACCGGCCACTTTATTAGGTACACCTGTCCAACTGCTTGTTAACACTTAATTTCTAATCAGCCAATCACATGGCGGCAACTCAGTGCATTTAGGCATGTAGACATGGTCAAGACAATCTCCTGCAGTTCAAACCGAGCATCAGTATGGGGAAGAAAGGTGATTTGAGTGCCTTTGAACGTGGCATGGTTGTTGGTGCCAGAAGGGCTGGTCTGAGTATTTCAGAAACTGCTGATCTACTGGGATTTTCACGCACAACCATCTCTAGGGTTTACAGAGAATGGTCCGAAAAAGAAAAAACATCCAGTGAGCGGCAGTTCTGTGGGCGGAAATGCCTTGTTGATGCCAGAGGTCAGAGGAGAATGGGCAGACTGGTTCGAGCTGATAGAAAGGCAACAGTGACTCAAATTGCCACCCGTTACAACCAAGGTAGGCAGAAGAGCATCTCTGAACGCACAGTACGTCGAACTTTGAGGCAGATGGGCTACAGCAGCAGAAGACCACACCGGGTGCCACTCCTTTCAGCTAAGAACAGGAAACTGAGGCTACAATTTGCACAAGCTCATCGAAATTGGACAGTAGAAGATTGGAAAAACGTTGCCTGGTCTGATGAGTCTCGATTTCTGCTGCGACATTCGGATGGTAGGGTCAGAATTTGGCGTCAACAACATGAAAGCATGGATCCATCCTGCCTTGTATCAACGCTTCAAGCTGGTGGTGGTGGTGTCATGGTGTGGGGAATATTTTCTTGGCACTCTTTGGGCCCCTTGGTACCAATTGAGCATCGTTGCAACGCCACAGCCTACCTGAGTATTGTTGCTGACCATGTCCATCCCTTTATGACCACAATGTACCCAACATCTGATGGCTACTTTCAGCAGGATAATGCGCCATGTCATAAAGCTGGAATCATCTCAGACTGGTTTCTTGAACATGACAATGAGTTCACTGTACTCAAATGGCCTCCACAGTCACCAGATCTCAATCCAATAGAGCATCTTTGGGATGTGGTGGAACGGGAGATTCGCATCATGGATGTGCAGCCGACAAATCTGCGGCAACTGTGTGATGCCATCATGTCAATATGGACCAAAATCTCTGAGGAATGCTTCCAGCACCTTGTTGAATCTATGCCACGAAGAATTGAGGCAGTTCTGAAGGCAAAAGGGGGTCCAACCCGTTACTAGCATGGTGTACCTAATAAAGTGGCCGGTGAGTGTATAGAGAGGAGCAAATTTCTCCAAAATTCGATTTGGGTGGTTCGCCGAATTTCCCAAAAAGATTTGATTCGATCTGAATTTATTAATGGCGAATTACATTAAAAAAAGCTATTTCCTGGCTGATAAGAGCCTGTATAGAAGTGTAGAACACTGTGCATTGCAGAAACACACGTAGGGAGTCTGCTGTGCTAGTGAAACAATACTGTGAGTCAGTATGACACGAGGTGACAGGCGTCACTCTTAGAATCACTTCCCACTTCACTTATTTGGTAAGTTATGGGACCAAAACTAATCCAATAACTCAAGTGTGAACTCAGCCTTACAGGTCAATGGTATAGAGAACCGTGCAGTGGCCCATGATTGTACTATAGAGTGAAAGAGCGCACTCCTTTTACTCCATCATCAGCTAATTCCACATAGATTTCTACAGAACCTGCTCTGTTACACTCTGAGAGAAGTAGTGTCCCCCTGACAGAGAGGAGAGGGTGTCAGTAGTAAGTTTGTGTTGATGTTACTGTTTATTTTGTCCTTCTTCTCATCTGTCATAAGAACCCCCAAAAAAACAGATCTTGTCTTTTGAGCATCCCCTTTCACACAGTCAGCATTTGCGCAGTATTCCATTAGTATTGCTAAGGCCAAAAAAACAGGAGTGGATACAAAACAGAGATGACACGTGAATGGAATATTTACTTTTTTCCTGTGTTTTGTACCCACTCCTGCTTTTGGCTTCCAAACCATGATCCAGTCCTAAAATAAAACTAAAATAGGGACAGTGTAATAG
Source organism: Rhinella marina (assembly GCA_900303285.1). Lineage (NCBI taxonomy): Eukaryota > Metazoa > Chordata > Amphibia > Anura > Bufonidae > Rhinella > Rhinella marina. The sequence goes on along the minus strand of ONZH01001510.1, from coordinate 6,610 downwards.
AGGCCTTAAGGCTGCTCCATATACAGGATCTGTTGTGTTTCTCATTTTTCCTTCCTTCTGACATATCAGAAGAAGGGTAAATTAACAGATGATGTCAACAAGGCCAAACAGGGACCATAGTGGCCCAGTGATAGAATTGTGAGGCGGCAACATCATGAGGAGTCAACACAGTGTTCCAATGACAGAGCAGTGAGGTGGCAACAGCATGAGTAGTCAACACAGTGGCCCAGTCACAGAGTGGTGAGGTGGCAACAACATGAAGAGTCAACACAGTAGCCTAATGACAGAGTGGTGAGGTAGCAGCATCATGAGGAGTTAACACAGTGAACAAACACAGAGTGGTGAGGTGGTGGACAAAAACAGTTGCAGTAACAGCAAAAGATGGTGGATGGCAGTAGGAGCACATGGCAGTAAGGTGTGCGGCATAAGGCAGGTGGTAACATCTGAATAGTGGCTGAAGCAGGTGGCCAGAAGAAACAGGTCTCCTTTGACAAAGTTTGGGTGTGGCACCCAGAATATCCCCGCCTGATTCATCTTCACAAAGGTCAGTCCCTCCACATTTTGGGTGGACAGGCGAGTTCTCCTTGGGGTAACTATGGCCCCCAGCCATACTAAACATCCGTTCTAATGCCACACTACTGGCCTGGCAGGAAAGCTTGTCCAGGGCTGCTTCTTTCTGGGCAGGTAGGTAGGCTTCTGCGTAGCGGGAGGTCTACCCCGGGCAAGTTTGGCTCCTTACCTCCCACTGCTGTCACCATGCTGACTCATGGTCACGCTACCACCCTGCTGTCTCAGCCACCGCCTCACGCTTAAGCTGCCACTCTCTTCTCCTGATGATGATGAAGCCCCCTCTTCACCCGGCTCCCTTGTGTGATGCCACATCATCGTCCAATACTGTCTGCTCATCACTGATGTCACCCTCACCAGTCTCAGGGCCACGTGCCTGAACGCTCGCAACACCAGCTCCCGCACGACTCTCATCATCACTACTTGCCCACCTACCGGAGTAAGTAGCAGAACTCTCCTCCAGATCTTAGCTGGGCAGTAGCTGCTGACTGTCCTATAGAATCTCATCCTCTAAAATCTCAGCCATTTTAGGAAAAAAATCAGATTTGTTACCACGAAGCGCAAGGAAATTCGACTTCGAATGAGAAATCTAATTTTTCCCTAAATTTGTATTGAATTCCATGTCATCAACTTCGATTCACTCAACTCTAATGATAACCTAAAAATTGTGCACTGTAATTAATTGAAGCTTTTTTTTTTTGCAAAGGAACTTGGGAAAAAAATCCCTATGCCTTAGGAAAATATACTAACTAAAAATGTATTACTGGAAGCGTTGAGGAGAAAGCAAAAGCTATTAAATAGTTTTTTCTCCACTGTATTCACTGATGAAAATAAACTGTCAGATGAAATGCATAATATAAAAGTAAAGTCCCCATTAAAAGCGCCCAGTCTGATCCCAAAAGAAGTACAGAGGCGTCTTAAAAAGATTAAAATAGACAAATCGCCAGGACCAGATGGCATACACCCTAAGAGAATTAAGTAATGTTATAGCCAGGCCCTTATTTCTGATATTTAAGGACTCTATACTGACAGGGAGTGTTCCACAAGATTGGCGCATAGCAAATGTGGTACCAATATTCAAAAGGGTCCAAAAACAGAGCCCAGAAACTGTAAGTTTAACATCTGTCGTGGGTAAACTGTTTGAAGGTTTTCTAAGAGATGCTATCTTGGAGTACCTCAATGAAAATAAGCAAATAACTCCATATCAGTATGGCTTCATGAGGGTCATATCAAACTAATTTGATCAGTTTCTATGAGGAGGTAAGTTCTAGACTTGACCGCGGCGAATCAATGGATGTCGTATATCTGGACTTCTCCAAAGCATTTGACACTGTACCGCATAAAAGGTTAGCATATAAAATGAAAATGCTTGGACTGGGGGAAAATGTCTATGTGGGTAAGTAACTGGCTCAGTGATAGAAATCAGAGGGTGGTTATTAATGGTAGATCTCAGATTGGGTCACTGTCACCAGTGGGGTACCACAGGGGTCAGTATTGTGCCCTATTCTCTTCAATATATTTATTAATGATCTTGTAGAAGGCTTGTACAGTAAAATATCAATTTTTGCAGATGACACTAAACTGTGTAAAGTAATTAAAACAGAAGAGGACAATACACTGCTACAGATCGATCTGGATAGATTGGAGGCTTGATCAGAGAAGTGGCAGATGAGGTTTAACACTGACAAATGTAAGGTTATGCACATGGGAAGGAATAATGCAAGTCACCAGTACATACTAAATTGTAAAACACTAGGTAACACTGACATGGAAAAGGACCTAGGAATTTTAGTGAACAGCAAACTAAGCTATAAAAATCAGTGTCAGACAGCTGCTGCCAAGGCTAATAAGATAATGGGTTGCATCAAAAGAGGCATAGATCCCCGTGATGAGAACATAGTCCTGCCACTTAACAAATCACTAGTCAGACCACACATGGAGTACTGTGTACAGTTCTGGGCTCCTGTGAACAAGGCAGACATAACAGAGCTGGAGAGGGTTCAGAGGAGGGCAACTAAAGTAATAACTGAAATGGGTCGACTACAATACCTAGAAAGATTATTAAAATTACGGCTCATGCACACGACCGGTGCCGTCCAGGAGATGCGGAGCAGAGGCACGGATCGGAACACCACAGAAGCACTACGGTGTGCTTCCGTGGTGTTTCTGGCTATGCCTCTGCACCACAAAAAAGTAGCGCAAGCTCTACGTTTTTGTGGTGCGAACCCTCAGATGCGGATCGCGGACCCCATTCAAATGAATGGGTCCGCGATCCGCATGCGGCAGCCCCAATGTCAGTGCCTGTGCGTTGTGGACCTCAACTTACGGTCCATAGCACGGGCACTGAATGCACACGCTCATGTGCATGAGCCCTTAGGGTTATTCACTTTACAAAAAAAGACGACTGAGGGGGGATCTAATAACTATGTATAAATATATCAGGGGTCAGTACAGAGATCTCTCCCATCATCTATTTATCCCCAGGACTGTGACTGTGACGAGGGGACATCCTCTGCGTCTGGAGGAAAGAAGGTTTGTACACAAACATAGAAGAGGATTCTTTACGGTAAGAGCAGTAAGACTATGGAACTCTCTACATGAGGAGGTGGTGATGGTAAGTTCACTAAAAGAGTTCAAGAGGGGCTTGAATGTACTTCTGGAGTGTAATTATATTACAGATTATAGTTACTAGAGATGGGTTGTTGATCCAGGGAGTAATTCAGATTGCCTGTTTGGAGTCGGGAAGGAATTTTTTTCCCCTAAAGTGGGGGAGATTGGCTTCTACCTCACAGAGGCTTTTTGCCTAACTCTGGATCAACTTGTAGGATAACAGGCCAAACTGGATGGACAGATGTCTTTTATCGGCCTAAACTATGTTGAATATGAAATTAAGGTTTTCTTTGCTCAGGTTCCTCAGGTCCATATTCTCCCCTCTGGGGGATGCCCGAATTTGTACAATGCACTGATATGATACAGCATTCTTTCCACCATTGTGAGCTGCATGGACATGTCGCGATGCAAGAGTATCAGTTTTTCTCGTAATATCTCCCATATGCTCCCCAATTCGTCTTCACTAGAGTTGAACGAATCCTAAAAGATTCAGGGATTCGGAATTCGGCACAAATTTTTTGCGGAATTCGTGGGTTCGGGCCGAATCACGAATCCCATTAAAGTCTATGGGAGACCCGAATATTTTTGCAGGGGCCAAAGGTTCTGCACAGTCAAGTTTGCCCCAACATGTGAAAACCTCAGAAAATGATGGAAACTCCTTGGAAATGCATAGGAAACACCAGGGGCAGCATGTAGGGATGCCTCTGAGGCTCCCTAATTGCACCATTTTTTCTAAATCTGGCCAATAGTCTGGGGATGACCCCAAGGCAATTTTCAGGGACACAGTAATGGTGACCCACTTAAAAATGCTGCCTGACAACCTGGCAGTGAACCCCTGATTGTCTGTCTTTCAATAAGATTGCAGTGTAAAGCATGGTGGTGAGCCTCAGTAATAAGATTGCAGTGTAAAGCATGGTGGTGAGCCTCAGTATGACTTTTTAGATGGAGATTGCATGTGGTCACGTACTCCCTGGAACCCCATAGTCACCCCTTCTCTGATGTGCTACCCCAGAACATTCTCTGCCCCAATTCGCAAGACCTTTTGCACTCTCCGTGTGCTGACAGTGGGGATTTACCAGTGTTGTCTGAGGAGGTGGTAGACAATGGCGAGACACAGGTGTCGGGGGGTGAGGTAGTTGTATGGGAAGCAAGTTAGAGTGGGGACTCCTTGGGGGGACTTTCTCATGATGGGACAGATTCAACTTGGGTGGATCAGGCACAGGAACAGATCAATTTTAAGTGTGAGGCAACATCAGCACCACAACCGCTTGGGAGATGCAGTGGGCATTGTGTTTAGAAAGGCTGATGGGCTTCCGTCAGCACTGTGTGTATAGAACCCCATGGCCTTTCATAAAAAAATGTGGTTACAAAGCCGCATGACTCCTTAAAAATTGTTTTTAGAAAGCCGGATGACTTTCCTGAAAAATTTTTTTTTGAAAGCGCGATGACTTTCCAGAAAAATTGTTTTTAGAAAGCGCGATGACTTTCCTGAAAAATTGTTATTGGAAAGACGTATGACTTTCCTGAAAAATTGTTAGTAGAAAGTGCAATGACTTTCCTGAAAAATTGTTGCATATGCAACTCAGATGAAAAGGAGGAGGAGGAGGAAAGCAAGCAATTTAGGAGGTAGCCTGAGGTGGGGATGAGAACTGGGGGGATATCCATGACCTGTTCCTCTTGATGAACGTGAGGATGTTGGCGTTGTCGGTGGACAGGTGCGTCCGTTTGTCCGTAATGATACCCCCAGCGGCACTAAAAACCCTTTCAGACAGTACACTTGCAGCAAGGCAGGCAAGCACCTCAAGAGTGTACTGCGCAAGTTCTGGCCACCTGTCCAGCTTGGCCAGCCAGTAATTATATGGCGTGGAGTTATCGGTCAGGACGTTGGTCTGGTCCGCGACATACTCCCTCACCATCTTGCGGTACTGTTCCGCCCTGCTCTGCCTGCCCTGTGGCTGTGTCGTACTGTCTTGCTGGGGTTTAAGAAACTTGGCAAAAGCATGGAATAGTGTACCCCTGCCCTTGGCGCCTACACTGACATTCCCTCTCCTCTCCTCTCCAACTTCAGCCACTGCAGTCCACCCCCTGTTGCTCGACTGGTCTGGAAAGGCCTGTAGCAGTTTCTGAACCAGGGCCTTGTGGTAGAAAGTGACTCGGGTGCTTCTTTCCTCCACGGGTATAAGTTGGGCAAAGTTGTCCTTGTAGCGTGGGTCAAGGAGGGTGTACACCCAATAGTCATTGGTGGACAGTATCCTCTTGACCCAGGGATCACGACAAAGACAGCCAAGCATAAAGTCTGCCATGTGCCCTACTGTGCCAACACGCAAGCCTTCAGCCTCCTCACTTAGCAGACTCTCCATCTCCTCCTTCCCCCTTCCTCCGACCCCAATTCATCCTCCTCAGCCCATACCCGCTCAACAGGTAGCATGGAATCACCCCCTGATGCATGGTGCCCAAGAGTTTCTTCCTCCTCCTCAGCCTCCTCCTCCTCAGTTTCGCGCTGCGAAACTGACAACAGGGTGCTCTCGATGTTACTGTCTTCCCCCACCTCCTGTGACACTGCTGAATCCTCAGATCTTAGGCTCCTCAAGGAGTTCTGGATGAGGCACAACAGAGGGATGGTGACACTGATGATGTGTGCATCACCACTGACCATCTCTGTTGCCTCCTCAAAGGGACCTAAGACCTGGCAGATGCCAGCCATCCACGTCCACTCCTCAGCATAGACATGAGGAAGCTGACTGGCCTGACTACCACCTCGGGGGATCAGCTGGCAGTCTACAACAGCCCTGCGTTGTTGGTACACCCTGGCTAGCATGTGTAACGTCGAATTCCAACGCGTGGGAACGTCACACAGCAGCTGGTGAACAGGGAGTTGTAGCCGCCCTTGCACAGTCCTGAGGGTCGTGGCATCGGTGGTGGACTTGCGAAAATGGGCGCATATGCGCCGCACCTTGGTGAGCAACTCACTCAACTGGGGGTAGGTCTTGAGGAACAGCTGGAACACCAAGTTGAGCACGTGGGCCATGCATGGCACGTGATTCAGCCCACCAAGATGCAGAGCCGCCACCAGGGTACGCCCATTATCGTAGACCTCATTCCTGGCTGAAGGTTCAGCGGTGCCAGCCACACATTGGTCTGCCCCCTGATGCCCTGTAAGAGCTCTTCAGCCGTGTGCCTCTTATACCCCAGGCTCAACAGTTTCAGGACTGCCTGCTGCCGCTTCCCTACCACAGTGCTGAAACTGCTGGCCATCAAGGAAATGAGTCTTGACGATTGGGGCATCACTGCCACTTTGGAGAAGGAGGAGGTGGAGGAGGAGGTGGAGGCATAATGTGCCGGAGACACACAGACGGAACTATGTCCCGCAATTCGTGGTGTGGGTAGCACATGTGCAGCCCCACGATCGGTCTCTGCCTCAGCCTCCACCAGA
>ONZH01001509.1:0-23187 GCA_900303285.1 Rhinella marina | reverse complement strand
TGAAAACCTGGAAACCTCAGAAAACTGATGGAAACACCACGGAAATGGACAGGAAACAGCAGGGGCAGCATGCATGGATGCTTCTGAGGCTGCTTAATCCCACCATTACCCAAATCCTCAGGCAACAGCCTGGTGGTTACCTCATGGCAATTTGCTCACACCAGACCAAGAAAGGCGAGGCAAATACCCATCACATGTTAGGGAAGCACCCAATAGGTGCAACGAAGGTCATCACTCCTGCAGTGACACCCACTGCTCATGCTGGCACTGCAGCTGAAATCAAGTTTAGTATCTGTTCTTATCAGTTGCTGTGCCTGCTGGTATAGTGGTGAGCATAGCTACTTCCCAAGTAGTTAATCTGGGTTCGATTCCCGTCTATCGCAGGAGGCAATTCAGAATCAGTACATATCTAATACGTCCCCCTACCCGGGGTAAATTGTTTGGAGAGAGGGCCTGTAGGTGGGGGGGAAGGAGGTTTTGCTGGAAGAGCGCAGAGGAGTGCCCCCTGGGCTAGCGTGTGTGGTGGTGACAACACCCAGAATGGATTTGTAAAAACTTTTGCATCAACAGTTGGTATGGTATCGATTCTTCTCAGTTTAATACCGTATACGTCCCCTATGTTGGGACCTTATATTTAATGGATTTTTCGACCACGGAAAACGGGAAAAAGAGCTTGCTCTGGCCAGGGGAGTGTCTTTTCCACTGCAGCTAAGGGGACGTGTCCATGCTCTGCCTATCACAGGTCAGGAGGCAATTAAAGAAGAACAAAAAAAAAAACATCAGTACAACATCTAATACGTCCCCTATCCGGGTAAATTGTTTGTAGAGAGGGCCTGTAGGTGGGGAAGAGGTTTTCGCTGGAAGGAGCCAGAGGAGTGCCCCCTGGGGCTAGCGTGTGTGGTGGTGACAACAGCCGGATGTATATAGAATGACGATGCAGGACCCCAACTTAAAAATTTAGCATCAACCGGTACAGTCGTAAATTATGAGATTGATCAACTGTGGTATGTATACTACTCAGTTTAAAACCGTATATGGCAGCTATCCGAAAAATGGTTTGGAGAGAGAGAAAGATAGACAAAGACGTAAATTGTTTGGAGAGAGGGCCTGTAGGTGGGGGGCAGGCTGGGGGGAAGGAGGTTTCGCTGGAAGAGCCAGAGGAGTGCCCCTGGGCTAGCGTGTGTGGTGGTGACAACAGCCGGATGTATTTAGAATGACGACGCAGGACCCCAACTTAAAAATTTAGCATCAACTGGTACAGTCGTAAATTATGAGATTGATCAAGTGTGGCATGACTTTTTAGATGCATGTGGTCACGTACTCCCTGGACCCCATAGTCACCCCTTCTCTGATGTGCTAGCCCACAACATTCTCTGCCCCCAATTCGCAAGACCTTTTGCTGTTTCCGTGTGCTGACAGTGTGGGTTTACCAGTGTTGTCTGAGGAGGTGGTGGACAATGGCGAGACACAGGTGTCGGGGGGTGAGGTAGTTGTATGGGAAGCAAGTTACAGTGGGGACTCCTTGGGGGGGACTTTCTCATGATGGGGACAGATTCAACTTGGGGTGGATCAGGCACAGGAACAGATGAATTTTTTGGGGGGTTTATTTAACTTTTATTTAGCAAAAATAACCACAGAGATATTTATTCGTTATCTTCTCTGCGCAGTCTGGCGCTGGGGTTCGTCACTTTGATGGCGAGCTGTGCCGCTCTCTCCACAACGGTCTGTAGGTTCTTAGATGGAGACTTTGTCGGCGATTTCAGTACAGAAGGACTTGTTGCTCATCCACAGAACCTCGACCTCCTTGACATTGTGGACAAGGAATTTGCGGGTGGACCAGGAATTTGCTGAACCCTGTGGGCAGCATGTGTTTTGGTCTTCTACTTGCTACCGTATCCAATGTTGGGCAATATAGATTCGCAAGTAATATTATTTTTCACACCTATCCCCAAAAATAAAAATGTATGCAGTTTGCGCAAATAAAACTGGAAACAGGAACTGGAGAGAGGGCCTGTAGGTGGGGGGGCAGGCTGGGGGGAAGGAGGTTTCGCTGGAAGAGCCAGAGGAGTGCCCCGGGCTAGCGTGTGTGGTGGTGACAACAGCCGGATGTATTTAGAATGACGACGCAGGACCCCAACTTAAAAATTTAGCATCAACCGGTACAGTCGTTAAATTATGAGATTGATCAAGTGTGGCATGACTTTTTAGATGGAGATTGCATGTGGTCACGTACTCCCTGGAACCCCATAGTCACCCCTTCTCTGATGTGCTAGCCCACAACATTCTCTGCCCCAATTCGCAAGACCTTTTGCTGTTTCCGTGTGCTGACAGTGTGGATTTACCAGTGTTGTCTGAGGAGGTGGTGGACAATGGCGAGACACAGGTGTCGGGGGGTGAGGTAGTTGTATGGGAAGCAAGTTACAGTGGGGACTCCTTGGGGGGGACTTTCTCATGATGGGACAGATTCAACTTGGGTGGATCAGGCACAGGAACAGATGAATTTTTGGGGGGGTTTATTTAACTTTTATTTAGCAAAAATAACCACAGAGATATTTATTCGTTATCTTCTCAGCGCAGTCTGGTGTTGGGGTTCGTCACTTTGATGGCGAGCTGTGCCGCTCTCTCCACAACGGTCTGTAGGTTCTTAGATGGAGACTTTGTCGGCGATTTCAGTACAGAAGGACTTGTTGCTCATCCACAGAACCTCGACCTCCTTGACATTGTGGACAAGGAATTTGCGGGTGGACCAGGAATTTGCTGAACCCTGTGGGCAGCATGTGTTTGGTCTTCTACTTGCTACCGTATCCAATGTTGGGCAATATAGATTCGCAAGTAATATTATTTTTCACACCTATCCCCAAAAATAAAAATGTATGCAGTTTTGCGCAAATAAACTGGAAACAGGAACTGGAGAGAGGGCCTGTAGGTGGGGGGGCAGGCTGGGGGGAAGGAGGTTGAGCTGGAAGAGCCAGGGGAGTGCCCCCCTGGGGCTAGCGTGTGTGGTGGAAAACCTGAGGTTTCCAGGTTTTCAGGACAACAGCCGGATGTAGTTAGAATGACGACGCAGGACCCCAACTTAAAAATTTAGCATCAACCGGTACAATTGTCAATTATGAGCTTGATCAAGTGTGGTATGTGTTCTATGTATACTACTCAGTTTAATACCGTATATGGCAGCTATCCGGAAAAATAGTTTGGAGAGAGAGAAAGATAGGAAAAAGACGTAAATTGGAGAGAGGGCCTGTAGGTGGAACTCCGGAAAAATTTTTTGGACAGAGGGCCTGTAGGTGGACCTCCGTTAAAATTGTTTGGAGAGAGGGCCTGTAGGTGGACCTCCGTTAAAATTGTTTGGACAGAGGGCCTATAGGTGGACCTCCGGAAAAATTGTTTGGAGAGAGGGCCTGTAGGTGGAACTCCGGAAAAATTTTTTGGACAGAGGGACTGTAGGTGGACCTCCGGAAAAATTGTTTGGAGAGAGGGCCTGTAGGTGGACCTCCGTTAAAATTGTTTGGACAGAGGGCCTATAGGTGGACCTCCGGAAAAATTGTTTGGAGAGAGGGCCTGTAGGTGGAACTCCGGAAAAATTTTTTGGACAGAGGGCCTGTAGGTGGACCTCCGGAAAAATTGTTTGGAGAGAGGGCCTGTAGGTGGAACTCCGGAAAAATTGTTTGGACAGAGGGCCTATAGGTGGACCTCCGGAAAAATTGTTTGGACAGAGGCCTATAGGTGGACCTCCGGAAAAATTGTTTGGAGAGAGGGCCTGTAGGTGGAACTCCGGAAAAATTATTTGGACAGAGGGCCTATAGGTGGACCTCCGGAAAAATTGTTTGGACAGAGGGCCTATAGGTGGACCTCCGGAAAAATTGTTTGGAGAGAGGGCCTGTAGGTGGACCTCCGGAAAAATTGTTTGGAGAGAGGGCCTGTAGGTGGACCTCTGGAGAACTGCCAGTTGGACCTCTAAAAAATGGCGTTTTTTGGGTCAGCGTTAGGCAAAGATGATATGGAGGAGGGGGAGGAGTAGAGAAGAGGAGTAGAGAAGAGGAATCGGATACATAAGTTATTTAAATCTTTAGCTGCTTTCCCCCGGAGGAGATTTGAATTCTGGTGAAATCCAGGCTTTGTTCATTTTAATAAGCGTCAGCCTGTCAGCGCTGTCAGTTGACAGGCGTGTACGCTTATCGGTGATGACGCCACCAGCTGCACTGAATACCCGCTCTGACAGCACGCTAGCGGCAGGGCAGGCCAGCACCTCCTGCCTGTAGGGCCTGTAGGTGGACCTCCGTTAAAATTGTTTGGAGAGAGGGCCTGTAGGTGGACCTCCGTTAAAATTGTTTGGACAGAGGGCCTATAGTTGGACCTCCGGAAAAATTGTTTGGAGAGAGGGCCTGTAGGTGGAACTCCGGAAAAATTTTTTGGACAGAGGGACTGTAGGTGGACCTCCGGAAAAAATTGTTTGGAGAGAGGGCCTGTAGGTGGACCTCCGTTAAAATTGTTTGGAGAGAGGGCCTATAGGTGGACCTCCGGAAAAATTGTTTGGAGAGAGGGCCTGTAGGTGGAACTCCGGAAAAATTTTTTGGACAGAGGGCCTGTAGGTGGACCTCCGGAAAAATTGTTTGGAGAGAGGGCCTGTAGGTGGAACTCCGGAAAAATTGTTTGGACAGAGGGCCTATAGGTGGACCTCCGGAAAAATTGTTTGGACAGAGGGCCTATAGGTGGACCTCCGGAAAAATTGTTTGGAGAGAGGGCCTGTAGGTGGAACTCCGGAAAAATTATTTGGACAGAGGGCCTATAGGTGGACCTCCGGAAAAATTGTTTGGACAGAGGGCCTATAGGTGGACCTCCGGAAAAATTGTTTGGAGAGAGGGCCTGTAGGTGGACCTCCGGAAAAATTGTTTGGAGAGGGCCTGTAGGTGGACCTCTGGAGAACTGCCAGTTGGACCTCTAAAAAATGGCGTTTTTTGGGTCAGCGTTAGGCAAAGATGATATGGAGGAGGGGGAGGAGTAGAGAAGAGGAGTAGAGAAGAGGAATCGGATACATAAGTTATTTAAATCTTTAGCTGCTTTCCCCCGGAGGAGATTTGAATTCTGGTGAAATCCAGGCTTTGTTCATTTTAATAAGCGTCAGCCTGTCAGCGCTGTCAGTTGACAGGCGTGTACGCTTATCGGTGATGACGCCACCAGCTGCACTGAATACCCGCTCTGACAGCACGCTAGCGGCAGGGCAGGCCAGCACCTCCAAGGCGTACAGCGCCAGTTCAGGCCACGTGTCCAGCTTTGAAACCCAGTAGTTGTATGGAGCAGAGTGATCGCTACGGACGTTGGTATGGTCAGCTAGGTACTCCCTCACCATCTGTCTGTACAGCTCCCCCCTACTCTGCCTAGACTGGGGACAGGTGACAGTGTCTTGCTGGGGTGACATAAAAGTGGCAAAGGCCTTGGAGAGCGTTCCCCTGCCAGTGCTGGACAAGCTGCCTGCTCGCCTCCTCTCCCCCGCTACTTGGCCCACAGAACCATGCTCTCTGCTGCTAGCGGCGTCAGATGGGAAGAATTGTTTCAGCTTGTGCACCAGGGCCTGTTGATATCTATTCACTCTCATACTCCTTTCCTCTGCAGGGATGAGAGTGGAAAGGTTCTGCTTGTACTGGGTCCAGGAGAGTGAACATCCAGTAATTGGTGTTTGAAAAAATTCTTCTAACGCGAGGGTCACGGGATAGGCAGCCTAACATGAAGTCTGCCATGTGCGCCAGAGTCCCAACACGCAAGAATTCCCTCTCCTCACTGGCCTGACTCTCCATTTCCTCCTCCTCCTCCTCCAAGTCCTCCTCTTCAGCCCATACACGCTCAAGAGTTAAGGACTGAGCACTGGTACCCTCTTGTGACAAGCGCAAAGCATCCGACTTGATGCTGAGCAGTGAGTTTTTCAACAGGCAAAGCAGCGGGATGGTGAGGCTGATAATGGCGGCATCGCCGCTGACCATCTGTGTTGACTCCTCAAAGTTGCTCAACACCTGGCAGATATCAGACATCCACGTCCACTCCTCATTGTAGACTTGAGGAATCTGAGAGACCTGACTACCAGTTCTGGTGGAAGATGACATCTGGCAGTCTACAATCGCTCTGCGCTGCTGGTAAACTCTGGATAACATGTTTAATGTGGAATTCCATCTCGTGGGCACGTCGCACAACAGTCGGTGAGCGGGCAGTTGTAGGCGGCGCTGCGCTGCCCTGAGAGTGGCAGCATCTGTGCTCGACTTGCGGAAATGCGCACAGATGCGGCGCACCTTGGTGAGCAAATCAGACAGATTGGGGTATGTCTTGAGGAACCGCTGAACAATTAGGTTGAACACGTGGGCCAGGCATGGCACATGTGTCAGTCTGCCGAGTTGCAGAGCCGCCACCATGTTACGCCCGTTGTCACACACAACCATGCCTGGCTTGAGGTTCAGCGGTGCCAGCCACACATCGGTCTGCGCCGTGATGCCCTGTAACAGCTCTTGGGCGGTGTGCCTTTTGTCACCTAAGCTCAGCAGTTTGAGCACCGCCTGCTGGCGCTTACCCACGGCACTGCTGCTGCGCCTAGAGCTACCGACTGAAGGCGCCGTGCCCACGGATGGTAATTCGGTGGAGGAGGAGGAGGGGTCGGAGGAGGAGGAGGCATAGTACGTCTGAGAGACCGTGACCGAGGTAGGCCCCGCAATCCTCGGTGTGGGCAGTACATGAGCGGCCCCAGGGTCAGTCTCGGTCCCAGCCTCCACCAAGTTAACCCAATGTGCCGTCAGTGAGATATAGTGTCCCTGCCCGGCAGCACTTGTCCACGTGTCCGTGGTTAGGTGGACCTTCTCAGAAACAGCGTTGGTCAGGGCACGGATGATGTTCTGTGACACGTGCTGGTGTAGGGCTGGGACGGCACATCGGGAAAAATAGTGGCGGCTGGGGACGGAATACCAAGGGGCAGCCACCGCCATGAGATTTCGAAAGGCCTCGGTCTCTACCAGCCTATAGGGCAGCATCTCCAGGCTCAGCAATTTGGAGATGTGGACGTTGAGGGCTTGGGCATGTGGGGGTGGAACTGTATTTCCTCTTGCGCTCCATCGTCTGCTGTAAAGACAGCTGAACGCTGCGCTGGGACACGTTGGTGGACACTGTGGAGGATCGTGGAGGCGAAGGTGTGGTTTTCCGGTGGGAGGCGCTCGTGCCGGGGTCCTGGGCAGGGGGTTGACTAGCAGAGGCAGCGAGTGACGCAGGGGGTTGACTAGCAGAGGCAGCGAGTGACACAGGGGAAGGAGCAGTGGTGGGACCCGCAGGAGGTGGTGAACGGCCTTGGTTCCATTGAGTGGGGTGTTTAGCACTCATATGCCTGCGCATGCTGGTGGTGGTTAGGCTAGTAGTGGTGGCACCCCTGCTGATCCTGGTGTGGCACAGGTTGCACACCACAGTCCGTCGGTCATCCTCACTTTCTTTAAAGAACCTCCAGACTTGCGAACATCTAGGCCTCGCCACGGGAGCTTCACTACGTGAAACAGTTGCTGCTGATGCACCAGCTCTGGCCCTGCTTCTCCCTCTGGCCACACCACTGCCTCTTACAACCTGTTCTGGTGCAGCACTCGCCTCCGCCTCAGAAGCACTGTCTTCACTCGGCATATCAACCCAGCTTGGGTCAGTCACCTCATCATCCTCTGATTCCTCAGTCTGCTCCCCCCTCGGAATTCCTCCCCTAACAACAACTTCACCACTGTCTGACAACCGTGTCTCCTCATCGTCTGACACCTCTTTACAAACTTCTTCCACTAACTCAACATTGTCATCATCATCACCCACAGACTGCGACAGTTGGAAAACTTGGGCATCGGGAACGAGGTCAGCAGCAACCTGAGAAGTGGTTTGTGACTCTGGGAAGGGTCCAGAAAACAGTTCCTGAGAGTATGCCGGATCACATTCCAAATTTTCCTGGGAGGGGGCAGACTGGGGGGAAGGAGGTTGAGGTGGAGGAGCCATAGGAGTGCTCCCTTGGGTAACGTGGGTGGACTGCGTGGAAGACTGACTGGTGGACAAATTACTTGAAGCATTGTCCGCAATCCACGAGATCAGCTGTTCGCACTGTTGTGGTTTCAACAGTCCTCTACCACGTGTCCCTGTAAGTTGAGACATGAAGCTAGGGAGTGTAACTCTGCGGCGTTCCACAGCTCCCTCATCAGCAGATACTGTCTCACCCTGCCCAGGACCACGGCCTCTGCCCCCTGCAGTAATTGAATGCCCACGCCCACGCCCTCGTCCTCGACCCTTAGCCCTGGGGTTCAACATTGTTTGTATATAAGTGTATGATATAAAAAAAAATTAAACGGGCCTGGTGTACTGAAACCCACAAACTTGTTCAGTCTGGTAGAATTAAGTGACGTACAGAAAGTGTCAACTGGACAGTATATACGGATGGGAGCGAGTGTGCTGAACTGTGACACACAGAAAGGTTACACGCAGCTGAGTAAAATGGATTTGTATCACTGAGCTAAAACAACAGAAAAAATAATTTTTTTTTTATTTTGTTTTTTTGGGAACGTGACATGCAAGAACTATGGTAGAACTCACTGACACCCTGTTAACGGTGGCTATTTAGTCTGCGACCCAGACAAATGTCGCACAGAGAATTTTCTGGATCAAGCGGTAGATAATATTGGTAGCAAATGACTTGGTTGTATTCTGTGACGTACAGAAAGTGTCACCTGGACAGTATATACGGATCGGAGCGAATGTGCTGAACTGTGACACACAGAAAGGTTACACACAGCTGAGTAAAATGGATTTGTATCACTGAGCTAAAACAACTGAAAAACTAATTTTTTTTTTATATTTGTTTTTTTATATTTTTTTTTAAATTTTGTTTTTTTGGGAACGTGACGTGCAGGAACTATGGTAGAACTCACTGACACCCTGTTAACGGTGGCTATTTAGTCTGCGACCCAGACAAATGTCGCACAGAGAATTTTCTGGATCAAGCGGTAGATGATATTGGTAGCAAATGACTTGGTTGTATTCTGTGACGTACAGAAAGTGTCACCTGGACAGTATATACGGATCGGAGCGAATGTGTTGAACTGTGACACACAGAAAGGTTACACACAGCTGAGTAAAATGGATTTGTATCACTGAGCTAAAACAACTGAAAAACTAATTTTTTTTTTATATTTGTTTTTTTGGGAACGTGACGTGCAGGAACTATGGTAGAACTCACTGACACCCTGTTAACAGTGGCTATTTAGTCTGCGACCCAGACAAATGTCGCACAGAGAATTTTCTGGATCAAGCGGTAGATGATATTGGTAGCAAATGACTTGGTTGTATTCTGTGACGTACAGAAAGTGTCACCTGGACAGTATATACGGATGGGAGCTAGTGTGCTGAACTGTGACACACAGAAAGTTACACGCAGCTGAGTAAAATGGATTTGTATCACTGAACTAAAACAACTGAAAAAATAATTTTTTTTTTATATTTTGTTTTTTTGGGAACGTGACGTGCAGGAACTATGGTAGAACTGACTGACACCCTGTTAACGGTGGCTATTTAGTCTGCGAACCAGACAAATGTCGCACAGAGAGTTTTCTGGATCAAGCTGTAGATGATATTGGTAGCAAATGACTTGGTTGTATTCTGTGACGTACAGAAAGTGTCACCTGGACAGTATATATAGATTGGAGTGAGTGTGCTGAACTGTGACACACAGAATGGTTCCACACTGCTGTGTGCAATGGATTTGTATCACTGAGATAGAACAATAAAAAAAAAAACAGGGTTAGATATGGCGATAGCTGCACTACTAGTGCCAGCCTGCCAGCCAAGCCAGGAGACAAAAAAAAAATTTCTTCTAGCCCTTAGAAGGGCTGTTGGGTTCTTTGTGGGTGATTCCTGCCTAACAGAGAACTAAATGAAGGCCCTAACACTGTCCCTGAAAGGCAGCAGCTCTATCCCTAACGACATCCAGACGACATCTGAGCCGAGCGCCGCTGCTAGTCACTAGTATATTCCAGGGTCACCTGATCAGGCCAGCCAACCCCTGCTATCGACATGTAAGGGCCCCACGTGATGCTGGGTGTACCGAAGAGTCTCCTGGCTTGTGATTGGCTGTGTTTATAGGCGCCAAAAAAGCACGATGCGGAAGTTGCCATTTCCTCGAGTATGGCGAGATACTCGTCCGAGCATCGAGCACTTACGAGTACCCTAATACTCGAACGAGCACCAAGCTCGGACGAGTATGCTCGCTCATCTCTAGTCATAACCAATGTCAGACAAGCAAGTTTTTTCTGAATTATAAAGACCTGTAAGGAAACCTTTGAGTTCCTCGTGTCTGTAAGTAAAACCATGTATGTTAGGCATGAACTTTTCAATTTGTTTATTTATCCTTTTTCTAATTTTTTCCAAAAACTGTAATTTTCCAAATGACCAACTAAATTTAGGAATAATTTCAGAGAAAATTATTTTAACGTTTTTGAACTTGTGATACATATCAATAAGACAAAATTTGATGTCTTTTATAAGCTCGTGTGTACATTTCAATCCAATGTCATCCGAACCGGATTGTAAAATGATAATATCAGGGTTTGGGTAAATGTTTTCCTTTTTTTTTTTTACATACAACCAAAACATATTTTATTCTGAGTCCATCAATACCTTCCCAATATATAGTGAAATCACCCTTGACATCGAAATTCAAGTCTTTAAATCCAAGCCGGGACCTATTCTGAATTGCAGTTATTAAAGTGTGACCAATAATCCAGATTATCTTGCTCGAACCTACGGAGAAATAAATTAAACGAGTAATTCAAGTCTGATGTAGATTTTATATCTGTCAGACTGCCATCTCCCTATTCTTTTTATTTTGTCAGCATGCAAACCTAACTCAGAAGCTAGCGTAGCTGCTCCTATTCGAAATGAATGGGAGGAGATTTTTAACTCAGAATAACCAAGTTGGATTTTGCATTTTTTAAGGATAAAGTTAAATTGATATCTAGTCAGAGGTGAATTATCATTATGTAAAAAGAGAGGACCCGGAGACTTGTTTCTGATAACTAACCAGTTTTTTAAAGGGTTTCTGTCATCAGAATTTAGCCTACAAAACCGAGTGTCATTTGCAAATCGCAAATGACACCTGATGACAGAAAGCCTTCTTTTATAGAAATCTGTACGGTAGTTTTTGTTAAAATAGCGTTTTTATAATATGCTAATTAGGCCCCCTAGGTGCAGTAGGCGTGAACCCTGCACCTAGGAGCGGCCGTAATAACGCCCCTTACCCCTCCTCCCTTGCGTTGATTGACAGGGCTGGGCAGCCATCTCTTTAGTCTCCCGGCCCTGTACGATCGCGAAATCCCGCGCCTGCGCATTGCAATAAGCAATCAGCGCATGCGCATTGATGAAGCCGGGACCCGGGCGGCCGCCGGCTCTCAACGCGCGTGCGCAGATTGCTTATCGCAATGCGCAGGCGCGGGATTTCGCGATCGTACAGGGCCGGGAGACGAAAGAGATGGCTGCCCGGCCCTGTCAATCAACGCAAGGGAGGAGGGGTAAGGGGCGTTATTACGGCCGCTCCTAGGTGCAGGGTTCACGCCTACTGCACCTAGGGGGCCTAATTAGCATATTATAAAAACGCTATTTTAACAAAAACTACCGTACAGTTTTCTATAAAAAAAGGCTTTCTGTCATCAGGTGTCATTTGCGATTTGCAAATGACACTCGGTTTTGTAGGCTAAATTCTGATGACAGAAACCCTTTAAAGCTCCCACCGGGCATAGAACTGGATCGAAAAGCTTTTTCAGATTAATCCATGAACCAATACCAGTTTGATCGGTTTTTGATTTTTTTATAAAAATACTAATGTGGTTTTCATGGATTAGGACATTATCTATTAATAACGGAGCTTGTGAATCTTGATTAGGTGCGGAAACCTCACCAACTCTGAGAACTCCGAAGAACATTATTATGAAAGTGGTAGAAAATAATTGACTTTCAAACGCAGATAAACAAATATTAGGTAAGTGTGAAATAATTTGTTTCAACATATGTATGGATAAAGGTCTGGTTTTGATGGTTAAATTATGTTCTTTTTTCATACCTTTCACTAATTGTTTAATTAAGAAATTAGAATATATTGGAGAGTTACCAAGTAGTTTAGTAAAAAAGGAAATACCAGACATGGTTTTTAATATGTATTCAGCCTTGTAACCTTTTTAAAATAAAGATAATATAAATTTGATGTTTCTTAACTGGCTCGAATTTAAAGGATATATATTTTCTGAGTTACAGAATAGCTTCCATGTTAACCAAGCAGCCGAATATCCGGCTCATGTTGATGGAGCTACTGAATTCTTAACCAATTTAACTATTAAATCCATTTCATCGTCCATAAATGGGACGGGCATTGTATTCTTGTCCAACTTGCTTCTGGTACTAGTTGTTGAAATCTGATGAAGTCCTGTTGGGATAAAGAGTCTGCGATATGGTTAACTTTACCATTAATATATTTGGCTTTTAACCAAATGTTGTTGCGTAAACAAACTAGTATTATTTGTCTGAGTAAATTAGCTACTTCAGTAGATTTTGCCGATAAACAGTTGATGGTAAAAACCACTCCTTTATTATCTGAATGTAGTAAAATCCTTTTATTTCTAAATTGGTGCTGCCAAATATAAAAAGCTACCAAAACCGGAAAGAGTTCTAAAAAGTTTATATTTTTTATTAATGGTAAATGTTGCCATTCTAAAGGCCATCTTTCTGCAGACCAGCTGTTGTTGAAAAATGCTCCATAACCAACTGAACCGGCAGCGTTCGTGAATAAATTCAGTGCATCTGAACCAAATTGAAATGTCCTGTTTTAATTGTTTTGTGATCCTTATGTGGTCCTGAGGAGATTTAAATCGTCTTGTGGCTGAATATAATCTTTTGGAAAATGCTCTTCCCATGGGGATCACTCTGGTTATGAAATTAAGCGATCCTAGTAGGGATTGAAGTCTTTTTAAAGTAGTTTTATTTGAATTTAAAAAAGATGCTAACATAACTTTTGTAGAATTTATTTTTTCCTCTGGTATTTTGAATTCCATTTTCTTTGTATCAATAGTAATACCGAGTAATTGTAAACTGGTAGTAGGTAAAACCGTTTTTTCTTCTGCAATGGGAATATTAAATAATTTGGCTATTTTGTAAAATGTATTAAGTAAGTTGAAGCATTTATCTGTTCCATGTTTGCCAATGAATAGAAAGTCGTCTAAATAATGCAGTATATAACCACCAGAGGAATTTATTTCGACTGTCCATTGTATGAAAGAGGAGAAAGCTTCAAAGTATTGACATGACAATGTGAACCCCATGGGAAGTGCCCTATCATGAAAATATTGTCCAGAGAAGTAAATACCTAAAGAATTGTAACCTTTTGGGTTAATGGGTAAAAGACGGAAGGCAGAGTTGATATCTGTTTTAGCCAATAAAGAATTGTGACCAGATAGTCTAAGAAAATAAAGGGCTTGGTCAAAAGAGGCATATTTTACTGAAGAGAGACTCTTATCAATTTGGTCATTGAGGGATGAAAATTTTTGGCATGACAGGTGATGTATCAGACGAAAAGAATTGGGTTCTTTTTTAGATACTAGACCTAATGGAGAAATACAAAAATTAGGAAAAGGTGGAGCATCAAATGGACCAGCTATCCTGTTTTCAGAAATTTCTTTAAAATTTTTTTCCCTAACTGTTTGAATATTTAAATTCACAGATTTCAAGTTATCCACTAAATGACAACCAGGTCCTTCAAATTCTGGTATGAAAAAACCTTCAGAAAAACCTTTAATAAAAGAGCCATCATTTTGTTTGGGTAGTGTTTTAGCCATTTGATTATGTTTGTTGTGTTCAATGGTGTCACTTCCTTTATTGACATCTCTGGTGTGGAATATAGAGTGTTCTGTTTTTTAAAACATTTTGTTGCAGGGTGTGACCCTGAATAAAATGTGCATTCATGTTTATACTTGCAGATGGATTGCCATCTGCAAGTACTTTCATTAAAGGCAAAACAGATACCTTTTATTGCTGTTTTGAATGTTTGGTTGTTGGCGAAAAAGAAAGGATCTTTGGGGTAGCATCAAATTTATCCAAAGTCCTACATCTCTAGAGCTCCATGAAAGATTGGGGAACACTGCCAGCTTTTGACGAAATGATTCGTCGTATTGTAGCCAAGCATATCCCCCAAAATTTCTGTAAGCTTCCAAAATAGATTGTAAGTCGTGAAAAAGACCACTACAAAGGTTAGGTTGTCTTTCTCCTAGTACAGCAGAATAAATTGAAAAAGCATGTAGCCAGTTAAAAATAGTTTTTTGGTTATATTTTTTCTTTTCTTCATCGTCTTTTTTACCAAGTTTTACATTTTCCTTTGATGATGGTAGCAAGGAAAAAATATCAATGTATTCTCTCTTCCAAATCCTGTCTTTTAAAGATTGTGGAAGGTGAAAGCACAGCGGTGATAACTGACAAGACATCAGCTCACCCACTGAAGTCTCTTTTACACCAATACAGGATTCTGAAGAGGGAATAGGTGTGAGTATTGGTGTATGAGATGTATTGATATAATTTGAAATTTTTTTGAAATTTTTGAAATGTTTGAATTATCTATGTCAATAAGATTTTTTTATTGACTTAACTTATGTTTTTGGGGTTGACCAGACATCTTCTGGGTCAATTGAAGACTTTTTAAGTTTCATGAAATTAAGGAATTCTGTGACCAAATCTCCTTTTCAGAAGAAAAGAAGTCTTTGTCACTGGGGGTATGTAGATTTTTAATTTGAGTGTGCTGAGAAATGCAGCCACTATCAGATGATAACATTTGTATATTCTCACCGTTACTAGAAATGTCCCTTGTTGTCTGCTGTTGCCTGGAGCGCGCTGTGCTGGAATCATTGGAGAGTGGCGGTTGAGGAGAAGAACTGCATATCTGGATCCTCGAGCCCGATGATGAAGGGTAAGATTTTTGTCTTTTTTGTATTCTTTGTTCCTGTGGAGGAGAATATGCTCTTTTTTCCTTCTTCCTACACTTCAGAGGAAGCGCTTCTTGTTCTGTCTCACGGGGGGAGCGCCTAATGATGACGTCACTGCCTTCTCCAGCGTCTGTACTCATGATCAGGTCTGAGTCGCAGACCTGAGAAGCAGATTGAAGAATCGGTTCATTTGATTGTAAGTCCAATTGTAGGCATTTTCTAAGCCAGTCTTCTCCTCCAGAGGACTCGGCTTTATATATCAGCTGTTTCAATAAGTCTTCCATGTTCTGAAGTAGAGAGGGGTCCTATTCAGGTTGGTGCTACTTACGTGCATGTGCCACCAACGGTCTTTCTTTTCTTTTATAGGTGTCATCCACAGAGACAGTTACCTATTCTCCAATCAACATCCATCCTGGTGTCTCCTGCGTTTCCAGAAACTTCCTAGGACCATACCATAGCCGTTTGTGAACAGGTAAGTAAACCAAATAGACCAAATATATTTTCTGGTTGCCATGACACCATGGCTCACCATTTTACATTTGTGACATGGTTCGCTCCATTATAGTCTATGGAGTCTCTTCAGCTCAGGAGTTGGTAAATCTTGCCCCTCTAATGAACAAGCTGTTGCTACGGACTCAATCATGTACTGTATCTGGGATTACACATGTGTGTACGATCCCAACATGAAAACACAACCAGCTGTCGCCCTTTTAATGATTTAAAGCCCATTTACCTATACCGCCTTTATATGATAGGTGTAGTTTAAGGGTGGGCTGCTACACATGGGCCAGTTTTGTGTGCTTGCCCCCCAGGCTAAAATTTGCCAGCCAGCCCCTGCTCAGAGAGATATTGCTGTAAATGGGTAAATGGGTTCTACAGGATTTACATATTGATGGCCCATCCTTAAGATTGGTCATCAATATGAGACTGGTGGGGGTCTGACTCCTGGCACCCTGGAAATCAGCTGTTTGAGTAGACTGCGGTGTTCCAGTGAGCGCAGCGGTCTCCTTGCCATGTACCAAGCACAGTGTTGTCCATTTGATAGCAGCTGTGCTTGGTATTGCCGCTCAGCCCCATTCACTTCGGAGGGTCGGAGCTGCTGCTAGACCACTTGCCTGAGCAATGTGACATCACATGGCCTAGGAACAGACCGCTGTGCTCATGGAGCACCGAAGACTCTTCATGCAGAAGAGAATAACTATTGGGTGGCACATGGAAGGGGAACATCAGGAGCAAATGGAGGGAGGGGGCCAAAGTTGGGTAGACAGCCCCGGGCCTATGAAGCACTTAATCCATCCCTGCCAGGGCTGTATGAAAAACACACAATATAGAATATACTTAATTTTTTCCTGAACGCAGAGATGTTCAGTGGTAATGCTCATATGCTTATACACCCATTGAAATGAATGGATTGGGTTTTAGTCCAGACAGGGGTGTAGCTATAGGGGGTGCAGAGGTAGCAGTTGCTACCGGGCCCAGGAGCCTGAGGGGCCCCAAAAACCCTTGGGCCACATAAGAAGACACTGGTATTATAGAAAGTGCATGCTGGTCGTTACACCTCTGGCTGGAGGGAAGGGGTTAGGTCAAGAATTTGTCATGGGGGAGTGGGGGCATTGGAGGGTTGGGGGGGTGATGTTTCAATTTTTGCCTCAGGCAGCATGAAGGCTTTGTGCTTCCCTGCCGCTGGCCACAAAGCACTGAGGGAAGGGGGGCCCCAAACTGAACTCTTGCAACAGGGCCCATGAGCCTTTAGCTACGTCCCTGAGTCCAGATGCTGTCTGTTTACAACATGTATCGCATCTGGATGGAAAACTCGATCCTGTGAAAGAGAACTAAAGCTTCTCAGTATAAGTACTAAAAATGTACTGGCCACAGTGTAAAGGCCATACACCTAGAAAGAGAGAGGGCTCGTTCAGATAAGTGGTGTTAAACTAGTCTGTGTTCCAGCCTGTGAAGATGCACACATTGTAATACAGACCACTAAGATGATGTCCGCGTCCTGGCTCTTTTTATTTTTAGACCCAGTCACTTGAGTGAATGAATCTTGAGGGAAAATCAGAGAAGCATGGTGCATGTAATCATTTTTCTAAGCACAGCATGCATCTTCTATTGATGGAGATGGCTTTGTACTTGTGCATTGGGTTTATATTAATCTGGATACTGGGTAAGTGTATATTTGGATGAGATGTTTTTAACCACAGTCAAAATGGCATTAAAAAGGCATTAAAAACCAAACACTTTTACGGGGTTTGGCACGGTTTTGTGATGTGGTTATTTGCCATTCAAGGGCTGATTCAGATGGCCGTATGCTGTCTGCAAAAATATGGATCCGTTTTTTTGTGGACAGTTCAGCATGTCTGCAAAAAAACGGATCCATATTTTTGCGGACATCATACGGCCGTCTAAATGAGCCCTGTCACGTTTTCATCAAAAAATCAATTTTAGTATATGTTACTGTTGGTGGGGCATTATGGATAAAGCAATCATTAGTTTCTTCACATTCCACAGTTTTCCTTGAGTTTTTCCCTTAGTTACAGCTGTTTTAACCTCTACAATATGAGGATCTTCTCAAGACGGCTTCTCTGCCAGTTCTCTGAGGCCAAAACTGCTTTGGCACGCCTGACTCGCCTCCGCACTGTGAAACCTAATAAAGACATGCAGTGTGAACATAAATGTATTTCAGGTGTACACTACTCACAAAAAGTACACTAACTAAAATGCACTCTAACCTTTACAGGTGAACGTTATGTGGCCTTCTCCAACTGTTCAATGTTTCAGTACATTTTGCACAACTTGCTGTTCACTAACAAGGAGCTTAATGGCAAAATTCACAACAGGTGTTTGCTCCATGTATCTCCCAATAAATTTCCTGGTTCAATTAGAATTAGTATTTAAACAGTCCTCCTCATCATGCTGTTCACATTTTGACATAATGAGATCAAGACGACACCTAACAATTGATCAACAGTACCTCACCATTGTGAGGCTTCAAGCAGGATGTTCTCAGACAGAAGTGGCCACTGAGCTTAGAGTGTCACAGATTGCAACAGAGATACAGAGAGACTGGAAGAGTCACAGAAAGGCACAGAAGTGGCCTCATCCCACACTGATGACCGCTTAATTGTAAACAATGCCCTGCGGAATTGGATGATGAATACCACACAAGTCCAGGCATATTTAATGGAGGTGAGAGGCACCCAAGTGTCACGTCAGACCATTTGATTTACATCAGCGTGATCTGCTTGCTAGACGACCTGCCAGGGTACCTGACCACACCACCAGACACAGGTGTCATCATCTTGCATGGGCCAGGAAGCATCTACGTTGGACGAGGGACCAATGGACCTCAGTGCTGTTCACTGATGAAAGTCGATTCACATTGAGCAGAAATGTTGGCCGCCAACGATGTTAGAGACGTCAAGGACGGCGCTATGCATCAGCCACTGTTGTCATCATCATGAACCTTTGGTAGTGGGGGTGTTATGGTGTGGGCAGCTGTGTCTACTCAATACAGAACTGCCCT
This sequence comes from Rhinella marina, assembly GCA_900303285.1. Taxonomy (NCBI): domain Eukaryota; kingdom Metazoa; phylum Chordata; class Amphibia; order Anura; family Bufonidae; genus Rhinella; species Rhinella marina. Next base: position 4,662 of record ONZH01001509.1, on the reverse strand, counting down.
ACACTTTGTGAATGGTACAGTGACAAGCCCATATTGAATAACATCATTAATCCAGCTATTGTGTCTCTGCATGAACAACACAGGCCTAATTTCATCTTCATGGACAACAATGCACCAGTGTCACGAACGTGCCTGCATCAGGTTGCATGCGTTCGGCTAGGCTTTCAAAAGTGACATCATTTAACATGTTTTCCTCTTGGTTTGGCTGCTGTTTACCACACCCCTTCCCCTCAGCTGTTGCGGGTGTGGTGATTATCTTTCCCCTATTTATCCCTTCCTCTCCCAGTATTCCTTGCGGTTTATACTTTCTGCTTACTTTGTTGCGTGTGGTGTTGTTCTCGGCTGAGATCCGATTGCTGCAATATCTGCATTAAGATAAGTGTCATTTTCCCTATTGTGTTTATCCTACTTTTCCCTGTTATGGTTTTGCCTTCTGGAGTCTCCTGTTCGTCAGTCCTCTTGGAGGAACGGGTTGACTCTTTCTTCTGTCATTAGCTGCAGGGTTCTATAGGGTGAGTTTGTTATTAGTTCCTGTGTTTGAACTCTCCTACCACTTAGGTCTGTTCATACTGGTAGTCAGTCAGGGCCTAGTTTCAGGGTTCCCTGCAGGAGGTGACCTTTTCCCTTGTTTGGTCTTTTTCCTACCCTCTTATGCCTGGGGTGGCTATTCCCTCTACACCAGAGCGTGACAGTATAAACCGCCGAACAAAAAATAATGTAATTTTTGTGCTGACATGGATGCTATTGCTGCACTTGCTGAACGGCTGCAGGGACTCAGCTTGGAGGTGGCTGCCGCAACCAGATTCAGAGACAACAGGCTGGTGGTTCTGGGGGTGCTGGGTGTCAGGCCTGTTTGGAGCCTAAGGTCGCCCTCCCGGATATATTTTCTGGGGGACGTGATCATTTTATTCTATTCAGGGAGGCGTGCAAATTGTATTTCAGACTGCGTCCACATTCTTCTGGTAATGAGGAGCAGAAGGTTGGTGTGGTCATCTCGCTGCTTAAAGGGTATGCGCAGTCATGGGCCTTTTCTCTGCCGACCGGATCACGGTGTCTCCGGTCGGTAGATGAATTTTTCAAGGCTTCAGAGATTATCTATGATGACCCGGATCGTATCTCCCTGGTCGAGACCGTGACCTTCGTCAGGGTGAGCGCTCGGTTGAGATCTATTGCTCTGAGTTCCGGAGGTGGGCGACCAATACTGAATGGAACGATCTGGCTTTACGTAGCCAATTCTGTCAAGGTTTATCAGAAAGGCTGAAGGACACTTTGGCCTTTCATGAAGCCCCTGTGTCTTTGGAAGCCGCTATGTCTCTTGCTGTACGCATGGATAGGCGCCTGAGAGAGCGATCTAGGGGCCCTGTTCTCAGGACGTACTATCATGTGATGTACTGTCTTTCTATGACACTTTTGATGAAAATTCCCCTAGCTTGATGTCGGGGACGAACCTATGCAGTAGAGATGAGCGAATCGATTAGTCAATTCGTTGATTCGTATCGAATCTTGGGACTTTTTAGCTGCGAAGCGAATCCGAATATTAGGTGATTCGCTTTGGCTTTGTACGCATTCGCTCCGTAGTTTGTCCTATAAATTATACGCTATTGCTACGTATAAGTTTCTGTATACGCTGTTGCGTACGATTTCAATTCATTAGCGAACTTTTACTGTTAGTTCGTTTATCGTGCGCAAAAGCCCGGGAAGAAAGCAGTCACCTGACCTAATGGGCAGGGCTTGCTCTGATTGGCTTAGGCTCGGTAAGCCAGTGACACATCACTTCTGCTGCGACTGCTGAGACGAGCAGAAGCACTGTGTGTAAAGTTCTGAGACTCTGAGACCTGTTTTGTGAAAATTGGGGTGTAATTGCTCTGGGAATCCATATTACAGATATCAGGGATACTGCAGGGCAAGTGCAGGGCCACTTCAGGGCTAGTATTTAAAGAGGACCTTTCACCACTCCTGACATGCCTGTTTTAATAGCTTCATGCATTCCCCATGTAATAACAAGTCTGGAACATCTATTCTTATGTCTGTATGTTGTGCCATTCCTTTATTACTTCTACTAGAAGTTATGAATGAATTACTATTATCCTTCAGTAAGGGTACAGAGGGGTGGTAACAAGTTGGGGGTGTATATCTGCACAGACTCACTCTATCCAATCAGTGCTGCCATGTTCAGACTGTGGAGGGACACCCCCCCAACTGGTTACCTCCCTTCTGTACCCTAACTGAGGGCTAATAGCAATTCAATTATAACTTCGAGTAGTTATAATATGGGAATAGCACAACATAGAGACATAAGAATAAATGTTCCAGAATTGTTATTACATGGGGAATGCATGAAGCTATTAAAACAGGCATGTCAGGAGTGATGAAAGGTCCTCTTTAATCAAGCAGGGAGACAGGGAGAGATAGGGAGAGACAGGGAGAGACAGTGGGATACAGGGACAAAGACCAGCTGCAGGGCCACAGAGTGAATTGAAAAATGTCTGGAATGGATAAGCAAAAGGGGTCCAGTTCCAGCCAGACTTTGAGCTTTAAAAAAAGGAGAAGGTGAGACAGGGCAGCAGTGCCAAAAGACCTGTAGCTGGAGCATCTACTAGTAGTATTTGCAATACTTGGCTGTTGTTCCACCAGGCTAACCCACCGAGGCGCGAAATTGTAGTGGAGGAGAAAGTAGATGAGGTAGTGGAGTGGATGGCACGCTCATCTCAGTCTCAGCCGGATGATCTGCTGACATCTGCTGATACAGTATCCATATGTAGCCAGGGGTCAGACTCGTCCTGCTCCACCATTCCACTCAAGCAAACCCCTTCATTTTCTGCCACCTCTTGGGCTTCAGTGCTCCCTCCTAGTGGTGTTCCTTCTGCAATTTCTAAAAAAAGAAGCCACCGAAGCCCACCTTATAATCCGGCGGTTATAGAGGACAGCCTTCCTGAGGATTTCTTAGAGGGCAGTCAGAGTTTGGACTGCCCGGAATTGTCCGTTGGTGGGGAACAGCCTAATTTGCATTCCCAAAAATTTGTTGTGGAGGAGTCTGATGAGGAATCTGATGTGTTAAACCGGAGGACCTGGAAAGCGGATCGGGCTGGTGAGGAGGATTTGAGCTCAGAGGAGGAGGGTGGTACTAGTAGTGGCAGCAACAGAAGGCAGAGGCGAGTTAGGCCCAGGGCTAGTGCTTCCCTGGGAACTAGCGAGACCCCAAATATAGTGGGGCCGGCACCAGGGTGTAAGCGTGCAAGGACTACAAGCTTGGCCAGCTGTGGAGGGCGCACGTCGGGTGTGTGGAATTATTTTACCACTCTGCCAGGGGATAGCAGTATAGCCACGTGTGATTTGTGTAAACAGAAATTGAGCCGTGGGAAAACCACAAATGTTGGGATCACTGCTCTGTGGAACCATTTGAAGCGGCGTCATGCTGGCAATTTAGAGCAGCCCATTAATACTAAAGAGCTGGTTACTTCTCCCGGGGTCCTTTCTGTCAGGCAGGCCACATCCAGGGCCATAGCTCAGCCCACATCCCGGTGTGTAACTAGTATATCCACCTCATTGTCGGCCAGTGCGTGCATTTCTCCACCTCCTCTCATTCGGCAGCCGTCCATTGCCGAGTGCGTGGCCAGGAAGCAGTTTTACGCCACAAGTAATCCGACAGTGCGCAAACTGAATGGTCACCTGACAAAGTTGCTGGCTGTGCAGTCTCTGCCCAGCTTTTAGGGAGCTAATGGCTTGCACTCAGCCATGCTGGCAGGTCCCTAGCCAGCATTACTTCTCCAACAAAGCTATCCCCGCCCTTTACTCCCACGTGGCTGAGAATATTGGACGCTCCCTGCAGCTGTCTCTTTGCAGCACGGTGCACGTCACTGTGGACACCTGGAGCAGTGCTTACGGCCAGGGGCAATACATGTCCTTTACTGCCCACTGGCTGAATGTATTTAGTGGCAGCGAGGCAGGAACCCCCCAGCAACCCGGTCAATTGCTGTTGGCACCTCCACGTGCTTTCCAGCCAGGATTGCAGCAGACCACCCAACAACTATCCACTTCCACCTCCATGGGCAGTCCGCCTGCTGGATCGTCAGGGCAGCGAGTTACCCCCGCTCCTTCATATCACATGTGCCAGGTGAAACGCTGCCATGCAGGGTTAGACTTAGTTTGTCTTGGCAGTAGCAGCCACAAACTAAGGCTGACTCCACGGCAGCTGGAAGTGGGCAGTAGGAATACTTTGGATATCGCCCACTGACAGTAGCTGCAGCATGGGCACGTCTTTGAGTCTGTGTATAGGAGGAGGAAGCGCTAACTATGAAGGGGCATATAAGGGTACTTTCTTTCGAACTAGTGCATTTGCATGACACAAACGGGAGAACGGCCAGCACCATTAACAATAATGACTAGAATACCTTCACTTAAGTTGTTTGGGTCGAGAGTTAGAGGCGTTGCGTAGCATGAAACAAAATTACTGCAGCGCAGAACGCACGACCACATTGTCCTTCTATACTTTTTTTCATTATTCGCAGTGACTGCTGGTATATATACAATACAGTACACTATTTTTTTTACATGTTTTTACTTATCAAATATTTTGTTACTCACCCTGCCGTATCTCTGCGCGGATCTCATTAAGCCGCTCTGGGCATTTGAATTTCAGATCGGACCATTTCTGCTGGATCT
>ONZH01001508.1:0-48218 GCA_900303285.1 Rhinella marina | reverse complement strand
TGCGTTCTCTTGCAAATAATTTATATACCTGGTGTTAATACACACCGTCTGAACTGTTAGTACACGGCTGTGTACCTTGAATATAAAAAAAAGCCTTAAATTGGCAACTGTACTTTGCGTTCTCTTGTAAATAATTTAAATACCTGGTGTTAATACCCACCGTCTGAACAGTTAGTACATGCTGTGTACCTGAATATAAAAAAAAAGGCCTCATTGGCAACTGTACTGCGTTCTCTTGCAAAATAATTGTATATACGTAGTGTTCATACACACCGTCTGATCTGTTTAGTACACGGCTGTGTACCTAGAAATATATAAAATATAAAGGCCTTTTCATTGGCACCTGTACTTTGCGTTCTCTTGCAAAATAATTGTATATACGTAGTGTTAATACACACCGTCTGATCTGTTAGTACACGGCTGTGTACCTAGAAATAATAAAAAAAAAGCCTTTTCATTGGCACCTGTAACTTTGCGTTCTCTTGCAAAATAATTGTATATACGTAGTTGTTCATACACACCGTCTGATCTGTTAGTACACGGCTGTGTACCTAGAAATATAAAAAAAAAAAGGGCCTTTTCATTGGCAACCTGTACTTGCGTTCTCTTGCAAAATAATTGTATATACGTAGTGTTCATACACACCGTCTGATCTGTTAGTACACGGCTGTGTACCTAGAAATATAAAAAAAATAGCCTTTTCATTGGCACCTGTACTTTGCGTTCTCTTGCAAAATAATTGTATATACGTAGTGTTCATACACACCGTCTGATCTGTTAGTACACGGCTGTGTACCTTAGAAATATAAAAAAAAAAGCCTTTTCATTGGCACCTGTACTTTGCGTTCTCTTGCAAAATAATTGTATATACGTAGTGTTCATACACACCGTCTGATCTGTTAGTACACGGCTGTGTACCTAGAAATATAAAAAAAAAAAGCCTTTTCATTGGCACCTGTACTTTGCGTTCTCTTGCAAAATAATTGTATATACGTAGTGTTCATACACACCGTCTGATCTGTTTAGTACACGGCTGTGTACCTAGAAATATAAAAAAAAAAAGCCTTTTCATTGGCACCTGTACTTTGCGTTCTCTTGCAAAATAATTGTATATACGTAGTGTTCATACACACCGTCTGATCTGTTAGTACACGGCTGTGTACCTAGAAATATAAAAAAAAAAGCCTTTCATTGGCACCTGTACTTTGCGTTCTCTTGCAAAATAATTGTATATACGTAGTGTTCATACACACCGTCTGATCTGTTAGTACACGGCTGTGTACCTAGAAATATAAAAAAAAAGCCTTTTCATTGGCACCTGTACTTTGCGTTCTCTTGCAAAATAATTGTATATACGTAGTGTTCATACACACCGTCTGATCTGTTAGTACACGGCTGTGTACCTAGAAATATAAAAAAAAAAAGCCTTTTCATTGGCACCTGTACTTTGCGTTCTCTTGCAAAATAATTGTATATACGTAGTGTTCATACACACCGTCTGATCTGTTAGTACACGGCTGTGTACCTAGAATATATAAAAAAAAAAAGCCTTTTCATTGGCACCTGTACTTTGCGTTCTCTTGCAAAATAATTGTATATACGTAGTGTTCATACACACCGTCTGATCTGTTAGTACACGGCTGTGTACCTAGAAATATATAAAAAAAAAAGCCTTTTCATTGGCACCTGTACTTTGCGTTCTCTTGCAAAATAATTGTATATACGTAGTGTTCATACACACCGTCTGATCTGTTAGTACACGGCTGTGTACCTAGAAATATAAAAAAAAAAAGCCTTTTCATTGGCACCTGTACTTTGCGTTCTCTTGCAAAATAATTATATATGTAGTGTTCATACACACCGTCTGAACTGTTAGTACACTTGGCACTGTACTTGCGTTCTCTTGCATATAATTTCACGGCTGTGAAGGCAAAATATTGTAACCAAAAAAAAATAAAATGCGGAGGGGGCTAGCGGAATCGGACGTGGACGAGGACGGGGGCGCGGAAATGCTGTTGGTGGCCTTGTTGAAGCCAGTGGGGATACAATGCGTGCTGGTGAGGGTCAGCCAGGATCCCACTCATCCAGAATCCCTGCCTTTATGGGACAGTTAAGCAGGGGGCGGGTTACACCGCTGTTGAGGCCTGAGCAGGTTGAACAGGTGGTGCAATGGATAGCCGATAGCGCTTCCACACAGTTGTCCACCAGCCAGTCATCCACACAGTCTCACTCTGACCCTCCTTCCTCCACACCTGGCCAACAGAGTCATCCCACCATTGACCCCTCCCAGGAGCTCTTTTCGGGTCCTTTTTCAGATGTGCCGGAAGAATCCCAGGAGCTAGCAGAGGAATTTGTTTGTAGTGATGCCCAAACCACTTGAGTATTCGCCATCTCCTGCTGATGTGGACCCTGAACCAGCATCTGTTATCATGAGCGATGATGATGATGAGACGCAGTTGCCATCAAGGGAGGCTGTTGGAATGTCCAGTGGGCAGGAGGAGGAGCAGAGTGAGGAAGTGGAAGAGGAGGTGGTGGATGACGAAATGACCGACCCCACTTGGCCAGGGGTGATGTCCAGCGGGGAAAGCAGTGGAGAGGTGGTGGTCTGCGCAGCACCGAAAAAGGCAGCAAGAGGCAGAGGGATGTCCAGAGGCAGAGGGATGTCCAGAGCAGAGGGATGTCCACAGGCAGAGGGATGTCCATAGGCAGGGACAGTCCAGAACAGAGAAGTGAGGCCACAGCCAGCAGGGCCGAAGCTGTTCCCGGCAGCGGGCAGTCGCGCGAAGCTCCCCCATCGAGGCCTCGTACTTCTGTGGTGTGAGATTTTTAATGTTTGTGCGGTATGACAAACTGAGCGCGGTTTGCACACTCTGCCACTCAAAACTGAGTAGGGGCTCTGAGAAGAGCAATATGACCACCTCAGGCATGCGACGTCACTTGGAAGTCAAGCACTGGGCTGAGTGGGAGAGAGCAAACGCAATACAACCTGCGCCCGGTCTTGCTGCCACTGCCTCTTCCCCTTTGTTGTGTGCTGCCACTGCGGTCCAGACCTCCAGCCAGGACACCTCCACATCTGCCTCTGCCTCGGCTACTTTGGGGCCTTCTCCTTCAGCCTCCCCTTCCCCCGCCTCTTCGCCTCCACCTTCACACTCCTCGTCCCAACAACTGTCCATCTCGCAGGTGTTCGACCGCAGGCGGAAGTACGCCTCGAGTCACCCCCAAGTCCAAGCCTTAAACTTGCCCACATCTCCAAACTGCTGGCCCTGGAGATGTTGCCGTTTTAGGCTTGTGGAGACGCAGGCCTTCCGCGACCTGATGGCGGCTGCCGCACCTCGCTATTCCGTCCCCAGCCGCCACTACTTTTTCCCGGAGTGCCGTCCCCGCCCTGCACCAGCACGTGTCGCGTAACATCAGGCGGGCCCTGAGGTACGCAGTCAGCGCAAAAGGTCCACTTGACCACCGACTCGTGGACAAGCGCTTGCGGCCAGGGACGATACATCTCTTTGACGGCACACTGGGTGAATGTTGTGGAAGCGGGGACGGAGGTCGCAAACAGAGACGGCCTACCTACCACCCCCCGCCCAAGATTGCCAGCACGGGTTCTGATAAACCCCCCTCCTCCTCCTCCTCCTCCTCTGCCTTAACATCGCCCTCAGCCGCTAGCTGGAAGCGTTGCAGCACTGGCGCGGGGAGACGTCAGCAGGCGGTGCTTAAGCTCATCAGCTTGGGCGACAGGAAGCACAGCGCCCCAGAGGTGAGGGACGCCATATTGCAGCAGACGGAGATGTGGCTGTCGCCGCTGCAGCTAGGACCAGGCATGGTCGTGTGCGATAACGGCCGTAACCTGGTGGCGGCTCTGGAGCTTGCCGAACTCGATCACGTACCATGCCTGGCCCACGTTTTTAATCTGGTAGTCCAAAAATTTCTAAAGACTTACCCCAACCTGGCAGAGCTACTGGTGAAAGTGCGGCGCTTGTGCGCTCACTTTCGGAAGTCAACTGTAGCTGCTGCTAGCTTAAAAAAACTCCAGCAACGCCTCCATTTGCCTGAACATCGGCTGTTGTGCGACCTGCCCACTCGCTGGAATTCCACCTATTCCATGTTGGCCAGGGTGTGTGAGCAGCAGAGAGCATTGATGGAGTACCAGATTATGAATCCACGCGTGCCTCCAACTCAGCTCCCTCAGTTTGCCAACCATGAGTGGCCATGGATGGCAGACATATGCGATGTACTGCGTATCTTTGAGGAGTCCACCAAGAAGGTCAGCAGTGAGGACGCTATAGTGAGCGTAACCATCCCGCTCCTTTGCGTCCTTAAAGAATCGCTCATCGCAATAAGGGAGAACGCATTGCACGCAGAGGAGACGGGGGTAGGAGGAGACGCAACGGAGCTACACAGTCAGACCACACTTTTGTCTGCTTCACGGTGGCAGTTGCAGGAGGAGGAGGATGAGGAGGAGGACGACGTGGAGGTGGCTGTGGAAGAGGAGGAGGATGCTGGCGGCGAGGGTAGCAGTCAGGCTGTGTGCGTCCATTGGTTCAGCGCGGATGGGGCGGAGAGGAGGCGGAAGAGGAAGAGGAGGAAATGGCAAGTGATCCTTCTGGTGGGGGCAGTGACGTCATGCCTATTCAGAGTCTGGCACACATGGCTGACTTCATGCTGGGCTGCTTTTCCCGGGACACACGTGTTGTCCGGATAGTGGAGAACAAACTGTACTGGGTCTTCGCACTCCTGGACCCCCGGTATAAAGATAACGTCTCCTCTTTTATTCCGGTAGAGGAGAGGACGAATCGATTGCTGGAATACCAGAGGGAACTCGTGCAGAACATGATGGAGATTTTCCCACCCACCATCGCTGGCGGCAGAGAGGAGAGGGTCTCCCAGAGTCCCACAACATCGATCAGGCCCACAGCCACCAGGGGAACACTCTCCAAGGTGTGGGACACGTTCATGGCCACCCCCTCGTGCAACTTCCATCACTGCGGGGCCCGCTATCAGCAGGAGGGACAAGTATCGGCGGATGTTGCGGGAGTACCTGGCAGACCGTAACCCTGTCCTCCCCGATCCCTCGGCGTCCTACACTTACTGGGTCTCCAAGTTGGACACGTGGCTGGAACTGTCCCTGTACGCCTTGGAGGTGCTTGCCTGCCCTGCCACCAGCGTGCTATCAGAAAGGGTGTTCAGCGCAGCCGGGGGCATTATAACCGATAAGCGCAGCCGCCTGTCAACCGACAGTGCCGACAGGCTGACGCTAATCAAAATGAACAGCAAGTGGATTGACCCGGACTTTGCTTCTCCAACAGTGGAAAGCAGCCAAAAGTGAAGTGCCATCTGTATGAAGTGCCATTTCCTCCTCCACCTCCTCCTCCTCCTCCTTAACCGCCGTAGAATTGCTCCATAAATAAGAAAAATTTATATATTTATGGCTCACCTCTTGGGCCTCCACAAACATTTTTAAGAGGTCTCACCTCTTGGGCCTCCACAAATTTATCAAGGGTCTCACCTCTTGGCCTCCACAAATTTTTAAACAGGTCTCACCTCTTGGGCCTCCACAAAATGTTTAAGAGGTCTCACCTCTTGGGCCTCCACAAAATGTTTAAGAGGTCTCACCTCTTGGGCCTCCACAAAGTTTTATCAAGGTCTCACCTCTTGGGCCTCCACAAAATTTTTAACAGGTCTCACCTCTTGGGCCTCCACAAAATGTTTAAGAGGTCTCACCTCTTGGGCCTCCACATAATTTTTAAGAGGTCTCACCTCTTTAGCCTCCACAAAATGTTTAAGAGGTCTCACCTCTTGGGCCTCCACAAAATGTTTAAGAGGTCTCACCTCTTGGGCCTCCACAAAAATGTTTAAGAGGTCTCACCTCTTGGGCCTCCACATAATTTTTAAGAGGTCTCACCTCTTGGGCCTCCACATAATTTTTAAGAGGTCTCACCTCTTGGCCTCCACATAATTTTAAGAGGTCTCTCCTCTTGGGCCTCCACAAAATGTTTAAGAGGTCTCACCTCTTGCGGCCTCCACAAAATTTTATCAAGGTCTCACCTCTTGGGCCTCCACAAAATTTTTAACAGGTCTCACCTCTTGGGCCTCCACAAAATGTTTAAGAGGTCTCACCTCTTGGGCCTCCACAAGATTTTTAAGAGGTCTCACCTCTTGGGCCTCCACAAAATTTTTAAGAGGTCTCACCTCTTGGGCCTCCACAAAATTTTTAAGAGGTCTCACCTCTTGGGCCTCCACAAAATTTTAAGAGTCTCACCTCTTGGGCCTCCACAAAATTTTTTCAAGGTCTCACCCTTGGGCCTCCACAAAATTTTAAGAGGTCTCACCTCTTGGGCCTCTCCACACAAAATTTTTATCAAGGTCTCACCTCTTGGGCCTCCACATAATTTTTAACAGGTCTCACCTCTTTGGGCCTCCACAAAATTTTTAGGTCTCACCTCTTGGGCCTCCACAAAATTTTTAAGAGGTCTCACCTCTTGGGCCTCCACTAAAGGGTCTCATAATTTTAAGAGGTCTCACCTCTTGGCCTCCACATAATTTTTAAGGTCTCAGGTCTCACCTCACAAAATTTTTTATTTTAAGAGTCTCACCTCTTGGGCCTCCACATAAATTTTTAAGAGGTCTCACCTCTTGGGCCTCCACATAATTTTTAAGAGGTCTCAGCTCTTGGGCCTCCACATAATTTTTAAGAGGTCTCACCTCTTTAGCCTCCACACAATTTTTAAGACGTCTCACCTCTTTGGCCTCCACAAAATTTTCCATGAGCCTCTGGCCAGCCCACGGCCTCTTCCTGCCTTTTTGCGGTCCTACGCATCCCTCAACATCCCCACTGCTTTACCTGCTAGACATGACACTGGGCCAGGTCGGGTCACTGACATCTCAAGCGCCAACAATTGGGCATTTTAAGGCTTCTGCATGTGTTTTGAGTTGTTTTTACATTTTAAAGAAGACATGTCTGACCACATCTCACACACACACACAATGACAATTAGGGGTGGGGTCTATTTGCTTTCCCCCTTGCCTATGCCATCTGTGGTTGTCATAGGCAACGTGATTTTAAGGGATGCAGAATTTCATCTTCTTTTTTGTCTAGTTTGGCTTGGGGTCCATGGCAATGTTGAGGAAAGAAGGTTTCCTTGTATGGTCTCACTTTACAGAGAGGTTATATTGACTTTGGAGTGTATTGTTGAGAGGCTGTGATAGTGGCGTAATAGTGCGACTTGGGTGCGTTATATGCACCCAGACATGCTTCCCCTGCTGTCCCAGTTGCATTCCAGCAGTGTTGGCATCCTTTTCTGAGGTTTCAGGGTGGACTTGGTGACCTCCAAGTGGTCGAATTGAGATTTCCAAGTGGCGAGCATTTTTTTCCCATAGACTTTAATGGGATTCGATAATCGGTCGAATAGTCGAATTTCGCGGTCTATTCGAATCGATTTTCGAACTTTCGAATATTTCACTACTCGCTCATCTCTAATTATTATTTTATTATTGTTTTTGGCTCCATTTATTTCTACCCACAATGACTCCACATCTTCATGTCCCTCACTTATGTCTTCCTGGAGTGTGGGCTTTAGACAGGACTTTACATAAAGGCAGACCCCTTCCCCTATCCGTTTTTGGCGATCCTTTCTAAACAGATTGTAACCCTGTACAATAATGTACAGAGAGACAAGTCTGGAGATGCTGCAGGCCATACACATTTATGCCATGAATGGCTGCTCACAGTAGCATAAGCATCATGTGGCCTGGTGTTGTCATGTCAAAAAATGGCTCAAAGGACTACTTGAAGAAATGGTCAAAACCACTGGTTCTATGATCAAATCAATGTGACGTCAGGCTGTTAGTGTACTGGAAATGAAGGCTAGATGGGTCTGGTGAGGGACATAGATAATGGCTCATGGACCTTGGTGCAAGAGTTCAGCTTAGGCCCCTCCTTCCTTTAGTGCTTTGTGGTAACAGATAGGGGTACATCTAGGCTTTTCTGTTGCCTGAGGCAAAAATTTAAACGGTACACCTCAATGCCAAATTCTCAACCCAAACCCTTCCCTCCAGCCCTACAGTTAGGCTAGAAACACTGTGAATGTGATAAAGTCATGTGTGTCAGTACAAAAAAATACCACCTTATAATGTGTGCCAGTGTAAAAAATGCTTCCTTTTAATTTGTGCCAGTGCAACAAATGTCCCCTTAAAATGTGTGCCAGTACAAAAAATGTTCCCTCTAAGAAGTCCTAGTAGAGTTAATATCTCCATAGTACTCCCCCCATAATGCATGCTAGTCCAAGAACATGCCGCCACCCCCCCCTTATGTGTGCCCCCAGTAGATGCCCCATAATGCCTCCCCCACAATGTCCACATAGTGCCCCCACAATGTTCCCATAGTGCTCTCCCTTCACAATGTCCCCATAGTGCCCCCAGTAAATGCCCCCCATAGTGCTCTCCCTCGCAATGTCCCATAATGCCCCCAGTAGATGGCCCCATAGTGTTCCCCCCTCCCATGGTAGATGGCCCAGTAGTGCCCACCCCCTCCCATGTTGGCCTCTGACTGGGTCTGAAGCACTAGAGGTAATGGCAGGGCAGGGAGGCATTGCTCATCTGCCTCTGCCATAGTACCTTGTTGTATTGCCATCCTGTGGGCCCCTCTTGCCTAGGTACCTGGTCGCAGTTGAGACTGCTGCAACCCCTATAGCTACACCAGTGGCCAGTCCACCCCACAATCCCAGAATGCTGTAACATTACTTTGTGAAGAATTACATAAAAAAGGGGGTCAGTCAGCACATCCAGTGTGCAGGTGCACGCCGCCATGGCTAGAGACACAAAGGAAAAAAACACAATGCAGCAGCACTCTGCAAACACAAATAATGTACAATAATGCAATTGATTTGATCATAGAACCAGTGGTTTGACCATTTCTTCAAGTAGTCCTAGGAGCCATTTTTTGACATGACAACACCAGGCCACATAATGCTTATGCTACTGTGAGCAGTCATTCATGGCATAAATGTGCATGGCCTGCAGCATCTCCAGACTTGTCTCCCTGTACATTATTGTACAGGGTTACAATCTGTTTAGAAAGGATCGCCAAAAACGGATAGGGGGAGGGGTCTGCCTTTATGTAAAGTCCTGTCTAAAGCCCACACTCCAGGAAGACATAAGTGAGGGACATGAAGATGTGGAGTCACTGTGGGTAGAAATAAATGGAGCCAAAAACAATAATAAAATACCGTATTTTTCGCCCTATAAGACGCACCGGCCCATAAGACGCACCTAGGTTTTAGTGTAGGAAAATAAGAAAAAAATATTTTTCAGCAGATCCTCTTATCAGACTGCCCATAAATTTAAGGACATCACATCAGACCCCCATATCAGCCCCCTGTGCCCCCATACCATCTCACTGTGCTCCCACCAGACCTCAGATCAGCAGAATGTGCCCCCATCAGACCTCAGATCAGCCGAATGTGCCCCCATCAGACCTCAGATCAGCAGAATGTGCCCCCATCAGACCTCAGATCAGCAGAATGTGCCCCCATCATACCTCAAATCAGCAGAATGTGCCCCCATCAGACCTCAGAGCAACAGTATGTGCCCCCATCAGACCTCAGAGCAACAGTATGTGCCCCCATCAGACCTCACATCAGCAGAATGTGCCCCCATCAGACCTCAGATCAGCAGAATGTTCCCCCAACAGACCTCAGATTAGCATATTGTGCCCCCAACAGACTTCAGATTAGCATATTGTGCCCCCAACAGACCTCATATTATCATATTGTGCCCCCAACAGACCTCATATAACCATATTGTGCCCCCATGAGACCTGAGATTAGCGTTTTGTGCCCCTTCACACCTCAGATCAGCGTCTTGTGCCCCTATCAGACCTCAGATCAGCCCACCCAGCCTTTTAAAGACCATACTTACCTGTTCTGCGCTGCCGCCCGGTCCCACGCTCCGCGCTCCTCTCTCTTCCCTGCCGGCACGCACTATGACCTGACGCTGCAGCGTCAGGTCATAGTGCGTGCCGGCAGGGAAGAGAGAGGAGCGCGGAGCGTGGGACCGGACGGCAGCGGCAGCGGCAGCGCAGAACAGGTAAGTATGGTCTTTAAGTGGCTGGGTGGGCTGATCTGAGGTCTGATGGGGGTCCCTACGTACAAGTGAGCGCTTCCTTATGGAAGCGCTCACTTGTATTCGCCCTATAAGACGCACCGCATTTTTCCCCCTACTTTTGGGGGGAAAAAAGTGCGTCTTATAGGGCGAAAAATACGGTACTAATAGGAGTTTATTATAAACCACCTAATATACCAGATCCAACAGAAAATGTACTTCTTAATGAAATAGACGAGACGGCAAATCATAATGAGGTTGTTATTATGGGGGACTTCAACTATCCAGATATAGACTGGGAAAATGAAACCTGTATATCTCATAAAGGAAGCAGGTTCTTGGAAATAACCAAAGACAATTACCTTTCCCAACTGGTTCAGGACCCGACTAGAGGGACAGCCATACTGGACTTAGTATTAACCAGTAAACCTGACAGAACAACAGATGTTCAGGTTGGGGGACATCTGGGAAATAGTGACCATAATATAATAACCTTCAAATTGTCATTCAAAAGAGTGTTTCATCAGGGAGGAACAAAAATACCAAACTTCAAAACAGCTAAATTTAGCCAACTAAGAGAGGCCATAGGCCTAACTAACTGGGACAAAATCCTCAACAATAAAAATACAGCCACAAAATGGGATATTTTTAAAAGCATCCTAATATCTAATTGTGAGAGGTACATACCTTATGGGAATAAAAGGTTAAGGTACAACAAAAAACCAATGTGGATAAATAGAACTATAAAGAAAGCAATAAATGACAAAAAGAAAGCATTTAAATCACTAAAACAGGAGGATGGCGAGGAAGCATTGAAAAACTAGAGACTGAGAGATTAATTGCCAAAGAGAGTAAAACTAACCCTAAAATTAACCATTCAATTATATAAATGGTAAAAAGTATAAACATGAAGGTGTCGGCCCCTTACAGAGTAATGAGGGGGGAGTTGCAGAGAGCGATGAGGCTAAAGCAAAGCTACTAAATATCTTTTTCTCCACTGTATTCACTGAGGAAAATAAACTGTCAGATGAAATGCAGAATATAAAAGTAAATTCCCCATTAAAAATGCCCTGTCTGACCCAGGAAGAAGTACGGCGGCGTCTTAAAAAGATTAAAATAGACAAATCGCCAGGACCAGATGGCATACACCCCAGTATCCTAAGAGAATTAAGTAATGTCATAGCCAGACCCTTATTTCTGATATTTAAGGAATCTATATTGACAGGGAGTATTCCTCAGGATTGGTGCATAGCAAATGTGGTGCCAATATTCAAAAAGGGTCCAAAAACAGAGCCCGGAAACTATAGGCCAGTAAGTTTAACATCTGTCATGGGTAAACTGTTTGAAGGTTTTCTAAAAGATGCTATATTGGAGAACCTCAATGAAAATAAGCAAATAACGCCATACCAGCATGGCTTCTTGAGGGATCGGTCATGTCAAACTAATTTAATCAGTTTCTATGAGGAGGTAAGTTCTAGACTTGACCACAGTTCTAGACTTGACGAATCAATGGATGTCGTATACAGTGGGGAAAAAAAGTATTTAGTCAGCCACCAATTGTGCAAGTTCTCCCACTTAAAAAGATGAGAGAGGCCTGTAATTGACATCATAGGTAGACCTCAACTATGAGAGACAAAATGAGATAACAAATCCAGAAAATCACATTGTCTGATTTTTAAAGAATTTATTTGCAAATTATGGTGGATAATAAGTATTTGGTCACCTACAAACAAGCAAGATCTCTGTCTCTCACAGACCTGTAACTTCTTCTTTAAGAGGCTCCTCTGTCTTCCACTCATTACCTGTAGTAATGGCACCTGTTTGAACTTGTTATCAGTATAAAAAACACCTGTCCACAACCTCAAACAGTCACACTCCAAACTCCACTAAGGTGAAGACCAAAGAGCTGTCGAAGGACACCAGAAACAAAATTGTAGACCTGCACCAGGCTGGGAAGACTGAATCTGCAATAGGCAAGCAGCTTGGTGTGAAGAAATCAACTGTGGGAGCAATAATTAGAAAATGGAAGACATACAAGATCACTGATAATCTCCCTCGATCAGGGGCTCCAGGCAAGATCTCACCCCGTGGGGTCAAAATGATCACAAGAACTGTGAGCAAAAATCCCAGAACCACACTGGGGGACCTAGTGAATGACCTGCAGAAAGCTGGGACCAACGTAACAAAGGCTACCGTCAGTAACACACTACGCCGCCAGGGACTCAGATCCTGCAGTGCCAGACGTGTCCCCCTGCTTAAGACAGTACATATCCGGGCCCGTCTGAAGTCTGCTAGAGAGCATTTGGATGTTCCAGAAAAATATTGGTAGAATGTCATATGGTCAGATGAAACCAAAGTAGAACTGTTTGGTAGAAACACAACTTGTCATATTTGGAGGAGAGTGAATGCTGAGTTGCATCCAAAGAACACCATACCTACTGTGAAGCATGGGGGTGGCAACATCATGCTTTGGGGCTGTTTCTCTGCAAAAGGCACCAGGACGACTTGTCCTACAAGGGACCTTGTACATGAAAGAATGAATGGGGTCATGTATCGTGAGATTTTGAGTGCATACCTCCTTCCATCAGCAAGGTTATTGAAGATGAAACGTGGCTGGGTCTTTCAGCATGACGATGATCCCAAGCACACCACCAGGGCAACGAAGGAGTGGCTTCGTAAGAAGCGTTTCAAGGTCTTGGAGTGGCCTAGCCAGATCTCAACCCCATAGAAAACCTTTGTAGGAAGTTGAAAGTCCAGTTGCCCAGCGACAGTCCCAAAACATCACTGCTCTAGAGGAGATCTGCATAGAGGAATGGGCCAACATACCAGCAACAGTGTGTGCCAACCTTGTGAAGACTTACAGAAAACATAGTAACATAGTAACATAGTTTATAAGGCCGAAAAAAGACATCAGTCCAGGCAAAAAACCCCTGTGAGGTAGAAGCCAATTTTCCCCACTTTAAGAAAAAAAATTATTTCCCGATTCCAATCAGGCAATCAGAATTACTCCCTGGATCAACGACCCATCTCTAGTAACTATAACCTGTAATATTATTACCCTCCAAAAATCCATCCAGGCCTCTCTTGAACTCTTTTAGTGAACTTACCATCACCACCTCCTCAGGCGGAGAGTTCCATAGTCTCACTGCTCTTACCGTAAGGAATCCTTTTCTATGTTTGTGTACAAACCTTCTTTCCTCCAGATGCAGAGGATGTCCCCTCGTCACAGTCAAAAACGTTTGACCTCTGTCATTGCCAACAAAGGTTATATAACAAAGTATTGAGATGAACTTTTGTTATTGACCAAATACTTATTTTCCACCATAATTTGCAAATAAGTTCTTTAAAAATCAGACAATGTGATTTTCCTGATTTGTTTTCTCATTTTGTCTCTCATAGTTGAGGTCTACCTATGATGTCAATTACATATGGGGTTTGAGCACTTTTCTGCCATTTTAGACCACGTGATTGTATTTGGACATTTACACCTGGAGGTGTGGCAACTCCAGGTTTGAATGTACCATGACTTACATCTTATGGTAAAATTCTGGTGCACCTGTGCAGCCTGAGTCACATGAGTCATTGGTAAGTGGGGCTCACAGCCTCCTCCCTCCTCTCATTGTATGTGTGATCTCACGCTGGAGGTAACTAGGAGTTGGTCGCTGTGTGTCGGCCTGTATGCTCCTTATGCAATTGCCCATACGGCAAGGTAGGTTAGTGTTAGGTCCTGTGCCATTCTGAGATACCTTGAGGCAGTGCTCGGGCTCCGGTATGTTCTTGATATAAGAATATATTGGCGAAAGTCTCATTTTAACATCAGCGTGAGGGTTTAGCCATATATTATCAATTGCATCTACCGCCGCAGTGCACCTTTATCAGTGATTGTTCAATTACAGGCCTCTCTCATCTTTTTAAGTGGGAGAACTTGCACAATTGGTGGCTGACTAAATACTTTTTTTCACCACTGAAAAAGTGGACATTATAGGTCGAAAAGTGAACAATTCAGAAAACTAGATTGAGGGCCCTACTCGTAAGAGTTCACAATCTATGAGCAGATAGGAGTGATGCATGAGACATAAATGCTTGTATTGTGCAGTGGTGCAGCCATATTTTATATAGTATGGGGAAGTAAATAAAGGGTTGTTTGAGCTGACACCAGTCAATATAAATATTAAAGAAGAACTCCCGACAAAAAACAGTCACTGATAAGAAAATGACAATCACTACAGATTATATCATGCACCTTTCTAACAGGTCAGAGAATAATTTTTTTTGCGGGAGTTCTTCTGTAAGTGAAGTCAAACCACGCAGCACTCTTAAATCAGAGGTAAGAAGGCCAGCCTTCCTCCTGTTGAGTAGGGACAGATAACTAAACTGTTTTTTTACATATTCTGCTCTTAGAATCAATTACAGTGAACATTAACCCTTTTAACAGTAAATTAACTCTTTAGCAGTGATCCACTGAGTCACTGCATTAGCAACACCTGCTACTTCCTCAATTTGCATAATCTTACATCTTCCCTTCTCTGTCATTTTCACCAAAAGGTTATCCAAGTAGTATTGACAGGTCCACTTGTGTTCCTAGTCATGTGGGAGATTGTGGGAAACAATTAGCGGAGTGAAATTCAGTGTTGTGTGGCCATTATTCATAGATTTTGGTAAGCATTCAAATTGCATTATACACAGTGGTTATGACAGATAAAATTACCAGAAAATGCCTGGAAATTGACCAAAATGTTGAGTGGAGCTTTTGTTTCTTTCATCTCTGTAACAAGATTACCTTATCTGAGGAATTTCTGCAGAGTGTTGATCCACATTATGACGTCATTAGGCACAGTACATATACATCCAAGAACATATTACTCATTTCAATTGATGGGTTTTCCAGACACAAAAAGGGTTAACTGTTGCTGCATCAAAGAGTCATATCATTAGTCAGCTTTGCCTTGGGGATCATACTCATTACACCTCCCCTTAATAATTTAAATCTGTCTGTGATCTATAGAATGAGGCTTTGCACAAGCAAATTTCATCCAGATGTCTACGCTTTGCCTCAATTAAAGTAGAAAGGGGGAGGTGCAGCAATTTATTAACTGGAAATGATGGAGCTCATGCTACGATTGGGACGTAACCTTATGAATTAGTATTATTTGATACAGACTGTTATTTTGGATGTTAAATTAATTTAAGACACACAAGAGACAGAGTAGAAGGGAACGTGCCGTAGAAGAGGTTGAAGTGCTTTCTGCTGTGATCTACATACATAATGACTTCTGTATGTAACAAATGCTGATTGTGTTCATGATGAGTATTGATTAGTGATGATCGAGCACCCTGATGCTCGGGTGCCCTGGCCGAACACTAGGTGGTGCTCGAGTGCTCGGCCGAGCACCGGAGTATAATGGAAGTCAATGGGAGAAGACCAGGCACCCCCTGCTCTGCAGAGGGGAGGGTGTCTGGTTGATAGGGAAACGTCAGAAAATGGTGGAAGCACCTCTGAAATGGTTAGGGAACAGCATGGGGAGGATGTCTGGATGCATCTTGGACACCGCAGTCGCTGCTGTTAATGATGATGTCCGAGTATTATGCCACTTTTGCAGAATTACAAAAATTCCCCCCCAAAACCCAAGACAACATCGATTTTAGAGGAAATATTGTTAGGAAACATATATTTACTTGTACATAAAGCGCAAGTAGCAGCACGCCCTCACTGCTAATGTTTTACACTGTCAGATCAGCAGCAGGCACTCGCCCCGAATGTTTTACACGGTCAGCTCAGCAGCAGTCACTCACCCCTAATGTTTTAGACGGTCAGATCAGCAGCAGACCCTCACCCCAAATGTTTTTGAGTGTCAGCAGCACTGAACTTCAACTTGTCAGGATAAGGACTAGAGTGAAGAAGTAACATAGTAACATAGTTTATAAGGCCAAAAAAAGACATCTGTCCATCCAGTTTGGCCTGTTATCCTGCAAGTTGATCCAGAGGAAGGCAAAAAAACCCTGTGAGGTAGAAGCCAATATTCCTCACTTTAAGGGAAAAAATTTCTTCCCGAAGAAGAAAAGGAAGTAGTGGACGATGAAATCACTGGCCCAACATGGGAAGGAGGCAAGCTGAGCGAGAACAGCAGTACAGAGGGGGAGGGATGCACAGCACTACAACAGGCTGCAAGAGGCGGTGGGGTGGCAAAACGGAGAAGGCATGCCACACCAGCAAGTGTGGACGATAAAAGAATTGTCATTTGCAACCTGTGCCGTACCAAAATAAGCAGGGGCTTGAACACTAGCAACCTGACCACCACCAGCATGATCTTCATGGCAGCAAAGCACCCTAATAGGTGGGCCAAACGTCGTCTGGATCCACAATTGGTGTCTGTGGGTCACACCACTGCCTCCTCTTCCCTGTGTTACGTGCTAGCCAAGACGCAGGCCCAGATGCCTCCCCCCTGCACCTGGACCCTCGCAAGCACCATCAGCAAGCACATCCACTTCTGTGTCCCAGCGCAGCGTACAGATGTCCATACCACAGGCCTTTGAACGAAAGCACAAATACCCAGCTACCCACCCACAGGCCATAGCACTAAATGCACACCTTTACAAATAGCTGGCGCTGAAAATGTTGCTTGTGGACACTGAGGCTTTTTGAAGTCTGATGGCGGCAGCTGTCCCTCGTTACTCAGTACCTAGCCGGCACTATTTTTGCCGGTGTGCCCTCACTGCCTTACACCAGCATGTATCCCGTAACATAACCTGTGCCCTGACCAATGCAGTTACTGGGAAGGTCCACTTAACGACTGACACATGGACAAGTGCTTCTGGCCAGGGACGCTACATTTCCCTGACAGCACACTGGGTGAATGTTGTGGAGGCTGGGAGCAAGTTGTACCCTGGGATGGCACAGGTGCTACCGACAAAGGATTGCGGGCCCTACTTCCATCAGGATTTCCGCTACCACCTACATTAGCGGCTGCAACCCCTCCTTCTCCTCCACCACTTCCATCTAGGAATTCTCATCTTGCAGCACCAGTCAGCCATCAGTCAGTAGCTGGAAGCAGTTTAGCACAGCGGTGGGGAAGCGGCAACAGGCTGTGTTGAAACTTATTTGCTTAGGTGACAAACAACACACCGCCACAGTGCTGTGGCAGGGTATAAGGGACTGGGCTGAGCTGTGGCTCTCACCACTCAACCTACAACCAGGCATGGTTGTGTCTGATAACGGCCGCAACTTGGTGGCGGCTTTGGAGCTCGGCAAGCTCACACACATACTGTCACGCTCAGGTGTGGGGAGAAAACCACACAGAGCGTAAGAGGGAAAGAAGATTAGGCCTGGAAACTAAGGAAGGAAGATAAACTCCTCCTAAAGGAACCCTGACTTTAATCCTGACTTACTACCAGTATGAACAGGCCTCAAAGGTAGCCAAATTCATACACAGGAACCTAAACCAAACTGACCCTATAGGACCCTGGAACTAATGACAGTAATGAGTCTACCTGTTCCTCCAACAGGAAGAACAAACAGCAGTCTCCCTCAGGCCAAACAACTGCTTCAACTTAGTGGTTCAGCGGTTTCTCAAAACCTACACCAATTTGCCTGAGCTGCTGGTGAAGGTGCCCATTTCCGAAAGTCACCTACAACTTCCGCCGGTCTGGCAACGCTGCAGCAGTTCTTACACTTGCCAGCTCACTGACTGCTGTGCGACCTGAGCACGCGCTGGAACTCTATCTGCTCACAATAAAGACGGACAGCGATGCAGGTGGAAAAGGTTCTGATAAGCGGCCTAGTGTCACAACTAGGAGGGAAAAGTTTTGTAAAATGGTAAAGGAGTACCTAGCTGACAATGTCAACATCCTCAGCGATCCCTCTGTGCCTTATAATTATTGGGTGTCTAAGCTGGACACGTGGCACGACCTGGCGCTCTACGCCTTGGAGGTGCTGGCCTGCCCTGCCGTCAGCGTTTTGTTGGAGCGGTTATTTAGTGCCGCTGGGGGCATAATAACTGCTAAGCGCATCCGCCTGTAAACTGAAAATACTGACGCTAATCAAAATGAACAAGGCCTGGATTGCCCCTGACTTCGCTACCCCACTAGAGGAAAGAGGCTGAACATAAAGGAACTTTAAATGTGGCTTTTAAGGTGTATTGAATGCACTGTATTTCTATTCACCCCTTCCTCTTCTCGTCCTCTTCCTCCTCTTCCTCCATCATATCAAACTGCTTATTAAGCTGCCTCGCCTTTAAATATTTAAGAGGAACCTAAAAAAATAACCTCACTCTGGTCTTCCTCCTGACATGTTGACTTAACAAGAACCTGTCTTGCGCCACCCTCCAAACTTAGACATGAAGTTAGGAGTTTTGGATGACTTTGTTTCTTGTGCTCTGCCAGCAGACACTGTTTCACCGCGCCCACCGTGCACCATCAGCAGCACGCCCACTTCCCTGTCCCTTACTGCTCGCCTTGAACATACTAAATGGTATATATGCAAGTTTGTCAAAAGTACAGTTGCGCAGATTTTTTTTTAGTGTATGAGCAGAAAAATTTCACCGAATAAGCAAACATTACGCAGCAGAAGCAGTGCAGGTAATGTCACATACCTGTGGTGCATGTGCAGTATAACCTTTTTGTATCCTAAATACCTGACATCCAGTGTATTTTTTTCTGCCATTATTCATATAATGTATAACACTTGCGCAATCAGGCACAGATAGTGTAGGGATAGGATTTGGCTAGGCAGAGCTAGTTGCTCTGTTGAAAAGACCCCAAAGTCCTTTTAAGGACTTTTGTTATATCTGGCTGCAATATTGTTATTCTTGATGGTCAAAATTTGCGCAAGTTTGCCTAATCTTCACACCAGCTGCGCAGCGTGTGCAGGACAATGTATGTTTCTCCTATATACCTGACATTTATTGCGTTTCTTTCTGCCGCTAATCACGGAGACATTAATAATGTAGCCTTCAATAGCTACAGAAAAAAATACACCAGATTTCTGTTATTTTGGATACACAAATGTTAGACAGCAGACGCTGAAAAGGTGGTGTTAAGGTCAGGCAACCTTGCGCAATTTTTAATCCACCACAAAAATAATATATTGCAGACAGATATAACATTGGACTTTTGTGTCTTTTGAACAGAACAACTAGCCCTGCCTAGCCAAATCATATCCCTACAGTATAAGTCCCTCCTTGCGCAAATGTTATATAGCAGACGCGAATGAGGAAATGCGGCCTAAATTATCGGTATTAAAGGGGTTGTCCGAGTTATTTTTTTGTTCTTTATATGTTTCTAACTTGTCAGGTATAACAACTTTCCCATATACATTGTGTTTCTAAAGCTGCTGGTTTCTCAGAGTTGACTGAGGGTCACATGACCTGTGATGTCACCTTATCTCCCTGGTCTGTGATGTTTCGTTCACAAGCCTCAGAGTTCAGATAACAGTCTGTACACGAGACATCACTGGCCACGCCCCCTTTCTTTGCCGGGCTGCTATCTGCTCTCTCCCTGGGGGATAAAACATTAACCCCTTCAGCCAGAACAGACTGAGAGCTCAAGGCTTTACAACAAATAGTAGCTGCAGCAGTGAGAGGAGACAAATGCTGGGCAAGGAGCTGTAGAGGAATTGTACAAGAACAGGTAGGGAGAATTTCCTGTGTGTATCAGCAGTGTCATTGTACAGCTGGGACTTGTAGTCCTACACAAACAACATGCTGCTGAGTATCCCAGCAGGCAGACATGTACTCAAAGCACTTGTATTCACTGCCTTTGCAGAGAAGGGGGGAGGGGGAGGGGCAGAGATTGTTATTATTGCATGTAAACAAAGGCCAGAAGAGAACCCGGGAAATGAGGAAATATAGATTTTTTTTTTCCTAAAACTTGCTAAACTTAGTTAAATATTGCTGCTCATCAGATTTACAGTGCTATATTTTTTTTTTCATAACTTGGACAACCCCTTTAAATGTAACAACGGATGTCAGCTGCATAGACTTTTTTTTTTCACCTAACCCTAATAAAGTACATTACAAAAATGTTTAACCGACTTTTGAACGGTTGTAATATGCTGTGCACCTAGCGTTACTGACAGGGCACACTTGGGTTTTTTTTGCCACCAAAAAAAAAAAAAAAGCAGACGTATTTCACAATGGACTTTGGTCTTTTTGGAACAGTAACAATCTTTCTACCTACCCAAATCCTATCCCTATAGTTTAATTCCCTCCTTGGGAAAATTAAACTGCAGACGCAAATGAGGAACTGCGGCCTAAATTAGCGGTATTAAATGTAACAACGAATGTCAGCTACATACACCGATGAATGGTTGTAATACGCTGTGCACCTAGCGTTACTGACAGGGCACACTTGGGGGGTTTTTTGCCACCCAAAAAAAAAAAAAACAAGTATTTCACAATGGACTTTGGTCTTTTTGGAACAGAAACAATCTTTCTACGTACCCAAATCCTATCCCTATAGTTTAATTCCCTCCTTGGGCAAATTAAACTGCAGACGCAAATGACGAACTGCGGCCTAAATTAGCGGTATTAAATGTAACAACGAATGTCAGCTACATAGACTTTTGAACGGTTGTAATACGCTGTGCACCTAGCGTTACTGACAGGGCACACTTGGGGGTTTTTTTGCCACCCAAAAAAAAAAAAACAGACGTATTTCACAATGGACTTTGGTCTTTTTGGAACAGTAACAATCTTTCTACCTACCCAAATCCTATCCCTATAGTTTATTTCCATCCTTGGGCAAATTAAACTGCAGACGCAAATGAGGAACTGTGGCCTAAATTATCTGTATTAAATGTAACAACGGATGTCAGCTGCATAGACTTTTGAACGGTTGTAATACGCTGTGCACCTAGTGTTACTGACAGGGCACACTTGGGTTCTTTTTGCCACCAAAAAAAAAAAAAATGCAGAAGGATTTAACAATGGACTTTTGTGTCTTTTGAACAATGATACTAACCCTGCCTATAGAAATTCTATCCCTACACTAGTCCCTCCTTGCGCAAATGTTATACAGCAAGACGCAAAAGAAGTACTGCGGGCTTAACAGCAGAAATTATAGCAAAGTATGTCAGGTATATAGTATACAGTGAGTATCCTACAGCATGCAGCAGCAGCACATGTGGCATTAATGGCAGGCTACCTAGTGCTATTTTCACGACCTTTAAACACCCCAAAAATAATAAAATATTGCTTTGTGCTATATATAATAGCTTTCAACACCTTCCCTGCACGGAGCGGGCGTGTGGCCGCGGGTGACCTGCATATCCCGCTAGCAGGCACCCGCGGCTAACGTCCGTGACCAGCAGTAATGCCGATCGCGGACATTTAACCCCTCAGGTGCCGCGGTCCGGTGTTGCTCCGGCTCCCCCGTGTGGCAATCGGAGGAGCCGGAGCATGCCTGCAACAGCCCCTGTCATAGTAAATGACAGGAGGCTGCTGCATAGGCTTTCCTATGGAGCCCTTGCCTGTAATATGGCTTTGTAGGAAAGCACTAAAATCATCATAGACTCCAATGTAAGTGCATTGGAGTCTATGATATAAGCAATCAAATGACTGTTTCCTATGGTTCCCTATGGGAACTATAAAAAAGTGTAAAAAAAAATAAAATAAAAATAAAGTTTAAAAAAACAAACAAAAAAAACGTAAAAGTTCAAATCACCCCCTTTCCCGAAAATAAAAATAAAAGTAATAAAAAAATAAAAAAATACACATAATGGTATCGCTGTGTGCGAAACCACCCATATTATAAAAATATAAAAAATATTTCCCATACGGAAAAAAGCGAAACAGAAAAAAGCGTCAAAATGGCCGATTCGCCATTTTTTGTCGCTTAAAAAAAAAAATCATAAAAAGTAATCAAAAAGTCATACGCACCCCAGAATGGTATCAATAAAATGTTTCAGATCGCCCCGCAAAAAATGAGCCCCCATACAGCTCCGTACACATAAATACCAAAAAGTTATAGGGGTCAAGAGCTGGAAAAAAAAATTGTCCAACTTTATAATTTTTTTATCACTTTCAAAATGCAAGAAAAACTATACATATTAGGTATCGCCGGATTTGTACTGACCAGTAGAATTAAAATAACTGGTCAGTTTTAACGCACATCGAAAGCCGTAAATAAAAAACCCGTAAAAAACGGTGGAGGAATTGCGTGTTTTTTTTCAATTTCACCCGATTTGGAATTTTTTCCCCGCTTTCCACTACACCATATGCCATATTAAATGGTGGTGTTGGAAAGTACAACTTGTCCTGCAAAAAACAAGCCATCATACAGCTATACATCATACATCATACAGTGAACAGAAAAATAAAAAAGTTATGGCTGTATCAAGGCAGGGAGCGCAAAACCGAAAAAACCTTTGGGGAAGAAAGGGTTAAAAGGGCTTTTGGGTCTTTTTTGAGCGATTTCTATCCCTGCCTAGCGTGCTTCTCTCCCTACAGTGTATGTCCCTCCTTGCTGCAGCAGCGCATGTGGCGTTCATGGCAGGCCACCTAGCGCTATTTTCACCACCTTTAAAGTCCTCAAAATAAAAGAAAATAGGTTTGTGCCAGATATAATAGCCCTTTGGGTCTTTGGTTAGCGATTTCTATCCCTGCCTAGCGTGATTCTCTCCCTACACTATCTGTCCCTGCATGCAGCAGCTCTCCCTGTCTAACACTGGCCGGGTCACATGTCACCGGGTGTTTTATAGCACCCGCGGTGACATGTGACCCGGTTATCTAATGAGTGTAATGCCAGTAGCTAAGATGGCTACTGGCATTACACTGAATGCCATCCCTCCCCGCATGCTAATTGGCTAATTTGCATGCGGGGAGGTGACTCGAGCATGGCGCTCGAGCACACGCGGTATTCGGCCGAATACCCCGTGGTCCCGGTCACCGCCATGTTTGGCCGAATAGTGTATTCGGCCGAACATGTTCGCTGAACACTAGTATTGATAGATGGGAAATAAGTAAGAGGTGCAGAATTTTATATGACCCCTCAAACTTTGTGAACAGTCTGCTGTTCACATTATATGACCCCTCAAACTTTGTGAACAGTCTAGCATGCGGGGAGGTGACTCGAGCATGGCGCTCGAGCACACGCGGTATTCGGCCGAATACCCCGTGGTCCCGGTCACCGCCATGTTCGGCCGAATAGTGTATTCGGCCAAACATGTTCGCTGAACACTAGTATTGATAGATGGGAAATAAGTAAGAGGTGCAGAATTTTATATGACCCCTCAAACTTTGTGAACAGTCTGCTAGTGAGCTTTCTCATTGGATTTTCCAATTGGTTTGACTGTTTTATTTCATATTGTTATACACAAATCGTGTTGAGCGAGCACCTCTGTGCTTATATGCTCGGGTTCTCTGGCCGAGCACTAGGGGTTGCTCGAGTGCTCGGCCGAGCACCAGAGCATAATGTTAGTCAATAGGACTAAACCAGGCACCCCCCGCTCGGAAGAGGGGAGGGTGGCTGGTTAATAGAAAAAGGTCAGAATCACGACTTCTCCTCTTTTACTCCTTTCACTCGTAAAAGTATGCTAATTAACTGAATTTGTACACTGCATTAGTGTACAAAATGCGTACGCATTAGCGTACAAGTTCATACGCATTTGCATACAAATTCGTATGCATTAGCATACAAATCAACCTTACAGTGCGGGGAAGAGACTCGAGCATTGCGCTCGAGTACACTCGGTGTTCAGCCGAACACTGAGCGGACCTGAGCGTAGGCATGCTCGGCCCAACAGCGAGTTTGGCCGAACATGCTCGCTCAACACTATACACAAATGTTTCTCGGTATTTTCAAGCAAAGAAGTAACAAGAAGTTCCAACTGCATATCTGCAAGAAAGCGATCACTTATGAGTGTTAACAAACGTAGGTTATGCTTTGGAGAATATGTTGGCAGTTGCTTCAGATTTGAAGAAAAGAACAGTGTAGCATGCAGTGTTATTCCTTCTGTCAAAATGGATTGCCATCTCTGTCTGTTGATTGACAGACCTGGCACTGCATGATGGCCTCTGATGGGAAAAGGGGTATTTAAATCAGCATGGGTAGCATGCCACACAACATTTTATCTATATGATTCCATAGATCCTCTTTACCATGCCCACAAAAGGGATACAAATAAACCAGACCTCCTAAAGACCTCAGGCCAAGCCTTCATAATACAGACCTCTACCAGTCCTCAGCCCTGTATAGTGGAACCAGGAAAGAACCTCCTGTATACAGATTTCAGAACCACTGTATATAGACCCCAGACACCCATATATACAGAGCCCAGTCCAGGTCCCCCAGCTGGAGTGGAAAGGCCTTTCACTACATACACTAGGCTTTGTGGGCTCTTTGTAAGGGAGGGTTATTCAAGTGGCATCTCTCTTTGTAGTGCCTGTCCTCTTGAAACTTCCACACATAATCCTCCACTGCTTTTTGGTAGGAAGGGGATCATGACCTTATTTACCTTCTTGTAGTGTCTGCAGCCTCTCCTCTGACTCAACACCTCCTTTCACCCCTCTCTCTGTCCAGTCGTTGACTTTCTGCAGCCATGCTTTTCTTGCAATACCTTGTCATTGAGACACACCCCATGGGATATCTGCACCATATTTATGAACCACTCCCACATGTTCCACTATGCTGTATAGAGATTGACATTTATTAAAAAATTAAATTTTTCAATATCTCAAAAGTATGTCATATATACCAATTTTAAATGAAGAAAATGAACTTAAATGGTTTCTATATAATACTTTCACCAGGATGGCTGAGTGGTTAAGGCATTGAACTTAAGATCTAATGGATATGTATCTGCATGGGTTCCAACTCCACTCCTGTTATCCATATTCGGATTTAAGCATTTTACAATTTACATGTCAAATTAATAAGACAAACATGAGTATTACTTTCTCTCTTAGGTTCCTAAGTTATAGCCTGTATTATACTCCAGAACTGCATTCCCAGTTGTGTTGAATGTCACTGTAAAGAATCGACAAACTTTTTGCTACATACTTCCTTAAAGACCCTGTGTCAGCATGATCAACCCTAATTAACTACTAGGTGTGAGTGGGTGACCTGTTTTATTTAAAGAACTGGGATCTATCAAAGTCTGATCTTCTCAATGCATCTTTATGGAAGTGTATCATGGCACAAAGAAAAGACATTTTTGAAGATTTATTGGCAGCATAGAAACTCATCGAGTGGGGTGCAATACAAATGATAGTAGGTAGACGACTGGGAGAGGATTATGGACCTGTCCACGATTTAATATACCACTAGTGACCCATCATACATCACCATTTGGCTAACAAGCCCTATATGAGAGGTAATGTAGGAGGGATAAAATTTTCAAGGGACATTAGGCAGTACTAACACAGTCCTATTGCCATTTTCTATAGCTTAATACCACTCCTTTTTGTGGTGCTATTGGGGTCCTGTTGGGGAACAATCCAACACTAAACCCGGATCATTGAGCATTACTCTCACGTAGATCTATTGCTGGGGTGTGACTGTGTAACAAGGTCCTAACCCATCATATGAGCATATGGGCTTTATAAGGACGCCAGGTACAGGAGACCATGGTGCAGTAAAGGTATATAACTTTCTGCAGCGGTCTTTCTGCTGAGACTGCAGACTTTATACAACCCAGTGGGTGGAGAGTCCTTGGAAATCTATATTTGTTTGCCTGGGGTATTCTAAGTATCCTCTGCCCAGCTTGAATAGTACTGTGGTGTAGTCACAATGTTTTTAACAAAATTGTTTCAAATTCCCTTATTCACTCACAGGCCCACGCTGCTCATGTACTTTGAAATATTGCCCGAGTGGGGCTTGCTTCAAAAAATGTGACATTTTGACACCAGAAAACTGATGTTTAATATATTGTCACTAATATCTGGGTTTTATTTGAACCGAAGGTCTCAGTGCTGCAAGGCAACAGTAACAAAAAAAACTTACTTAGAAAGTCAATTATCTGCATCTCATTTAGTAATATATTCCATGTCATTGGCACCAAGATATTAAAATTTAGGAAGCAGAGACTAGTTGGGACCAGGAAGCATCACCAGGAGAGCAACAAGGAAAATATGACTTTTTAAATATGTTTTACAGCATTCTTACTTTTTTTTAAAATCAGCCTGACAAATCCACTTTAAAAGTCAAGTCATACATATATACTGACAGCTCATGAAAAAAGATTTCCTATATTTACACAGTGTTAGTGGTAATGTTCTTATATTAATAGATAAGAAGAACCTATTTATTGTGGGGGGTATAGCAGCTGTCAACAAAGCAATAGATTTTGAAAGACTATGGCATCACTAGAGTTAACCTGTGGGGGATAAGTCAATGGCTTCCTGGTTAAAGGTAAGAAACATAAGCCTGTAACACGTCAGGGGGCAATATATTGTGTGGAAGCTGATGCTACCAGCCATGGTACCTGCCCCATCACTCATTTTGCATTAAAAGCCAGCTCTCTGATTAGGAGCTGTTGAGTTATTAACCACGGGAGCTGACACATTTTCACATGCTTGGGCATTGTGCCATCCCATCTGTACTAACAAAGCTCTGAATAACCTTTTGACTGCACATAGCTGTAGATGCCTGTGTGTGTTTTCATGATCTTCATATTCTGCAGCTATGGTTCTAAAACTATATTATATTTTATACTCAATAAAGTGTGATTTCCAGTTAGAGAGTCAGAAGACTTTTCTTTGCATGATACTGTACATGGATGAATGTGTCACAAGAATTATAGATATCATGGAAAGTTTTCAGTTAAGTCGACTTTATAAAACATTTTTATATCACTTTGGCCAACAAGGAAATTCATGACTAAAGATTGAGACTTCGATAGTCAAGGAATATGACAGAAATACCAGAGAACTGTGGTATTTTACCTGGACAGACTAAAAGGGTTTCTGTCACTAGAAATACCCAAATTAAACTGGCTGACATTAGCTATGTGCTAATGTCAGCTGCACCTAACTACCCTACTCTTAGTTTTCTACATGCCCCCATTACTCGATAAATTTAACTTTTGTAATATGCTAATTAGCCTCTAGGAAGGGGGGGGGGCATTGCCCCAACTCCTAGAGGCTCCGTTCTTCTACCTCATTCACCGCCCTCTGAATCTTGATTGACAGGGCCAGACAGCGTTCTCCTCCTGCCAGCCCTGAGTGCATGGTAAAACACGCGCCGTTCAGTATTCAATGAATACGGCGCGAGATTTCCCCAGCACCCAGGGCCGGCAGGAGGAGGAGAACGCTGCCTGGCTCTGTCAATCAAGCTTCTGAGGGCGGTGGATGAGGTGGGAGAACGGAGCCTCTAGGAGCAGGGGCAACGCGTTTTCTGGTGCAAATAATATTATATTTATCGGGCTCCATAGGCCTTGCCAATGTCCTTCCTAATTTTTTTTAGAAAAGTGGTGAGCATAGAAATAAACAGCAAGAATTCACAACTTTTCGTACAAAGTGGGGCTTAATTTTATCTGATTCTGCTTCCACTAAAATAATTTTCTGACAGTGCTAGCTTTCTTTACAGAATTTGACTATATCCTCTTCTAAGACCATCTGAATAAAAAACCATTTATCAACTCAA
This sequence comes from Rhinella marina, assembly GCA_900303285.1. Taxonomy (NCBI): domain Eukaryota; kingdom Metazoa; phylum Chordata; class Amphibia; order Anura; family Bufonidae; genus Rhinella; species Rhinella marina. The sequence goes on along the minus strand of ONZH01001508.1, from coordinate 20,546 downwards.
CTTTCATAAGCTATCCCTATGTCACCTTCCTTCCCTCCTTTTTCATTATTAAAATATTTTTTGGTCAATTTTTAAAAAAACATTTAGAGACAATGTCTGACTATTGAGATTCTTAGACTAATTAAAAACGTCTATGTAAATTTTCATCACTGCACCAGCTTATGTCGGGGTGAGAAAGCTGCTCCGTGACATTTCCACTAAGATTATGAAATGAGAAGGAACTCAAGTAATTTACTGTATTCTCTTTTAGTAACAATACAATATTACTGGAAAGTGCTCTCCCTAAACTTCCTTCAGCACTGATATGTCTTTACTTATTCTCCAAGAGTTTAAGTATTGCAGAATTCAGCTGTTCAATTATTTATTCCATCTCTTGGCACTGCCTTGTGTATTCTCAAGATTTCCATACATCTCCTTATATCACCCTAGTTTGCTCTGTCTCATTGCTTTTTAAGTTATTCTGTTCCTTCCCATAAAATTTCACTTTCTATTCCCCACTAGCTGCCAGTCTGGAAAAACAGCACAAAGAAGAATGAACTCAGGACTAGACCGCAAAACGAGAGATTTGTTTTGTATGAAATGTTTTCTTTGGACTGGTTTATCCTAATGACGTTGTAGCTAGAAGACGGGGAAAACTCAGTGAAAGAGTGATAGGCACCATGGGAAGATAGAATAGAAGGTTGCATGGGGTGCAGAAAGCAGTTCTCAGTGAAAGCCACTTTGGATAACTATTGATCTAGGTCAGACAACAATTTCTAGTACTTTAGATCAATCATTTCCGGGGAGAAAGTGAACTGCTAATGCATTCTATAAAAAACACAGAGGAACCCCTTCACTGCCAGAGGTCACCCGGAGGTGTCCACATAGTCACAATATCCAGATACATGTGGATTTATTAATGCTGACATCAGATTTTTCACCTCTAGTGGTAAAATGTAAAGGTAATGGTAATGCAAATTATTGCATTTTTCATAATTATTTTTCCTATAATTTATTAAGTAAAATGTAGAAATCTATATCTTCTAAAAACCTTATATTCATTATATGCAGGTTGTCCCTAGTGATGAGAAAATTATAAAAAAAATTTGATTCGGCTGCTTCACCAAATTTTACAAAAAAAAAACGCTTTGTGACGTATCGAATATATATATTTTTTTCTCTTCTTTTTTCTTTCCCTTTTTTATTATTATTATTTTTGATTCACTGCATATCACTTTTTGCACTTTTGCACTGCACTTGCACTTTTTGCACTGTCACTGTGTGGGGCACCCCTAATAATTTATTTAATTTTTTTTAATGCAATTATGTTAAGCACTTTATTAGAGTTTGTTCATATATATCTTCATATAAATATGTTTAGAATATGTAGTTATTTAATCATGTTTTAATTTGATTATCCACGAGATATTATTTATGTTTTGAGTCTCCATAAATTGTCATTTAATATCTTATATTTTATATTTCATATATTTCTTTATGGGTTGAGGTGCTGGCGTAATGCGCCTTTTTCATAAATGGTGGATATTTTATAGTGTATCCAATGTGTAAAGCTTTGGCAACTGATTTAACTATGCCTTAAAGGACTGTGTATACATTCCATATTTTGACATGGTTTATTACTGGCTAAACATATTTCGATTCTCTTGTAAGATGGGTGGATGTAATGGCATGTTGCCCTTTTCCAAGATGGTGGTTGTTCCCCTGGTCATGTGAGCGGAGATGTTCTGGCTCTTTCCCTTTTGGGATAAGCACAATCAAGTGCTATGTTGCAAGTATGGGTGTTACCATTCATTCGAACATGTGATCTGCAGTCACGTGATCGCATCCTGACCAAGATCACGTTTGGTATCGCGAGATTATGCCGCCATATTGGAAAATACCATGCCCATGGACATATGCCCTGCCTGGTGATTTGTTAGTTCACAGGTGAGCCACATTTAATATTATGAGGAGGGAAGTGTTATTTACAAGCTATAGGGTATTTAAAGGAGGAGAAAGGGTGTTAATGACACGACCCCAAGAAGAAGCGAGGCGAAATCTACTTCAAGGTTCACTGACTCTTCTGTATTGTACCTGGTTTGTTGCTTGCTGTGTATTATTTTGACATTTTTATCTTGTATACTGTTTAGTGCTTTCCCACCTACTACATGGTTACCCTGCTTAATTATTTGTGTCTTATCATTGATGCAATTAAAGATGAGCGTAAAAGATTCTAAAGATTTTAAAAAGATTTGCCTCGGATAAGATTCGATTCAGTCCATGTTGCGTTAAAAAATATTCATGTTTTGCGAATATTCCCGCGAATACATACGCATGAGTGTACAAAGTGCGTACGAAGCTTTAGCGTATTATTGCCTTGGCCCGCACAAATAACGAACATCCAGTAAAAGTACGCTGCTTAACTGAATATGTATGCATTAGCATACAAATTATCAGATGCGTAGCATTAGCGTACAAAGTATATGATTCGTATGTAGCGTTAGCGTACAAAGATTTAAGAATAATCTTCTGAAGCAAATCTGAAAAGATTTAGATTAGCTTCGGAGAAGGAAATAACGAAGATTTGTATCGAATCTACGAATTGGCGAAAAGATTCTCTCATCTCTAGATGCAATGGAGTTGTACCCTGCAGCTGCTGGGAATGATTTTGAGTATATAGATTCTTCACAGAATAGCTAGTTTGATTACCAATATAGAGGAGAGAACGTGCTCTGCACTGTAGAGCTCGGATCCCCTGCGCTCGCATGGGCGCAGCCATCCGGATCCGTCCTCCTCAGTGTGTCATACCAAACGGATCCACCCCATTGACTTACAGTCAGGTGAGGATGGATCCGGATGCCTGCGGCCATGCAAGCTCAGGGGATCCGAGCACTACAGTGCTTGTTACAAGCACGTTCGCTCAACTCTAATTACCAAGGATATTATCCTTTTGCCCCATATTATAATATTGGATATAGGGGCAGGTACATAGTTCAGACCCCGGGCCCAGTTGAGTCTTTTTCTCTCACAGCATGTAACTGCTTTTTAAGCTGCTTTATGTATAGCACTATTTATATATATTTTATCTGACTGTGTATATGACATCATGAAATAAAGAATGTATTGTCTCTGCACCACATCGCAGATGGAAAAACACTGCTTGCATTGACAATGGGAACAAAACGGAAGCGTTTTCCCCCGCTATTGAGATCCAATGACGTATCTCAATAGTGGAAAGGGAATTCACAGATGTGAAAGTAGCCTTATGTATATGTAGAGACTAGTGCTGATCGAGCACCAAAGTGCTCGGGTGCTCAGGTAGAACACTAGGTGATGCTCGAGTGCTCTACAGAGCACCAGAGCACAATGGAAGTCAATGGAAGAACCAGAGCACTAAACCAGGCACCCCCTGCTCTGAAGAGGGGAGGGTGTCTGGTTCACAGGAAAAGGTCAGAAAATGATGGAAACACCACTGAAATGGTTTGGGAACAGCATGGGGAGGATGTCTGGATGCATCTTGGACTCCAAAGTCGCTGCTGTTAATGATGTTGTCTGAGTATTACGCCACTTTTACAGAATGACAATAATATGCCCAAAACCGAAGATAAAATTGATTTTAGAGGAAAAAATTTTAGGAAACATTCTTTCCTGTATATTTACTTGTATATAAAGTGCAAGTGCTGCCAAAAATTACAAGGAAGAGGCACTCCGATACAACCGGTATATCACATAAAGGAGGGCCTCATTCACATTGTGATACAATTGTTCACGTTGTGGGACTCCTACACTCATAAAGCCTATGCACTAAGTGAAAGGGCTGCTAAAAATTACAAGGAACAGGCACTCCAATACACCCTTTATTACACTTAAAGGAGGGCATCGGACACACCCTTAAAAAATTATGGCCTGCTGCTGACACTTAAAAACATTAGGAGCAAGGGGCAGCTGGTGACCGTCTAAAACATTAAGGTGCGAGTGCCTGCAGCTGATCTGACCGTCTAAAACATTAGGGGTGAGGGCCTGCTGCTGAGCTGACCATCTAAAACATTAGGGCCGAGGGTCTGCTGCTGAGCTGACCCTCTAAAACATTAGGGGCGAGTGCCTGCTACTGATCTGACCATCTAAAACATTAGGGGTGGGGGCCTGTTGGTGACCCTCTAAAACATTATGGGTGATGGCCTGCTGGTGACCCTCTAAATCATTAGGGGTGAGGGTCTGCTGCTGAGCTGACCCTCTAAAACATTAGGGGCGAGTGCCTTCTGCTGATCTGACCATGTAAAACATTAGGGGCGAGTGCCTGCTGCTGATCTGACTGTGTAAAACATTAGGGGCGAGGGCCTGCTGCTGATCTGACCGTGTAAAACATTAGGGGCGAGTGTCTGCTGCTGATCTGACCGTGTAAAACATTAGGGATGAGAGCCTGCTGCTGATCTGACCGTGTAAAACATTAGGGGCGAGTGCCTGCTGCCAATCTGACCATCTAAAGCATTAGGAGTGAGTGCCTGCTGCTGATCTGACCGTCGAAAAAATTAGGGGCGAGGGTCGTCTGCAGATCTGACTGTCTAAAAAATTCTGGGTGAGGGCCTGCTGGTGACCGTCTAAAAAATTCTGGGTGAGGGCCTGCTGGTGACCGTCTAAAAAATTATGGACGAGGGCCTGCTGGTGACCCTCTAAAAAATTAGGGGTGAGGGCCTGCTGGTGAACCTCTTAAAAATTTAAAGCCGAGGGCAGCCTAATAAGCAGTTTGATATGATGGAGGAAGAGGACGAGAAGAGGAAGAGGAAGGGGTGCATGGGAATTCAGTGTATTCAATACACCCTAAAAACCACATTTAAAGTTCCTTTATGTTCAGTCGCTTTCCTCTGGTGGGGTAGAGTATTTAGGTGCAATCCAGGCCTTGTTCATTTTGATAAGCGACAGCCTGTCAGCATTTTCAGTTAACAGGCGGATGCGCTTATCAGTTATTATGCCCCCAGCGGCATTAAATGCCCGCTCTTACAAAACGCTGGCGGCAGGGCAGGCCAGCACCTCCAAGGCGTAGAGCACCAGTTCGTGCCACATGTCCAGCTTAGACACCCAATAATTATAAGGCACAGAGGGATCACTGAGGATGTTGACATGGTCAGCTAGGTACTCCTTCACCATCTTCCAAAACTTTTCCCTCCTTGTGACACTAGGCCGCTCATCAGAGTGAGGGTGCTGGCGGGGTGTCATGAAACTGTCCCAGGCCTTGGAGAGTGTCGCCCTGCCTCTGTTGGAACTGCTGTGTGTTCCCTTCGTCTCCCCTTCTCGGGTGCCCAAGGAACTACGTACTCTGCCGCCAGCGTTGTCAGCTGAAAATGTTTGGAGCAATTTTTCCACAAGGGCCTTCTGGTATTGCACCATTTTGCTAGTCCTCTCCACCACAGGAATAAGAGATGAGAAGTTCTCTTTGTAGCAGGGGTCGAGAAGGGTGAACAACCAGTAATCGGTGTTGGCTAAAATGCGTATAACGTGAGGGTCACGGGAAAGGCAGCATAGCATGAAGTCAGCCATGTGTGCCAGAGTCCCAACAGACAAGGCTTCGCTCTCCTCACCAGGAGGATGACTCTCAATCTCCTCGTCCTCTTCCTCCTCTTCGGCCCATCCACGCCAAAGAGATGGAGTAAACCTGCTATGGGTACTACCCTCTGTAGTGGGGGCAACCGTCTCCTGCTCCTGCTCCTGCTTGTCCTCGTCCTCCTCCTCGTCGTCCTCCTCCTCGTCTTCCTTCTCCAATTCGCGCTGAGAAGACGAACCGAGGGTGGTCTGGCTATCACCCTGTGTAGTGTCTTCCTCATTTCCACCTCTTCCACATGCAAAGCGTCCGTGAGCAGTGAGCGTTTCAGTAGACACAGAAGTGGGATGGTTACGCTGATAATAGCGCTATCGCCTCTCACCATCTGTGTAGATTCATCAAAGTTGCGTAAAACCTTACAGAGGTCAGACATCCATGCCCACTCGTCGCTCGTGAAGAGCGGAAGCTGACTGGAAAGGTGACGACCGTGTTGCAGCTGGTATTCCATTACTGCCCTCTGCTGCTCACAAAGCCTGTCCAACATGTGGAACGTGGCGTTCCAGCGTGTGCTCAGGTCGCACAGCAGTCGGTGAGCTGGCAAGTGCAAGCGCTGCTGCAGCGTTGCCAGACCGGCGGAAGCTGTTAGTGACTTTCGGAAATGGGCATACAGGCGGCGCACCTTCACCAGTAGCTGAGGCAAATTAGGGTAGGTTTTGAGAAACCGATGAACCACTAAGTTGAAGACGTGGGCCAGGTAGTGGAAGTAGTGCCCACAATCCTTGGCGTCGGTAGCACCTGTGCCATCCCAGCCTTCACAACATTCGCCCAGTGTGCCGTCAGGGAAATGTAGCATCCCTGGCCAAAAGCACTTGTCCATGTGTCAGTCGTTAAGTGGACCTTCCCAGTAACTGCGTTGGTCAGGGCACGGGTTATGTTTCGGGACACATGCTGGTGTAAGGCGGGGACGGCACACCGGGAAAAATAGTGGCGGCTGGGGACTGCGTAACGAGGGACAGCCACTGCCATCAGGCTGCGAAAAGCCTCAGTGTCCACCAGCCTAAACGGCAACATTTCCAGGGCCAGCAATTTAGAAAGTTGCGCGTTTAGTGCTATGGCCTGTGGGTGGGCGGCTTGGTATTTCTGCTTGCGTTCAAATGCCTGGGGTAAGGACATCTGTACGCTGCACTGGGACACTGAAGTGGACGTGCTCGCTGATGGTGCTTGCGAAGGTCCAGGTGCAGAGCGGGAAGCATCTGGGCCTATGTCTTGGACAGCACGTAACACAGGGGAAGAGGAGGCAGTGGTGTGACCCGCAGACACCGATTGTGGACCCAGGTGTTCGGCCCACCTATTAAGGTGCTTTGCTGCCATGTGGCAGATCATCCTGGTGGCGGTCAGGTTGCTAGTGTTCACGCCCCTGCTGATTTTGGTACGGCACAGGTTGCAAATGACAATTCTTTTATCGTCAGCATTTTCTTATAAAAAAGCGCCAGACTGCGGAACACCTACCCCTTGGCCACTGCCTCTTCCAGCCTGTTGTGGTGCTGCAGATTCCTCCTCCTCTGTACTGCTGTCCTCGCTCGGTTTGCCACCTTCCCAGGTTGGGTCGCGATTTCATCATCCGCCACCTCCTCGTCCACTTCCTCACTCTGGTCTTCCTCCTGACATGGTGACCTAACAATAACCTGACTTAACTGTGTCTCATCCTCATCATCAACCTCTTGAGACACTAATTGCCCTTGACTTGTTGGCAACTGTGTTTCATCATCATCATGCACCTCGTCAGACACTAATTGCAGTTCCCACGGCTATTTCCGTTGGCTCCATAGAAATGAATGGGAGCGCACCACGCATGCGGTGGGACCGGCACCTATAGTACAATGGGGACATATCCTAGCGATTTGCCCTTATTGTCCAAGATGGGAATAACCCTTTAAAAGGACTTTTGGGTCTTTTGAAATGAAAAGCTAACCCTGCCTAACAAATTCCTATCCCTACACTATCTGTACCTCCTTGCGCAAACGTTATACAGCAGACGCTGACCAGGTAATGTCGCCTTGATTAGCGGCAGAAAAAAAATACACTGGATGTCAGGTATTTAGGATACACAAACGTATACAGCAGACGCTGCGCAGGTAATGCCGCCTTGATTAGCGGCAGAAAAAAATACACTGAATGTCAGGTATTTAGGAAACACAAACGTTATACAGCACACGCAGCACAGGTAATGTCGCCTTGATTAGCGGCAGAAAAAAATACACTGGATGTCAGATATTTAGGATACACAAATGTTATACAGCAGATGCTGCGCAGGTGGTGTTAAGATCAGGCAGATTTGCGCAATTCTTGCCCCCCAATAAAAAATATATTGCAGCCAGATGAAACAATAGTCCTTAAAAGGACTTTTGGGTCTTTTGAAACAAAAATCTCACCCTGCCTAACAAATTCCTATCCCTACACTATCTGTCCCTCCTTGCAGCAGCTCTCCCTGACTAAGACTGAGCTGGGTCACATGTCACCGGGTGCTATATAGCACCCGATGACGCGTTCCCGGCCAGCCAATCACTGTAATGCAGTAGCCAACATAGTTACGGCATTACAGCGAATGCCAGTACCTCCCCGCACGCTGATTGGCTGCATAGCAGCCAAGAAACATGCGGGGAATTGACTCTGAACACCGCGTTGTGCCGAGCATAGCCATGCTCGACCGAATATAGTGTTCGGCTGAGCATGCTCGCCCAACACTAGTAGAGACCTAAAATGTGTTTATTGTTAATTATTTTGCTCCATTACATTTTTGTGATTGTTAGATGTGTATACATATATATATATATATATATATATATATATATATATATATATATGTATTTTGCTCCACAGCATTTGTGTAATCTAATATATAACGCTATATAACGAGTATATGCATGTATGTATGCATGTCCGCTAAAGGAATCCGCACCATCGTATTTACAATCACAAACTTTTGCGCAGCCGCCTCCTGTGACTCGGGGAACGTCATAGACTATTTTTTGAGTGGAAATTTTTATCCAGCGCTTTCCAATTATTTGCAAAAAAATATGCTTAGTAACCTAACTTAGTAAGTAGTGTTGAGCGAGCACCTCTGTGCTCGTATGCTCGGGTGCTCTGGCCGAGCACTAGGGATTGCTCGAGTGCTCGGCCGAGCACCCGAGCATGATGTTAGTCAATGGGACTAAACCAGGCACCCCCCGCTCAGAAGAGGGGAGGGTGTCTGGTTAATAGAAAAAGGTCAGAATCGCGACTTCTCCTCTTTTACTCCTTTAACTCGTAAAAGTATGCTAATTAACTGAATTTGTACGCATTAGCGCACAATGCGTACGCATTAGCATACAAATGCGTATGCATTAGCGTACAAATTCGTATGCATTAGCGTACAAATCAACATTACAGTTCGGGGAAGAGACTTCAGCATTGCGCTCGAGTACACTCGGTGTTCGGCCGAACTACGAGCAGACCCGAGCGTAGGCATGCTCGGCCGAACAGCGAGTTCAGCCGAACATGCTCGCTCAACACTATTAGTGAGCCAAACTACAGGAGCCATTGTCTGCTGGCTGTTGTGGCAGTTAGCCTGGATATTCATCAGGTTGCATATAGCAACCAATAACAGCTCAGCTTCTATTTTGCTACAGGTCATTAATATGAACTCTGGTTGCTCTAGGCAACAAAGGACAATTTTTGTATAAGACAGCTTATGTCTGAGTTAATGATTTCGATTGTGACACTTAGCAAACATTATTGCAGAGGCTGATGTAACTCACATGACATAAAGTGTATACTAATTCTGTAGGGTTTTATATACTGACAATAATGCCCCGTAAGAAAAGGAATTTGATTGACCGATTGTCGGGCCGCTGTGGAGATCACTGTTAAAGGGGCAGAGGCTGTGGAGGTCTCTGTTAAGGGGGTATGGAATGGTGGAGGTCACAGCAAAGGGGACTGTCCCCTGTGGAGATCACTGTCAAGGGGGTGGGGTGGTGGGGTGCTGTGGAGGTCACGTTATGGGGGGATTACTGTCAATATCTTTTTCTGACAAACACAAACATTAAATGAAATATACCAGTGCAAACAAAAATGTAATAGTACATAGAGCATTGTAAAAGAATACTAATAAAGATTTTAGTTAGAGGAATTCTGTTCTTTAGTACTAATGTATGCATTGGTAAGGTGTTGGCTTTCAATACACAAAACTTGTGGGTTTGAATCTGAGGATATCCTAGGAATCTGCTTTAATTAGCAATCACCAACATATAATGGACCAAAATAAATTTATATATATGTATAAATCTAATATATAAAGCTGAGTGTATGTGTGTGTGTGTATGTCCGCTAAAGGAATCCGCACCGCTGCAGCTACAATCACAAAATTTGGCACACATGTACATCAGGTGTCCGGGAAGGTTTTAGAACAGTTTTCAACTCTCCAGGACGTACCGTTCCTGAGATATTCCCAAAAAAATGCATTAGCCAATAGTAGCCTGGCCACATGACCCTTATCAGCCAATAGAAGCTCACAGGAACACATCAGGTTTCTATGACAACCTAGCCAGTTCACTGCTTTAGGTCTGCATTAAAGAGGCAGAGCACTGTGGATGACAATGGTATAACTATAACTTATGTTTTAGACTAACTCATCATCAATCATTACCTCATATAATGTAAATTTTACATATTTACTGTTCAGTAGTAATAAAGGATGTTTTCTTCCACTGCTACCCACCTTCCTCCTAAATTACTATGGCATCGACCTGTAATTCCGGCCACCGTCAAAAGAAGGACTTAAAAGCACCACCCCTAGATCCCACTAAGTCACGCCCCTGACTCAGTCAGGCCACGCCCCTTCCATGCTGCATTTGACCAGGATTAAAAATATTGGTAAAAATCACCTTCTGTCAGCTGCAGGGGTGGGGGGAGGGTGACTTTCTCCCTGCAGCTTATTGCTCAGACTGCACAGTGCTGCTGCTGAGAGTGCTGCTGCTGAGAGTGCTGCTGCTGTGTCCATCCAGGCCCTGCGCATGACAGAGGACAGGGAGTCTGAAAGCCAGACCGTCCAGCCTAAAACAAGACCTCTGGCCACCCTAGGGGCAGGCTGATGTTAGGGTGGCCAGATGTCCGGCTTTAGGCTGGACAGTCCAGTTTTCTGGCTACCTGTTCTCCGTCCGATGCAGTGCTTGGACAGACACAGGGATGTCCACCCTTTCAGTAGCTCACACTCAGACAGCTTCTCCTCCATGTCTTCACGGAGCCAGGGGGGGCGTGGCCTCATGTTTAGTGATGTGTCTTCATGGGAACAGGGGGCGCTGTTTGGGGGAATGGCCGGTGAGGTCTGGCTTTCTGGGGTGAAGACAATGGTCACTCTAGCTGCTGTGGAGGTCACAGTTAAAGGGGCGGGCTTCTGTAGAGGTCACTGTTAAAGGGGCAGGCTGCTGTAGAGGTAACTGTTAAAGGGGCGGGCCGCTGTAGAGGTCACTGTTAAAGGGGCGGGCCGCTGTAGAGGTCTCTGTTAAAGGGGCGGGCCGCTGTAGAGGTCACTGTTAAAGGGGCAGGCACTGTAGAGGGCACTCTCGATATCTTTTAATGACACACACACACAAACAGTAAAAGAAATAAATTAAATATACCTGGGCGAAGCCGGGTCCTTCAGCTAGTATATATATATATATATATATATATAGTGAGACACTGAAGGGGTTAATCCTAGATAGTCGGTATATTTCGCCTGGGTTCAGCTATTATGCCTACTAAGAACCAGGAAAGTGTGATATGGTCTCCAGCAAAGGTAGTTGGGATGGATGAAAGGTTTGGCAGTGGGGCCATCCATCCCACTTCCTCCACTCTGGGTCTTATGGTTTGGAGTCAGGCACCACAGGTACTGAGGCTGGACCATTAGCAGACCATTAGCAAACCTTCTCCCTGGCTGTGACGCTCTCCGCTGCGATTGGACAGCGCTACAGCCAGGGAGAAGGAGACGCCCATTGAGAAACCCTGGCGTCTTGTCCTCCCTGTTCCGATGCTATGCATTAGCATAGCGAGCGCCACAATTTTACATGGGCACAGCGGGCGCCCGCAAAAAATAGTAAGTGCCCTGACCTCCACTGTACGTGCCCTTCATAACTTTGTACTTCGTTTACAGTGTCAGGACCCATGAAAGGTCCTCTTTAAGTTCTGTTTTTTTCTTTTTCATAATCACAACTATCACCTTTGTATAGGTAAAGCCTCATTCACATGTCCGTGTCCGTGCTCAAATCCGTGAGCAGGTGGCCAGTGAGGCATCCGGGAAACTTGCCAGTGAAGGATCCGTGTTGGGTCCGTGGGTCCAAGTTTTGCTGTCCATGTTGCATCCGTGTTTCACTGACACTGAACAGCTGAAAAACAATTTTCAAAGGATCTCTTCTTAATGATCAGAGAAAAACGGATGCAACACAGATGCCATTCGTGTTGCATCTGTGGTTTTCAATGGACGTAATGGATCCGTAAACACGAATAAAATAGAGCATGCATCCATGCTGAAAACACTGACCCACGAACCATGCTAAAACACTGATGTTTGAATACACACATTAAAATAAATGGGGATGTGTGCTGTCCGTGGAGAACACGTACAGCACACGTCCGTGAAACACTGACGTGTGAATGAGGCTTAACACAGCATCCACCATTCACAGTAAGTGACATCACAGCTGATCTCCCTCCTGACCTCTGCACAAGTCATGGAGAATACCTAGAAAAATTTGCTATGGTAGTCTATTAGGTCCTGTCATGTCCATTGTATCTATGAAAGTTGAATGATTTTAGGATTATTTTTAAATATAGAAAAATATATATGTAATATGTATATGTAGAAAAAAAAATATGTAAAAGAAAATCACCAACAATTCTAAACAAATATATATTTAACATAAAAACATCATAGGCCAGTTGTTCTGGGTCAAACATTCATACAGTGCTGTTACTTTAGTCTGTGTCCAAATGACAATTTTTTTTTTAAGTCACTAACTGTTTGACATTATCTGATTGACATATTGTTCTTCATGAGGCATTTATAGTGTTTTTACTTTAGTCTGTATCCAAGTGACAATTTTATTTCAAGTAACCTATTGTTTTACGTATATTTAATAGTGCCATCCAAATTTTACAAATTGTTTTGCATCAAACAGACAATATTATTTGCAACAGGCAACAATACAGTGCATATTTGTAAGAACACAATGGTGAGAAAGAAATACACGGTCACCAATAAGGGACCACCAGTAAACTCTAAGGGGGAGATTTATCACAACTGGTAAAAAGTAGAACTGCCTTAGTTGCCCCTGGCAACCAATCAGATTCCAGCTTTCATTTTTCACAGCTCTTTTGGAAAATGAAAGGATCAATCTGATTGGTTGCTATGGGCAACTATGCCAGTTCTACTTTACACCAGTTGTGATAAATCTCCCCTTATATCTGCTACCAATCTTCTGTCACCACTCTGGTTAGTAGATCTAAGGCTACTCTAGGTGTTCGTCAGAGCCTACTTTGAGGCCGATTGGACTTGGCTCCTAAGGACCAGGTTATGTCTGCAGAGTAAGTTGCCAAAAAACAGGTGCAAACTCACAAGCGGCAGATCTATCAGATGTCAATGATTAGCAGAAGAGTAAAACAAGCTAGATTCTAAGCCAGTAGAGTCAGTAAAAGCCAAACTAGAAGATAAGAGAAGATAAGGTGTTAATCCAGAAACAAGCTGAGTAGTCACAGTTATCACAGCTATTATGGCCAGGGACAGTATATTAGGTACCCTTGGTCAATGAATTACACGGCAGTGGCAACAATGTACCACCGCAATGAGACCATATGCTACCAGCACCTCTGTGATTGTGCAGGTTTGGTTACACACAAAAAACGTATCCATGTCCTCCTTAGAGGACATCCTTGAATCCAAAACAGAAACAACAGCTTCCGTTCACCCTCCGAACTTTCATATTTGTCAGCTACAATGTTACTTTGCTGTCTTATAGAAAATATTGGGCATGTCCAGAAAATTCTGGACAAACGAGAGAGTGCAAAAATAGGGTAGTACGTTTTATACACAGTTCAAAAGATAAAATCAGAGGAGCCTCACCTTAGACAGTTGTGTAAGATATAGGCACAACCTTATTGTAGGCATATATCGATTCCGTATTCCAGTGTCCAATTATGCTGTCATAGGAAGAAATCCTTTGGTGAAGAGATTGTCCAATCTCTAAAGGAAACAGCATATGGGAATGTGGAATCCTACTAACAGGCACAAAAGACTGGATCCAGTGGAATCTTCAGATTAATTTATAGATCCTTTTTTAATTAGGATATAATGCATAAAATACAACGCATTTCGGGGGTACTAAGGCCCCCTTCATCAGGTATAAATATTAGGGTGTACATGTGGCTTTATAAATACACAGAGACATCAAAAAACCGCCAACAAGACGCATGTGGGGGTGGTTCCTAGGCAGAGGGAACACCTCCACATGCTAAACTTCAACTCAAATTAATATAAAATAGATCAACAATTATCCAGTCATGTAATTTGGTTACTAATAGAGATGAGCGAGTAGTGTTCGATCGAGCCGGTATTCGATCGAATACTACGCTATTCGGCATACTCGATTTCAATCGAGTATAACGGCGATGGCGCACTTAGAATTCGTTTCCCCTCCCACCTTCCCTGGCGCTCTTTTTCCACCAATCAACATGCAGGGGGGGTATGACAGGCCCGCGGAGCACGCTGGCAGCGCGAAAACAGCGTCTACATGGATTGGCTGGAAAAACCATGTGACCTCGAATATTAAAAACTCAGCTCTTCCTGCTCGTTCGCATATGCTGCGTGAACTTAGTCAGGGACAGAGGCTGGAGAAGGTACAGATAGGTTTTAGCTGTTGGACAGGAAGGAGCGTGATTAAAAGCCCTTATCAGGGCTACTATAGTGCAGTACAGTGATAGCTTTACTACAATATAAAGTCTGCAGAGAACGGTTGCTGTATTCAGGGATAGCTGCTGGAGTAGGGGCAGAGAGAGGCATTAGTGGTGTATTAGGTGCTCTGCTACATACAAAACTATATTTGCACTACTGTTCTGCGTTCTTTTTGGCTGCAAAACCCTGTTATATACCTAGTGTGTATATGCACCATCTGATCTGGGCAGTATACGGCTGTGAATTTTATTTTTTTTTAAATACAGTTTATTTGGCTCTAGTGTTCTGGGTTCTGTGTGCCTGCAATACCCTTTTTGTATACCAGGTGTAATACCCACCATCTGACCTGTTAGTACACGGCTGTGTACCTAGAAATATAAAAAAAAAAAAGCCCTTTTCATTGGCACCTGTACTTTGAGTTCTCTTGCAAAATAATTGTATATACGTAAGTGTTCATACACACCGTCTGATCTGTTTGTACACGGCTGTGTACTAGAAATATAAAAAAAAAAGCCTTTTCATTGGCACCTGTACTTTGCGTTCTCTTGCAAAAATAATTGTATATACGTAGTCCTTCATACACACCGTCTGATCTGTTTGTACACGGCTGTGTACCTAGAAATATTTAAAAAAAAAAGCCTTTTCATTGGCACCTGTACTTTGCGTTCTCTTGCAAAATAATTGTATATACGTAGTGTTCATACACACCGTCTGATCTGTTTGTACACGGCTGTGTACCTAGAAATATAAAAAAAAAAAAAGCCTTTTCATTGGCACCTGTACTTTGCGTTCTCTTGCAAAATAATTGTATATACGTAGTCTTCATACACACCGTCTGATCTGTTTGTACACGGCTGTGTACCTAGAATATATAAAGAAAAAAAGCCTTTTCATTGGCACCTGTACTTTGTGTTCTCTTGCAAAATAATTGTATATACGTAGTGTTCATACACACCGTCTGATCTGTTTGTACACGGCTGTTACCTAGAAATATATTTAAAAAAAAAGCCTTTTCATTGGCACCTGTACTTTGCGTTCTCTTGCAAAATAATTGTATATACGTAGTGTTCATACACACCGTCTGATCTGTTTGTACACGGCTGTGTACCTAGAAATATATTTAAAAAAAAAAGCCTTTTCATTGGCACCTGTACTTTGCGTTCTCTTGCAAAATAATTGTATATACGTAGTGTTCATACACACCGTCTGATCTGTTTGTGCACGGCTGTGTACCTAGAAATATAAAAAAAAAAAAGCCTTTTCATTGGCACCTGTACTTTGCGTTCTCTTGCAAAATAATTGTATATACGTAGTGTTCATACACACCGTCTGATCTGTTTGTACACGGCTGTGTACCTAAAAAAATATTTTAAAAAAAGCCTTTTCATTGGCACCTGTACTTTGCGTTCTCTTGCAAAATAATTGTATATACGTAGTGTTCATACACACCGTCTGATCTGTTTGTACACGGCTGTGTACCTAGAAATATATTAAAAAAAAAGCCTTTTCATTGGCACCTGTACTTTGCGTTCTCTTGCAAAATAATTGTATATGCGTAGTGTTCATACACACCGTCTGATCTGTTTGTACAAGGCTGTGTACCTAGAAATATAAAAAAAAAAAGCCTTTTCATTGGCACCTGTACTTTGCGTTCTCTTGCAAAATAATTGTATATACGTAGTGTTCATACACACCGTCTGATCTGTTTGTACACGGCTGTGTACCTAGAAATATAAAAAAAAAAAAAAGCCTTTTCATTGGCACCTGTACTTTGCGTTCTCTTGCAAAATAATTGTATATACGTAGTCTTCATACACACCGTCTGATCTGTTTGTACACGGCTGTGTACCTAGAAATATATAAAAAAAAAAGCCTTTTCATTGGCACCTGTACTTTGTGTTCTCTTGCAAATAATTGTATATACGTAGTGTTCATACACACCGTCTGATCTGTTTGTACACGGCTGTGTACCTAGAAATATATTAAAAAAAAAGCCTTTTCATTGGCACCTGTACTTTGCGTTCTCTTGCAAAATAATTGTATATACGTAGTGTTCATACACACCGTCTGATCTGTTTGTACATGGCTGTGTACCTAGAAATATATTTTAAAAAAAGCCTTTTCATTGGCACCTGTACTTTGCGTTCTCTTGCAAAATAATTGTATATACGTAGTGTTCATACACACCGTCTGATCTGTTTGTGCACGGCTGTGTACCTAGAAATATAAATAAAAAAAAGCCTTTTCATTGGCACCTGTACTTTGCGTTCTCTTGCAAAATAATTGTATATACGTAGTGTTCATACACACCGTCTGATCTGTTTGTACACGGCTGTGTACCTAGAAATGTATTAAAAAAAAAAGCCTTTTCATTGGCACCTGTACTTTGCGTTCTCTTGCAAAATAATTGTATATACGTAGTGTTCATACACACCGTCTGATCTGTTTGTACACGGCTGTGTACCTAGAAATATAAAAAAAAAAAAAGCCTTTTCATTGGCACCTGTACTTTGCGTTCTCTTGCAAAATAATTGTATATACGTAGTCTTCATACACACCGTCTGATCTGTTTGTACACGGCTGTGTACCTAGAAATATAAAAAAAAAAAAAGCCTTTTCATTGGCACCTGTACTTTGCGTTCTCTTGCAAAATAATTGTATATACGTAGTGTTCATACACACCGTCTGATCTGTTTGTACACGGCTGTGTACCTAGAAATATATAAAAAAAAAAAGCCTTTTCATTGGCACCTGTACTTTGCGTTCTCTTGCAAAATAATTGTATATACGTAGTGTTCATACACACCGTCTGATCTGTTTGTACACGGCTGTGTACCTAGAAATATATTAAAAAAAAAGCCTTTTCATTGGCACCTGTACTTTGCGTTCTCTTGCAAAATAATTGTATATACGTAGTGTTCATACACACCATCTGATCTGTTTGTACACGGCTGTGTACCTAGAAATATATTAAAAAAAAGCCTTTTCATTGGCACCTGTACTTTGCGTTCTCTTGCAAAATAATTGTATATACGTAGTGTTCATACACACCGCCTGATCTGTTTGTACACGGCTGTGTACCTAGAAATATTAAAAAAAAAAAAGCCTTTTCATTGGCACCTGTACTTTGCGTTCTCTTGCAAAATAATTGTATATACGTAGTCTTCATACACACCGTCTGATCTGTTTGTACACGGCTGTGTATCTAGAAATATATTTTAAAAAAAGGCTTTTCATTGGCACCTGTACTTTGCGTTCTCTTGCAAAATAATTGTATATACGTAGTGTTCATACACACCGTCTGATCTGTTTGTGCACGGCTGTGTACCTAGAAATATAAAAAAAAAAAAAGCCTTTTCATTGGCACCTGTACTTTGCGTTCTCTTGCAAAATAATTGTATATACGTAGTGTTCATACACAACCGTCTGATCTGTTTGTACACGGCTGTGTACCTAGAAATGTTATTAAAAAAAAAGCCTTTTCATTGGCACCTGTACTTTGCGTTCTCTTGCAAAATAATTGTATATACATAGTGTTCATACACACCGTCTGATCTGTTTGTACACGGCTGTGTACCTAGAAATATAAAAAAAAAAAAAGCCTTTTCATTGGCACCTGTACTTTGCGTTCTCTTGCCAAAATAATTGTATATACGTAGTCTTCATACACACCGTCTGATCTGTTTGTACACGGCTGTGTACCTAGAAATATAAAAAAAAAAAAAGCCTTTTCATTGGCACCTGTACTTTGCGTTCTCTTGCAAAATAATTGTATATACGTAGTGTTCATACACACCGTCTGATCTGTTTGTACACGGCTGTGTACCTAGAAATATATAAAAAAAAAAGCCTTTTCATTGGCACCGTGTACTTTGCGTTCTCTTGCAAAATAATTGTATATACGTAGTGTTCATACACACCGTCTGATCTGTTTGTACACGGCTGTGTACCTAGAAATATAAAAAAAAAAAAAGCCTTTTCATTGGCACCTGTACTTTGCGTTCTCTTGCAAAATAATTGTATATACGTAGTGTTCATACACACCGTCTGATCTGTTTGTACACGGCTGTGTACCTAGAAAATATAAAAAAAAAAAAGCCTTTTCATTGCACCTGTACTTTGCGTTCTCTTGCAAAATAATTGTATATACGTAGTCTTCATACACACCGTCTGATCTGTTTGTACACGGCTGTGTACCTAGAAATATAAAAAAAAAAAAAGCCTTTCATTGGCACCTGTACTTTGCGTTCTCTTGCAAAATAATTGTATATACGTAGTGTCATACACACCGTCTGATCTGTTTGTACACAGGCTGTGTACCTAGAAATATATTAAAAAAAAGCCTTTTCATTGGCACCTGTACTTTGCGTTCTCTTGCCAAAATAATTGTATAATACGTAGTGTTTCATACACACCGTCTGATCGTTTGTATACGGCTGTGTACCTAGAAATATATTAAAAAAAAAAGCCTTTTCATTGGCACTGTACTTCGTTCTCTTGGCAAAATAATTTATATACGTAGTGTTCATACACACCGTCTGATCTGTTTGTACACGGCTGGTGTACCTAGAAATATATTTAAAAAAAAGCCTTTTCATTGGCACCTGTACTTTGCGTTCTCTTGCAAAATAATTGTATATACGTTAGTGTTTCATACACACCGTCTGATCTGTTTGTACCACGGCTGTGTACTAGAAATATATTAAAAAAAAAGCCTTGTCATTGGCACCTGTACTTTGCGTTCTCTTGCAAAATAATTGTATATACGTAGTGTTCATACACACCGTCTGATCTGTTTGTACCACGGCTGTGTACCTAGAAATATATTTTTAAAAAAAAGCCTTTTCATTGGCACCTGTACTTGCCGTTCTCTTGCAAAATAATTGTATATACGTTAGTGTTCATACACACCGTCTGAACTGTTTGTACACGGCTTGTGAAGGCCAAAATATTGTAACCAAAAAAAATAAAATGCGGAGGGGGGCTAGCGGAATCGACGAGGACGGGGGGCGCGAAATGCTGTTGTGGCCTGTTGAAGCCAGTGGGATACACATGCGTGCTGGTGAGGGTCAGCCAGGATCCCAACTCATCCAGAATCCCTGCCTTTATGGGACAGTTAAGCAGGGGGCGGGTTACAGACCGCTGTTGAGGCCTGAGCAGGTTGAACAGGGTGGTGCAATGGATAGCCGATAGCGCTTCCACCAGTTGTCCCACCAGCCCAGTCATCCACACAGTTCTCACTCTGACCCTCCTTCCTCCACACCTGGCCAACAGAGTCATCCCACCATTGACCGCCTCCCAGGAGCTCTTTTCGGGTCCTTTTTTCAGATGTGCCGGAAGAATCCCTGGAGCTACCAGAGGAATTTGTTTGTAAGTGATGCCCAACCACTTGAGTATTCGCCATCTCCTGCTGATGTGGACCCAGAACCAGCAATCTGTTATCATGAGCGATGATGATGATGAGACGCAGTTGTCATCAAGGGAGGCTGTTGGAGATGTCCAGTGGGCAGGAGGAGGAGCAGAGTGAGGAAGAGGAGGTGGTGGATGACGAAATGACTGACCCCACTTGGCCAGGGGTGATGTCCAGCGGGGAAAGCAGTGGAGAGGTGGTGGTCTGCGCAGCACCGAAAAAGGCAGCAAGAGGCAGAGGGATTTCCAGAGGCAGAGGGATGTCCAGAGCAGGGATGTCCACAGGCAGAGGGATGTCCACAGGCAGAGGACAGTCCAGACAGAGAAGTGAGGCCACAGCCAGCAGGGCCGAAGCTGTTCCCGGCAGCGGGCAGTCGCGCGAAGCTCCCCCATCGAGGCCTCGTACTTCTGTGGTGTGGAGATTTTTTAATGTTTGTGCGGATGACAAACTGAGCGCGGTTTGCACACTCTGCCACTCAAAACTGAGTAGGGGGCTCTGAGAAGAGCAATCTGACCACCTCAGGCATGCGGCGTCACTTGGAAGTCAAGCACTGGGCTGAGTGGGAGAGAGCAAACGCAATACAACCTGCGCCCGGTCTTGCTGCCACTGCCTCTTCCCCTTTGTTGTGTGCTGCCACTGCGGTCCAGACCTCCAGCCAG
>ONZH01001507.1:0-30000 GCA_900303285.1 Rhinella marina | reverse complement strand
AGGAGGACGGATCCAGATGCCTGCGCCCATGCGAGCGCAGGGGAGCCGAGCGCTACAGTGCTCGTTACGAGCACGTTCGCTCATCTCTAATATCTCTCTCTCTCTCTCTCTCTCTCTCTCTCTCTCTCTCTCTAGTACAGACAAAGTTTGGACACACCTTCTCATTCAAAGAGTTTTCTGTATTTTCATGACTATGAAAATTGTAGATTCACACTGGAGGCATCAAAACTATGAATTAACACGTGGAATTATATACTTAAAAAAAGTGTGAAACAACTGTAAATATGTCTTCTATTCTAGGTTCTTCAAAGTAGCCACCTTTTGCTTTGATTACTGCTTTGCACACTCTTGGCATTCTCTTGATGAGCTTCAAGAGGTAGTCACCTGAAATGGTTTTCACTTCACAGGTGTGCCCTGTCAGGTTTAATAAGTGGTATTTCTTGCCTTATAAATTGGGTTGAGACCATGAGTTGTGTTGGGCAGAAGTCAGGTGGGTACACAGCTGATAGTCCTACTGAATAGACTGTTGGAATTTATATTATGGGAAGAAAAAAGCAGCTAAGTAAAGAAAAACGAATGGCCATCATTACTTTAAGAAATGAAGGTCAGTCAGTCTGAAAAATTGGGAAAACTTTGAAAGTGTCCCCAAGTGCAGTCGCAAAAACCATCAAGCGCTACAAAGAAACTGGCTCACATGAGGACCGCCCCAGGAAAGGAAGACCAAGAGTCACCTCTGCTGCGGAGGATAAGTTCATCCGAGTCACCAGCCTCAGAAATCGCAGGTTAACAGCAGCTCAGATTAGAGACCAGGTCAATGCCACACAGAGTTCTAGCAGCAGACACATCTCTACAACAACTGTTAAGAGGAGACTGTGTGCAGCAGGCCTTCATGGTAAAATAGCTGCTAGGAAACCACTGCTAAGGACAGGCAACAAGCAGAAGAGACTTGTTTGGGCTAAAGAACACAAGGAATGGACATTAGACCAGTGGAAATCTGTGCTTTTTTCTGATGATTCCAAATTTGAGATCTTTGGTTCCAACCACCGTGTCTTTGTGCGACGCAGAAAAGGTGAACGGATGGACTCTACATGCCTGGTTCCCACCGTGAAGCATGGAGGAGGAGGTGTGATGGTGTGGGGGTGCTTTGCTATTGACACTGTTGGGGATTTATTCAAAATTGAAGGCATACTGAACCAGCATGGCTACCACAGCATCTTGCAGCGGCATGCTATTCCATCCGGTTTGCGTTTAGTTGGACCATCATTTATTTATCAACAGGACAATGACCCCAAGCACACCTCCAGTCTGTGTAAGGGCTATTTGACCAAGAAGGAGAGTGATGGGGTGCTACGCCAGATGACCTGGCCTCCACAGTCACCAGACCTGAACCTAATCGAGATGGTTTGGGGTGAGCTGGACCGCAGAGTGAAGGCAAAAGGGCCAACAAGTGCTAAGCATGTCTGGGAACTTTTCTGCAGAAGGTGTAAACAAAGCATGAATAACCGAACTATGTAAAGGTGCAAGTATGGGGTATTTTTCAAGAAATTAAGCTTAACTAATATATATGTAATTCCTGATGAGTTTTATAATGTTTTTTTTTTTTCTTTTTATTACTCTGATAACCCCTGTAATGGCACTTTCAAGTAATAAAGGGGTTATCCTGCAAAAGATTAAGGGCTCTTTTACACGAGCGGATTCAGTCCGAGAAATCCGCAGCGTGTAGGAGAGCCAAGCCTCATTCTGGACAGAAGAGGCACGGAGCATCACTGCCAAAATCACAGTGAGATAAAGAGCGCTAAATTAATTCAGACCCCATATCCAAAGAATTAACTAGAAAGACTGATCATGGTTCACATTTACATAACATGATCATTTTACTGCCTGAATAAAACGCCCATACAGTAGAGATAACCACAGTGTGTATGTGTCACACAGCACGTTGTAACTCAGTAATTGTTTAGCATACAGGTAAGTATGCTGATGTACACCAGGCACACAAACCTTTGGTGGTATAATGAGTTATTCCACGCTGTTTGAAACATACACACTCGTTTATGATGGTGCGCAACAAATAACGAGCATCAACGGCCTGCTATACTTCCTGGATGAGAGCTGGCTGGCTGGTTATACTTTTTTTTTCAGCCAGTAAAAGCCCCCCAAAGCGGACCTCAGACCAGATGGAAAAAAAATCCTCAACTCTTGTGTTGTGCTCTGGGCGTCGCCACCACTCCTGGTCCACACTGTGCTCTTCCTTCAGGCTCCCGCGCTGCACTGTGACCTGAAGCCACACACACACTACATCCTCACGCTGTCAGAGAAGAGAACCAGGGAGTGGTGAATAAAGCTAGTGCAGCGCTATACTCTGCGCCCCATGGGCCATCTGTACTAATGAGTGCTTCCACAATGGAAGTTCTCATTAGTAATGATTAGAAAGTTAGTTATTTGCCTGCCTGTAGTCCCGGGCCCTGGTTTCTATTGTGTAAGTCCCACAAAGTGACTTCATAACTAAATTGGTCTTTAAAACCATCTACCGTCCTAAAAAAAATAAAATGACATTTACAAAATGATGCCAACGTAAAGTAGACATATGGGGAATGTTAATTTCATGAGGTTTATCTATCTTAAAAGCAGAGAAATTCAAGTTTAGAAAATAGCAAATTTTTCCATATTTTTCTCAAAATGTGGGATTTTTTTTTAATAAAGAAAGGTAAAACATCTTGGCTCAAATTCACCACAAAATAAGTATGAAGTGTAATGAGAACTATTTCAGAATTCCTTGAATAAGTAAAAGCATTCCAAAGTTATCACATTAAGTGACACATCACATTTTTAAAATTTGTTTGTGTCCTTAAACAGGTTAAACATATGTCACACACACAAATTAAATAGTCTACATCCTTGGGATTAAACCAGGAAGCTGAGCTGCAATTTAATTGACACTTTATTGTGTTATGGAGAACAGGTATCATTGAAATGGACAGAAGGTGGAGTATGTAGAAAGACTGGAATCTTATTGCATTGTGAAACAATGATGAAACACTAGTCAGACCACACATGTAGTATTGGGTATAATTCTTTGTTCCTGTGAACAAGAAAGACATGGCAGGGCTGGAGAGGATTCAGAGGAGGGCAACTAAAGTAATAACTGGAATTGGTGGTCTACAGTACCCAGAAAGATTATCAAAATTAGGGTTATTCACTTTAGAAAAAAGACGACTGAGGGGAGATCTAATAACTATGTATAAATATATCAGAGGTCAGTACAGAGATCTCTCCCATTATCTATTTATTCTCAGGACTATGACTGTGACAAGGGGACATCCTCTGCGTCTGGAGGAAAGAAGGTTTGTACACAAACATAGAAGAGGATTCTTTACTAGAGATGATCAAACGTGCTCAAAACGAGCACTGTACCACTCGGCTCCCCTGCACTCGCATGGGCGCAGGCAGCCGCTTCCGTCCTCCTTGTTTCGAGCACGTTCGCTCATCTCTATTCTTTACTGTAAATGCAGAGAGACTGAAGTGAAGGTGAACTCACTAAAAGAGTTCAAGAGGGGCCTGGATGTATTTCTGGAGTGTAATATTACAGGTTAAAGTTACTAGATTTCTGGAGAGGTTGTTGATCCATAATATTCTGACTGCCTGATTGGAGTTAGGAGGGAGGGTTTTCCTCTAAAATGAGGAAAATTTGGCTTCTACCTCATGGGGTTTTTTTGGCTTCCTCTGGGTCAACTTGCAGGATAACAGGCTGAACTGGATGGATGGATGTCTTTTTTCAGCCTTACAAACTATGTTAAACACAGAAGTCCCATGGAGATACCGTCTGACTTCCACCTAGCAATCTAGTCACTAGCTGGGGCTTCCCACTTGGTGAGTGTAGCTGAAGACTCAGCAGGGGAACTATTTGGCAGTTTCACCACACAAAGTTTACATTAGCAAATACTGCTTGTGCGGCCGAAGCACAAGGAACTAGAGAATTACGTTGCTAAAGTACTTTTTTTTTTTTTTATTATACTATTATATAGCGCTGACATATTCTGCAGCGCTTTATAGACATTAGCAATCTAAGGTGCCTATCAGTATGTCTTTGCAGTGTGGAAGGAAACCCATAGTAATGCAGGTAATCACTCGTAACATACAACTAGTGTTTTATTCTGGTACTACTGATGTCATACAGAGTTTCTCAGTATGGAGTATTAGCATTTATTTGAGCCAGCGATCTTGGTGGTATTGTGGACCGTGTCGGCATGCAAACGTGAGTACTTTTATAGTTTTTAAAGTATTTTTAAGCACATGGTGTAAGAGCTGGGAATAGAGAGGTATGCACCAATATTGTTGTAATTTTCAAATCTAGTGGATGGAAAAAGTGGAACAGTGTCCCGCTTATCTGTGTGGTTCCTTAAAGCAAAAATGTCAGCTGCTTTACAACAGATTTTTTTAACTACCCTTTTATTTCAGGGTACCCTTTATGTCCGTTTTCTCTATTACTTGTAGTCTGCCAAACATAAATGAACAAATTACAAAATTCCAAATAGAAATGTCAACTTTTTTCATTGTAGTGTAAGCAGACAATTGTGAAAATATAAGGTAGGTAAATTATGCAAGTTTTGCTCTTTGTTCATTGACTTTTAATTTTGCCCACAGAGCAGCCGAAGAACAGATTGTCCAGATCATGTGCATCCGAAAGGGAAAACGCCTGGTGGCTCGGATATTCCCTTTCCTTCCTTTGCAAGAGTGCACATCTTTAATTTCCACTGCAGCCCACAGTTTGCCCTTTCTCATCAAAAAGGATGTTCAAGATCAGGTGTCTATTCTTTTTTAGACATTTCCAAATCAGCACTTCTAGTTGCATGTTTCAAGGATATTAGCTTACAACCAATCTCTTCCAGATTCTGCCTTTCCTGGCTGCTCCATGCGCCCAAGTGGTTGGCCAGCTGTCTGGAACCGCACTCGCTTCCCTACTACAGTATCTCTGTGGATCTGGGGTTACATCCCCTCAACAGCAGCTTACAGCTGTTCTCCAGAATAAAGTAAGTGTCTAAGGGTGTAGTGTCTAATAATAATAATAATCTTTATTTATATAGCCCCAACATATTCCGCAGTATTTTATAATCAAGGGGTTCAAGTATAAACAGAGTTGTAAATAACTTAGGAGCAAACAGGTCAATAATTAAAACAATAGGAATAATGGCCCTGTTTGCAAGAGCTTACAATCTATGAGGAGATGCGAGTGACACAAAAGGTAAAAAGTGCTTGTTTTGTACAATGGTCAAGCCATCTTAAACACAATAGGGGAGTCGATATAAGGCTGCATGTCACCAGCCGATACCTGTAGTGCCTCTGAGTGCATGGGGTGTGGTGGATTCTGATGGATTATGTTCAGAAGAATGATGTTAAAGGAGTGGTGGGGTGATGGGGGAATGGAGAAGTTAGATCAGGGAATGCTGTAGGCTAACCTAAAATGATGTGTTTTTAGGGAGCACCTAAAACTGTAGATCAGCAACCTTCAGCACTACAACTACAACTCCCATAATCCTCTTCTCACTCCTATGGGAGTTATAAGAACAGTAGAGTACATTTGCATGATGGGAGTTGTGGTTTCACAGCAGCTGGCCTACCAAAGGTTGATGATCTCTGTTGTAGATGTTGTGAATTAACCTAATTGCTTTAGGAGGTTCGGATCGTGGTGGATGTTAGTCGTAAATCAATAGCTGAATGGAGAGCACAGGTAGGGTAGTAGACAGAAATGTGGGAGGAGATGTAGGGGTGCGGCACTGTGAAGAGCTTTGTGGATGAGAGTGAGAAGTTTAAATTTAATTCTGTACTCTATGGGCAACGAGTGCAATGACTGGCACAGGGTGGATGCATTGGAGCAGCAGTTAGACAGATAGATGAGCCTGGCTGTTGCGTTCAGGATATATTAGAGATGGGAGAGTCTGGTGAGGGGGAGGCCATTATTTAGTAATGAGTTAAAGTAAATAAGACTGGAATGGTTCAGGGCAGCAATGAGTTATTGTTGTTTCCACAGTAAGAAGGGGGTGGATTCTAGAGATGTTTTTGAGGTGCAGGCACATGAGCTGGCAAGATAATATTGATTATATGGGAAAAAGGACAGATCAGTGTCAAACATAATACCCCGACAGCAGGTTTACTTCCTATCTGCTGATGATATTTTAAAGAGGACCTTTCATGGTTTATACTTACTGTAGATAAATACCTTTTGTTCCTGGGTACCCCCTGCTGATGCTGCCACCCTGCCTAGTTTTTTAAAATAGCGCTCCTACTACCCGCTGTGCCCCCCTGTAGTTTTCGTGCTCAGTATGTAAATACTGAGCATCGGTACAGGGAGTAGGAGACGCTGGCGTTTCTTATTGGGCGTCTCCTTCTCCCTGGCTGTGCCGCGATCCAATCACAGGGGAGAGCGTCACAGCCCGGGAGAAGAGAAGGTGAGGTTTTTTTTCTCCCTGGCTGTGACGCTCTCCGCTGTGATTGGATCGCGGCACAGTCAGGGAGAAGGAGACGCCCATTTACATACTGAGCGCGAAAACTACAGGGTGGCACAGCGGGGAGTAGGAGCGCTATTTTAAAAAACTAGGCAGGGTGGCAGCATCAGCCCGGGAACAAAAGGTATTTATCTACAGTAATTATAAACCATGAAAGGTCCTCTTTAAATTTTCCATGTCACTTTTTATATTTAAACTAAAACCAAAAATCCTGCAGTTTTTGCATTGGTCACTATGTCAAATAATTGGCGCCACTTCTTGGTTTGTACAGATCACTTCAGTTAACTCATTCTAATCCTGCTGGTAATGATATACCTGTGATCTCTGTATATAGATAAGACAATAGATAATTTTTTAATGCTGTTAAGAACAGCTCGGGCAAGATGACAGCCCCCGTAATCAAGAAATAGAATAAAACAATCTACAATCAGAAAGTGTGTTGTGCTGCTATCTAATTTTAATTGGCAGATAAACTTTTTTGAGACACATTTCCTTTAATTTCACAAATATTTGTAAAGGCAGACTGCATGGCTGGGTGATTGGTTTCATACACTTGTGGCAATAGGACTGAATTAAACACCTGAATTTACTGTGCCATTCTAGCCTGTGAGTGATAGATGTGTTAAATGGATTGTATCCATCACTTTTAGGCTATAATGCCATCTATTTATCAGACTCGTCATAAAAGCTATCAAAAAGCTCATGATGTATACATTAAACGGATGTAAGTGGTGATGGTTGCTACTGTTGGGCATTGGTCTATTTAGCATATGTCTTGGGACCTTTTTCCAGCGTATAAGTAAAACAGATAAAAAGAACTTTATGTGAACAGTGCCTAACTGGAAAATGTCAATGTATATATGGTTAATTTTCGTTTAAATGGTCTAATTCAGAAACTAAAAGTCAATTTTAATTGTATAGCTGAGAGCATCTTGGTGGAAGATTGTTTTCATATACATGCATGTACGGAGCATGATGTTGCCAGTTCTGTCAGCTGTGAGTTCAGAATAGGAAACCATGCAAAAAAGGAGATGCGCATATGGGTAGGACCACCAGACAGTAGATGCTCCCAAATGGATAATCACCTGTGTGTGTTGTGGAGGAAGCTAAGCTTATGTCCACCACGGGCTGCTGCACACTCATTGGGGGGAATTTATCATTAGGAAAATATTTGAAGTCAGTTTTGCTTCAGTCTGTGTTGGAGTACTTTCTGCCACATTTATCAAACGTCACAGGTTGTTTGATAAATGTGGCTTGTCCTTAAACCTAACACTTCTGTCTAGAGAAGCTACTCCACTTTTCCTACTCCACCCTCCTCCTGGACTGAGATTGCGACTATTTTGCGACTTTTTTTAAAAAAGTCGCAATGATAAATCTGGAGTGAAAATCATTAACATGGCTAACCACACCCACTTTTCCACCCATATTACAAACTGGAGTGAGTTGTGTACACATGCAAAAAGTCGCAAAAAAGTCGCAAAAGCCCTATCGTGCGACTTTTTGAAGACAGAATTCTGGAGTGAAGGTGTGATAAATCAGGGCCATTGTCTTCAGTCACCAGGAAGGGCCGAACATAAACCAGGGCTAATGAGGAATCTAAGCTGTGCTACGTGTATCGGTGGATCAAAATCCGAGAGAATGCTGTGTAAAATACTCTGCAATAAAATACATCTTAGACCACCTGCACATGTTGTGGAATACATGCGGTATTTTCAAGTGTACACTGTGGATTTTTTCTGTGCAGAAATTGACCTGCTATGCAGATTTCCAAATCCACAGCATATGAATTATGTTTGTGGTTTTAGCTGTGGATTTCACCCTTTTCCAATAAAGGGTGAGATCTGTAGCAAAACCTAATCAAATCCACGCCAAAAAAACACTGTTAGAAATTGTGGATATTGTGCATAAGCGCAAATAAATCTCATGGAAATAAGTACATATCCAATGTGTGTTCATCTGCAGTTGTGTGCATGCAACCTTTCATCCACCGATAAGTACAGAGCCGTTTGGGTTCCGCACTAGCCCTAAAGTTGTTGTTGTTATTAATGTTATTGAATAAAACACTTCCTTCTGGAGATTTATTAGTATTTATTGTGACTTTACAACCAGTTGTTTCTATAATTTGCCCTCAGCTCGGCCTGACCCTTCTATGCCAGATTCTTGAGCGAGGTGAAGAGTTAATGAGCTCTGAATGTCCTGCTGCACCAAAGCAATCACTCTGGTATGTTTGTTTTTTTGTGCTTTTGTATTCTTTTTTGTATGTTTCACATGGAATTTAGAAGCATACTTTTAGGTAAAAAAAATAAAAGAAATAATAAACTGTTTGACAAGTCACAGATGGGGTTTAAACCACCTGTGCGCAAAGAAACTAATATATATTGGCAAGTGACCAAGCCAATTTTGGCCCTAAAGGGGTTATCCAACCTCAAAAATACCCCTCCAAATGCCCGGGCCCCTCACACAAATTGTACTTGCCTTGCCCCCGGCACTTGTGTCGCTTCTACTGCCCACACAGGCGCTACTGCATTTCCCTGTCGTGCAGATCAAAACATCCGTCTGGGGGTGGGGGTCTGCAGCCAATAGCTCAAAATAGTATCTCTGAAAAGCACCGATCACCCCGCAAAAAATGAGCCTTCACACAGCTCTGTACGTACGCAAACTAACTACAAAAAAGTTATAAGGGTCAGAATATGGCGATGATGTTTTGAGTATTAAAATGCTTGAAAAATGATACAAGTCTGGTATTGTAATCATACTGACCTGGAGAATGAAGGTAACAGCAATTTTACAGCATAGTGAGCACCTTAAAAAAGAAACTGGCAGAATTGTAGGGTTTTCCCAATTCCCCTCCATTTGGAATGTTTTTCCTGCTTCCCACTACATTGTATTCAACTGTAAATGGTGCCATTATAGAAAGTACAACTTGTCCCACAAAAAATAGGTCCACATAATGCTATCTGAACAAAAAATAAAAAAGTTATGACTCTGGGAAGGCAGGGAGTGAAAAACGAAAATGCAAAAACAGAAAATCCCCCGGTCCTCTAAGGGTTAACTGTTTTGCTTGAGTCCACCACCCGGCACAAAGGGAAATGGGGTGGGGGCTACTTTAGCTGCTCATATCTCTGGATTGGTAGCAACTGCCAATTTCCTGTTCTGCAGGAGATATCGCTGTAAATGCGGTAACTGCTTTTATTTTCACTTTCACCTGCATTTACTGCATCCCGATTTTCTAACAGCGATATCTTCCCATGTACTGAAGATAAAGCCTCATTCACATGTCAGTGATTTCCATCAGTGAGTGTAAGCCAAAACCAAGATTGGAGCCTCCATAGAGAAGGTGTAATGGAAAGATCTGCACCTGTTCTAAGTTTAGAGCTGCACCTGGTTTTGGCTCAAAACCAGTGGTGGAAATCACTGACCAAAACACTGTTGTGTGAATGAGGCATAATGCTGTGATTCTAAGATTTATTGAGCCCCCCTTCAGTCTGGAGGAGGAGAGGGAGCAGTTGCAGAGCTGACAGCCTGCAGGAAGAAAGGTGAAAATAGTAAAAATATGTAGAAATGTGGCATTATCATTGTATTGACCCACATGGTAAAACTGTTAGTCATACCACACATTGAATGCTGTAAATACATTCCACAAAATAATGTAAAAATTGCTGTTTATGTTTCCCCCTAAAATTAAATAATAAGTTATTGAATACGCTATATATACCCCAAAATGGTTCAACATTAACTACAACTCATCCAGAAAAAAAAAATTACAAGATGAAATTAAAAAGTTATGACCGGAACACAAAGGGGGAACATGTTACTGGTCCTTAAGGCTAAAATTAATTATGTTACTAAGGGATTAAAAATGCAACTGTGTCCCCTGAGTTGTGCACCAACAAGATTTACTTCAAGAGGACCTTTCATGCTTTTATTTTACAGTAGCTAAATACCTTTTACTGGGTGGGTACCCCCCACTGATGCTGCCAGCCTTGACCGTTTTTCAAAATAGCGCTCCTGCGCCCCACTGTGCCCCCCTGTATTCCTCCCGCTCAGTATGCTAATACTGAGCATCGGAACAGGGAGGAGGAGACGCCCGGGTTTCTCAATGGGCGTCTCCTTCTCCCTGGCTGTGCTGCGATCCAATCACATCGGAGAGCATCACAGCCAAGGAGTTTTTTTTCTCCCTGCTGTGACGCTCTCCGATGTGACTGGATCGCGGCACAGCCAGGGAGAAGGAGACGCCCATTGAGAAACCCGGGTGTCTCCTCCTCTCTGTTCCGATGCTCAGTATTAGCATACTGAGTGGGAAAAATACAGGGGGGCGCAGGAGCGTTATTTTGAAAAACGGTCAAGGGTGGCAGTATCAGTGGGGGTACCCTCCCAGTAAAGGTATTTAGCTACTGTAAAATAAAAGCATGAAAGGTCCTCTTTCAGACACGCATTAAAAATCTAAAATAAAAAAGTTTTTGGAAGTGTTTTTCCAATTTTAATCTGACTTTGAGGAGGTTAAGAAAATATCTTGACCTTTTTACCATGTATAAATTATGTAATTATACATACAAGTTTTTAACACTTATGCTCTGTCTTTCAGGACACCTCTGGTTGCACAAGTTGCTCATTGCTTTTTGCAGATTCAAGCAAATGCCCTGCCCCAGCCCCTATGCTCCCCAGTCACAGCTCTGCTCCACTTTTCACGGTACCTCAACGAACAGAGTCTCAGCAAACTACGGTCAAAGTTCAGGTGAATATAAATTCATTTTTTACCTGTACTATGTATATAACTGCTGTACAAAGTCATAATATGCCACTCTGAAACCAACTTGGGTTTCTACCTAAATGTATCTTTTACTACGGAAACACAAAGGTATAGGGATAGAGATGAGCAAATCAATTCTTCTCCTCAGCAGGGCGTCTTAACCTGTGGGAGACTGTCCCCGTAGGTGAAGTGCCCACCTGACACAATTTGAATACATAGAAAATATAATATATGGGTCTAGAGGGATTAATATATGAGCAAAAAATGTCTGGGTAGGAGAGGTGCAAGGATGCCATAATTATGAGCATTTTGGTCTATGTGCTAGTTAGATAGCGCCAGGTGGCTGTAATGTATGGATGTTTCAGGGGTGTAGAGACCATAGTAAAGTAAAATAGCATAATAGGTCATCTATGAAAAAGGGCTAGGGTCTGAGGAAACTGTGGACCTAAAGTCTCATTCACACGTCAGTGTTCGGTCAGTGATTTCCATCAGCCAAAACCAGAAGTGGAGCCTAAACAGAGATGAGGTATAAGTGGAAAAATCTGCTCCTGTTCTGTGTTTAGAACCGCACCTGGTTTTGTCTCAGAATCACTGATGTAAATCACTGCCCGAACACTGACGTGTGAATGAGGCATTAGACATACTGAAGCTGGGGAGCACCCCAGTGCTGGCTTGCACACTTACCAAGGGGAGAATGCAGGAAAAGAGGACTAAGACTTCAAAGAACAGCATTGTGGTGCTGTGGGGTGAGCGCATGCAGTGCTGATGCGTGTATTGGGATGCCAGGACTGGTGTCCTATGAGTCCCAGTGTGGCTGCGTTATGGGCGAGAATGCACAAGATTACACTGTTATGCAAATGTAGTGTGATGTGACGTAGGGGGAGGTGTGTCTGTTGACTGTTGTGCTGACTGCAAATGTAGAGCAAAACTACAACTCCCAGCATACCTAGACTGCCTACAGCAATCAGCCTACAGGAGGGCATAACACAATAACATAGTTTGTAAGGCCGAAAAAAGACATCTGTCCATCCAATTCAGCCTGTTTTCCTACAACTTGATCCAGAGGAAGGCAAAAAAAACCCTGTGAGGTAGAAGCCAATTTTCCTCACTTTAGGGGGAAAAATTCCTTCCCGACTCCAATCAGGCAATCAGAATAACTCCCTGGATCAACGACCCCTCTCTTGTAACTATAACCTGTAATATTATTACCATCCAGAAATACATCCAGGCCCTTCTTGAACTCTTTTAGTGAACTTACCATCACCACCTCCTCAGGCAGAGAGTTCCATAATCTCACTGCTCTTACCGTAAAGAATCCTCTTCTATGTTTATGTACAAACCTTCTTTCCTCCAGACGCAGAGGATGTCCCCTCGTCACAGTCCTCGGGATAAATAGATGATGGGAGAGATCTCTGTACTGACCCCTGATATATTGATACATATACATATAGTTTTACAACCGCTGGAGAGCCGCAGGTTGGCCATCCCTGGTATTGATCGTGAGACTGAGGCTCAATGTGAAGCATTTTGGGAACAAGTAAAACAAATGTGTGAGAGAGAAGGAAGTTAAGAAACAAAGTTGTATTTGGTGTATATAGGTGAAGATGAGGCAGAGAAAGAAAGAAAGTAGGGAAAAAGGAAAAAAGACAAAGGGAAAGTAAGGTAGGGAGAAAGAAGGGAAGAAAAGAGAAAAGAAAAAAATATGGGGAAAGAAATCACAGAAGAGAAAAAAGGGTGACAAAAACACAAAAGGGAAGAAAAAAAGAAAAGGGCAAGGAGAAACGAGAAGAAAAAGAGAAGGAGAAAAAAAAGGAGAGAAATGCCCCTTTCACACGAGCGGGAGACTCGCATGTCTCCCGCAACGCATCTACAGGGCTGGACTCCGGCACTGACTGTGATCGCATATAATGCTATGTGATCCCTCGCATGTCTCCCGCTCGTGTGAAAGGGGCAAAAGGGGGAAAAGAGAGAAAAGGAAAAGAGAAAAAAGGGTAAAGTAAGAAAAAGGAAAACAATTTCCTGCCTGCACCACTGCTTCAATTAACCGAGCAAAGGCACAGGCTCTGCTTCGGAGCAGTGTCTACACACGCTAAGGGCTCTTTCACACAAGCGGATGCCGTATGGGTAATCCGCTGCATGAAAGCGAGCCAAGCCCCGTTCCGGACAGCAGAGACACGGAGCATTATCAATCATGTTAATGCTCCCTCTCTCTGACCTTTTTACGGGGCTTGGCTCTCCTACACGCAGCAGATTAGGCTACTTTCACACTAGCGTTAGCACGGATCCGGCACCTAAAGGGTGCCAACGGATCCGTGCTAACGCTATACATGTGTGGAGCCGGAGCAGCGCTCCGGCCCCACACATGACACACATTAAAACAAGACACAGACATACATACAAACAAACATACAGACATACATACAGACATACATACATACTCACATACTCCCGGGACGCCGGCAGAACGTCTTCACGCGCCTCCTGCGCGCAGTGATGACGATTCCCCACAGCGCCCTCTGCTGGGCGCAGTGGGGAAATGTCATCGCAGCGCGCAGGAGGCGCGTGAAGACGTTCTGCCGGCGTCCCGGGAGTATGTGAGTATGTATGTATGTCTGTATGTTTGTATGTATGTCTGTATGTTTGTTTGTATGTAGTCTGTGTGTATGTATGCCAGATCCGGAATGACCCCCCATTGGAAATCAATGGAGGACAGATCCGGATTACTGGTGTGTCCACACCAAACGGATCCGTCCCCATTGACTTGCATTGGGGGTCATTCCGGATCCGTCTTGGTGCGGATGCCTGGACCGGAGAGCAAACCGCAGCATGCTGCGGTTTGTCCTCCGGTCTGAAGACGGAACGGAATGCTTTCAGGAGCATTCCGTTGTCTTCAGTTCAGTTTTGTCCCCATTGACAATGAATGGGGACAAAACTGAAGCGTTTTTTTCCGGTATTGAGCCCCTATAACGGAACTCAATACCGGAATTTAAAAACGCTAGTGTGAAAGTAGCCTCACCCGCACGGCATCCGCTCGTGTGAAAGAGCCCTGAATGTCCAGTTCCCAATGACACAAATTCATTTGCTTATCTCTATATAGGGAAAAGCCTGGTTTAAATCTTGCTAAGCCTCCTTGCCAGTTTTATGGCTACAGTTCAGATGCCATTCAGTGCCAAGACCTGAATTATCTGGTTGCTAGACTGAAAGTACAGTTACAGTTACATGTACTAAAAACTTGCACTCCATCCAATTTCCATGCATTTTTTCAATGTGTAGGAATTATTTTTTTTTTTTTTTTTTTTTTTATATATAAAGAGCTTTTATTGATTCAGGATTTCTCTTCCTTAAAATTCAGGTCGGTTCCCAGTCCCTGAAAAAAGTTGCACCTTGGACTTGCCACAAGCTTCCTTTCCAGTCTTTGCTTCGGGGTTTTATGTGAGGTTTTATTATGTTCCCGCTAAGGTGAATATGAGCATTGCAGTAAAGGGAAATTCCTGTTAAGAAAAGAAAAAAAGAAAAGGCCTGGCAGCAGTGCATCGCCATCTACAGGACAGAAGTGACTTTGCTGATGCAAGACAGAATATGAACCAGGCTGGAGCACATACCATTGTGTAGGATTTTAAAGAATTGCTGTTTGCGATCCATCATTGCTAATGCCACTGGAAGGCTTTCAGATGAATCCTGTTTGTGTATGTATGTGTGGGTGTGTGTGTATGTATATATATATATATATATATATATATATATATATATATATACACATACACACACACCACTGTGTAAATAAATATAAAGTATTATTAAACTGGACTCTTAAATGACATTGCATTTGTACATGTGCCTTAAAGTACTGGTTATTTTTATATACCATATATATCTATATGACCGTTCTCATAGGTCCTCAGTATTTTTAAACTTAAAACTTTTAAACTATTAAAGTCCAGTTGGTAACTTGTTGCTATTGTTCTTACATAGTCTGCAGTATACAAAGTTTGTTGTGTACATGCTGAGTAAACTAAAGAAAATTGCACGTACTGTATAAAATGTGACCTGCTCTCTGAACAGAAACTAATTCTTAAAGGGGATGTCTGAGAGCTTTAGAGATTTTATAAACCTTCTAAAAATAATCAATCATACTAAAATTAGAACATTTTCCTATATACTGTTAAAATTTATATTGGTTCATCTGTCACTGGTCCACACTGACTTGTACGTGCAGTGGCCAATAATTTTTTTTTCCTTAACTCCCTTCTTTTGCAAATCTGACAGTTAACAAAGAAAAGAAAAAAAAAACCTTAAAGGGGTTATTCAATATCATAAACAGCCCCCCCTGTGCCAGGCCCATCACAGGGAATATACTTACCCCGCTCCTCAAGCCATTCCTAGTCCCCGTACTGCCACTGCTGCTTCTCCCTGTACACAGATGAAAACGTTCGGGTGGTGGAAGCCAATGGCTGGCGGGGACGAGTCTCCCTAGAATCGTGGGTGACGCTAGGGAGGCTTGTCCCAGTCCTTGCCTGCCATTGGCGTCCCCCCCCTCCCCCGAAACCGGATGTTTTCATCCGTGTACAGGCAGAAGCAGCGATGCAGGGAGTTGGGACCCGGGTAAGTATATTCAACGTGAGGAGCCCGGCACATGGGGGGTTGCTGTTTATGATATTGGATAACCCCTTTAACCACTTCCCGTTCGCCCATAGTACATAAACGTCCGGGAAGTGGTTATCTATCTCTGAATGGATGTTTCTGAACGTCCATTCAGAGATGGCAGCTGCACGCTAATTGTGCAGCTGCACAGTGGGGTACCTGCTGTCAGTGACAGCAGGGTTCCCCAAATAGAAGGCAGGGACCGTTCCCAGGGGTCCCTGCCTTGTAGATCGCTGTATACACAGCGCTCACCGAGCTTCCTGTTCCGGCCCGGCGGTCACATGATCTCCGGGAGAGTGCAGGAGCTGCCGGGTCTCTCATAGACCTGATCAGCCCTGCGCTGAGGCTGTACAGCATAGTATTATGCTGTACAGCCTCTCTGGGGATGTATTTCCCCTGTAACTGGGGCTACTATGTCAGCCCCAGTTACAGGAGAAATCAAGTGTAAAAAAAATAAATAAATAAGTGAAGTTAAATGGAGGTCTTGTATGACCTTATGGGGGACACAAAGTGTAAAATAAAAAATAAAAAAAATAGAGTATTATTAAAAAAAAAAAAAAATCACATATATACCGGTATATATAAAAAAAAAAAATAATTTCCCCCCAAATATTTCATTAAAAAAATGTTACAAATAAAAATAAATAGACATATTTGGTATCACCGCGTCTGAAACGACCGGCTCTACAACAATATCACATGATCTACCCCATTAAGTGAACTGCATAAAAAAAAAACTAATAAACCATATCAAACAATCAAAAAAAAAGTTGTATGCATCCCAAAATGATAGCAATAAAAACGTCACCTCATCACGCAAAAAATGAGCCCCCACATAAGATCATAGCCCGAAAAATGAAAAAAAAACGGCTCTTAAAAAATTGCAACATAAAAACATGATTTTTTTTTTCTTCTAAAAATGCTCTTATTGTGTAAAACATAAAAAAATAAAATAAAAAATAGACATATTTGGTATTGTTGCGTCCTTAACAACTGGCTCTACAAAAATATCACATGATCTACCCCATCAAGTGAACGGTATAAAGAAAATATAGAAAAATGCCCCTAACCTGCTTTTTTTTTTTTAGTTAACCTCCCAAAAATTAGATTAAAAAGTGATCAGAAAGCCGGATGTACCCCAAAATGGTGCCAATAAAAAGCACAGCCTGTCCCGCAAAAAATAAGACCTCACGCAGCTCAGTCCACAAAAAAATTTAAAAGGTATAACTCTTACAAACCATGACAAAAAATTCCATGTTAGAAAATGCAGATGCTGCTCCTCCCCTTCTGAGCCCTGACGTATCCCCAA
This sequence comes from Rhinella marina, assembly GCA_900303285.1. Taxonomy (NCBI): domain Eukaryota; kingdom Metazoa; phylum Chordata; class Amphibia; order Anura; family Bufonidae; genus Rhinella; species Rhinella marina. The sequence goes on along the minus strand of ONZH01001507.1, from coordinate 12,797 downwards.
ATAACCGTTTACGACCACATGTGGGGTGTTTCTGCAAACTGCAGAATCGGGGTAATAAATATTGAGTTTTGTTTTGTTGTTAACCCTTGATGCGTTACAGGAAAAAATTATTAAAATGGAAAATCTGAAAAAAAAGTGAAATTTTGAAATTTCACATCTATTTTGCTTTAATTCCTGTGGAATACTTAAAGGGTTAACATTTCTAAAACCAGTTTTGAATAGTTTGAGGGGTGTAGTTTCAAAAATGGGGTCATTTATGGGTGGTTTCTATTATGTAAGCCTCACAAAGTGACTTCAGAACTGAACTGGTGCTTAAAAAATTTAATTTGCAAAAATTGCGTCTAAAATTCTAAACCTTCTACTGTCCTAAAAAAATAAAATGACACTACCAAAATGATGCCAACATAAAGTAGACATATGGGGAATGTAAATTAAAAAGGATTTTATGGGGCATCACTATCTGTCTTAAAAGCAGAGAGATTGAAATTTAGAAAACAGTGATTTTTTTTTCAAATTTTCGTTAACTTTTTTGGATTTTTTTTATAAATAAAATTAAAACTTATCGACTCAAATTTACCATTAACTTGAAGTACAGTGTGTCATGAGAAAACAATCTCAGAATCGCTTGGATAAGTAAAAGCGTTCCAAAGTTATTACCACATGAAGTAACACATGTCAGATTTGCAAAATTAGGCCTGGTCAGGAAGGGGGGAAATGGCCCAGATCTGAAGTGGTTAATGTCCAGAGTCCAATACTTCAGCGCCGCAGTATCTACAGATGTAGGTCACCTTCACCACAAACGTGCTGCCAATGTTACGAACATAAAATTCCAAAGAAGAAAGATGGGCTCTGTTCCTCTTCATCACCACTCCATACAATCATAGTAACATAGTTTATATGGCTGACACAAAGACATCTGTCGATCCATTCAGCCTGTTATCCTGCAAGTTGATCCAGAGGAAAGCAAAAAAAACCTTCCCAACTCATAAGAATAACTCCCTGGATCAACAACCCATCTCTAGCAGCTATAGTCTGTAATATTATTACTCTCCAGAAATACATCCAGGCCCCTCTTGAACTCTTTTAGTGAATTCACCATCACCACCTCCTCAGGCAGAGAGTTCCATAGTCTCACTGCTCTTACCGTAAAGAATCCTCTTGTATGTTTGTGTACAAACCTTTTTTCCTTCAGACACAGAGGATGTCACCTCGTCACAGTCCTGGGGATAAACAGTTGCTGGAAAAGATCTCTGTACTTATTCCTGATATATTTATACGTGGCTGTTAGATCTCCCCTCAGTCGTCTTTTTTCTGAATAACCCTAATTTTGATAATCTTTCTGGGTACTGTAGTCCACCCATTCCAGTTATTACTTTAGTTGCTCTTGTCTGAACCTTTTCCAGCTCTATGTCTGCCTTGTTCACAGGAGCCCAGAACTGTACACAGTACTCCATGTGTGGTCTGGCTAGTGATTTGTAAAGTGGCAGGACTATGTTCTCATCACATGCATCTATGCCCCTTTAGATGCAACCCATTATCTTATTGGCCTTGGCAGCAGCTGTCTGACACTGGTTTCTGCAGCTTAGTTTACTGTTCACTAAAATTCCTCGGTTCTTTTCCATGTCAGTTACCCAATGTTTTACCATTTAGTATGTACTGGTGACTTGCATTATTCCTTCCCATATGCATAACCTTACATTTGTCAGTGTTAAACCTTATCTGCCACTTCTCTGCCCAAGCCTCCAGTCTATCCAGATCCATCTGTAGCAGTGTTCTGTCATCTTCTGTGTTAATTACTTTACACAGTTTAGTGTCATCTGCAAAAATTGATATTTTACTGTGCAAGCCTTCTACAAGATCATTAAAGAGGCTCTGTCACCACTTTGTAACCTATGTAATTACATACATAGGCACAAAAGTATATTAATCCGCTCCCCTGACATACCTTTATATCAGAGAATCCATCAGCCATTAGTCCAGAAAAGTGACTTTTATAAATATGCAAATTAGACTTCGGAGCAGCGGGAGGCGTGCTCTTTTCATCCGAGCACCGCATCTGCCACGGCCTCCCGGCTCCTAAACACGTCCTTCATCCATTAAACACGCCCCCCTGCCTCTTGATGGACAGTTCTAGACCCTCCGGTCTAGCGCTGAAATGCCGCACCTGCGCCCTCATCCAGGGAACCCGGAAGTGACGGCCCGTGCGCACTACATCGAAAACGACTGCAGTGTTCGGCGCTGCAAGCGTAGTGCGCACGCGCCGTACCCTGGATGAGGGCGTAGGCGCTGCATTTCAGCGCTAGACCGGAGGGTCTAGCGCTGTCCATCAAGAGACGGGGGCGTGTTTAATGGATGAAGGACGTGTTTAGGAGCCGGGAGGCCGTGGCAGATGTGCTCGGATGAAAAGAGCATGCCTCTGGTGCCTCGAATACTAATTTGCATATTTATAAAAGTTACTTTTCTGGGCTAATGGCTGATGGATTCTCTGATATAAAGGTATGTCAGGGGAGCGGATTAATATACCTTTGTGCCTATGTATGTAATTACATAGGTTACAAAGTGGTGACAGAGCCTCTTTAATATATTGAACAGAATAGGGCCCAATACTGACCCCTGTGGTACTCCACTAGTGACAGTGACCTAATCTGAGTGTGTACTGTTAATAACCACCCTCTGTTTCCTATCACTGAGCCAGTTACCAACATACAGACATTTTCTCCCAGTCCAAGCATTCTCATTTTATATACTAACCTTTTATGTTGTACAGTCAGTATCAAATGCTTTGGAGCAGTCAAGATATAAGACATCCTTTGATTTGCCGTGCTCAAGTCTAGAACTTACCTCCTTATAGAAACTGATTAAATTAGTTTGACATGACCGATACCTCATGAAGCCATGCTGATATGGTGTTCTTTGCTTATTTTATTGAGGTACTCCAAGATAGCATCTCTTAGAAAACCTTCAAACAGTTTACCCTCGACATATATTAAAGTTACCGACCTATAGTTTCCGGGCTCTGTTTTTGGACCTTTTTTGAATATTGGCACCACATTTGCTATGTGCCAATACTGTGGAACATTCCCTGTCAAAATTTTTAATAGCTTTGCTTTCTCCTCATCGCTCTCTGCAACTCCCCTCTGATCACTCTGTAAAGGGCCGACACCTTCAGATTTATACTTTTTACCATTTATATAATTGAAGAACTTTTTAGGGTTAGATTTACTCTCTTTGGCAATGAATCTCTTTCTCTAGTTTGGCTGCTTTCATTTGTCTTTTACATATTCTATTTTTTACTTGAAGTTTTTCAATGCTTCCTCGCTATCCTTCTGTTTTAGTGATTAAAATGCTTTCTTTTAGTCATTAATATTGACTATTCTATTTATCCACATTTTTTTTCTTGTTCCTTACACTTTTATTCCCATAAGCTATGTACCTTTCACTATTAGAGTTTAGGATGCCTTTAAAAATATCCCATTTTGTGGCTGTATTTTTATTTTTGAGGACTTTGTTCCAATTAGTTAGACCAATGGCCTCTCTTAGTTGGCTAAATTTACCTTTTTAAGTTTGGTATTTTTGTTCCTCCCTGCAGAAGCACTCTTTTAAATGACAATTGGAAGGTTATTATTTTATGGTCAGTATTTCCCATGTGCCCCCCCCCCCCCAACCTGAACGTCTCTTGCTCTGTCAGGTCTATTGGTTAATACTAAGTCCAGTATGGCCGTCCCTCTAGTTGGGTCCTGAGCCAGTTGGGAAAGGTAATTGTCTTTGGTTATTGCCAAGAACCTGTTTCCTTTATTAAATCTACAGGTTTCGGTTTCACAGCCTAAATCTGAATAGTTGACGTCCCCCATAGTTGACCTCATTATGATTTGCTGTCTCATCTATCTCGTTTAGTAGTAGATTTTCTGTGGACTGTGGTATATTAGATGGTTTATAATAAACTTTTATGAGCGTTTTATTATTGTTTTGCCACCATTTCTACCCACAGTGACTCCACATGTTCATGTTCCTCACTTATATCTTCCCGGAGTGTTGACTTTAGACAGAATTTTACATAATGGCAAACCCCCGCCCCCCTCTCCGGTTTTGTTGATCCTTTATAAAGAGACTATAACCCTGTACGTTAATCACCCAGTCATAGCTTTCATCCACCCATGTCTGTTATTCCCACTATGTCATCCTCCCACATCACTAATTCCAGTCCACCAGTTTTATTAGTTAGGATTCTAAGTGTACATACAAGAAGATTTTGCACATTTTTTACCCTACACCTTTCCTTTTGAACTGTTCTAGTCCCTCCTTCCATTCCTCCCCAACTCTCATTACCTCACCCCTGGTCTCTATCAGCACTATCTTTCCCTCCTATAATTACCCTCCCCTAACCTATAATAACACTCCTCCAACCTTCTAGCCATCTTCATCCCCAAAACAGCTGCACCTTCCCCATTGAGGTGCAGCCCATCCCTACGATAGAGCCTGTAGCTAACAAAGAAGTTGGCCCAATTCTCTTGAGCTCATTTTTGCGGGATGATCCGTAGTTTTTTTATTGATAACATTTTAGAGTGTGTGAGACTTTTTGATCATATTTTATTACCTTTTTTGGGGGGCAAGAGAAGCAAAAAAAAAAAAAAAAGACAAATTGCCCATTTTGACCCTTTTTCCACCATTCGCCATATTGGAAAAATATTTTTATATTTTGATACTACGGGTGTTTTCGTATGTGGTGATGCCCATTATGTTTAAATTTTTATTTATTTTTTTTTGTGTTGGGCTATTTTCACACTAGTGGCTCGGGTGTCCAGCCCGCCGGATCCATGCTGCTGCTAGTGCACGTGTGTGGCCAGAACTACGCTCTGGCCTTATTCACTATAATGGGGTCGGGCTGGAGTTCCAGCCGCAGCACGGCAAACATGCCGAGAGGCAGCCAGACTGAAATTGACATGTTTGAAATAGCAGAGTCCCGTCAACCATGGCACTCACGAGCGGGCGCTATGTTTACCGTTCTCTTCAGCGCTGTACATTTATGGCGCTGGTAGCAAAAGCATTAATGATCTACAAGATGATGTTGCAAGGTTCCTTACATATGTGAACATATAAGGATGATTTACGTTTCATGTAGACAAAGCCTCTACTCCCTTTTTGAAGTTAATGCTTATGGGGAATTTGACACAAAGTGAATCATAAAGCCTCCTGCACACAACCGTATCCGTTCACATATGTAAGGAACCTTGCAACATCATCTTGTAGATCATTAATCATTAATGCTTTTGCTACCAGCGCCGTAAATGTACAGTGCTGAAGAGAATGGTAAACATGGCGCCCGCTCGTGAGTGCCATGGTTGACGGGACTCTGCTATTTCAAACGTCAATTTCAGTCCAGCAATTATGGATGGTGTTGAGCGAGCACCTCTGTGCTCGGGCCAAGCATAATGTTAGTCAATGGGAATAAACCAGGCACCCCCTGCTCGGAAGAGGGGAGGGTGTCGGGTTCATAGGAAAAGGTCAGAATCGCAACTTTTCCTCTTTTACTCCTTTCACTAGTAAAAGTACGCTAATTAACTGAATTTGTACGCATTAGCGCACAATGCGTAGCATTAGCATACAAATGCTATTATGGATCCTCAAAATACGGATGTGGTCCATGTGCATCCCACACTTTTCACAGGCCCCATTGTAGAAATGCCTGTTCTTGACTTCTTGAGATGAGCAAATCTATTTGCCGCTTCGTAGATTTGTTACGAATCGTCGTTATTTCCTACTCCAAAGCAAATCCGGGTCTTTTCAGTTTAGTAGCGTACTTTTACTGTGTGTTCGTTATTTGTGTGGAAATGTTTGCAGTCAGGGGCGGATTGGCCATAGACCTTACAGGGAAATTTCCCGGTGGGCCGATGCCCAGGGGGCCGCCTGGGCCATTCTCATATCTGGCCAGTGGAAGCTTTTGGGGATGTATTTTGTGCTGCTGGCAGTATTTTGTGATGGACTGTAGTATTTGGCTCTGTTGGGGCGGTATAATGTGCCACAATATGGTATTGCTGGCCCCGCCTTCCGTCAGTTTGGGCCCGACTACAAAATGGGGTCACTTTTAGTATTTTTTCCAGGGCCACTTTAAGTTCCTAGTCTGCCCCTGTTTGCAGTGGATGGGTTAGAGCGGCAAAAAGCCCGGGAAGAACCTAGTCACCTGACTGACATCACTTGTGCTGCGCCTGCTGAGACGAGCAGGAGCTTGTGAAAGAGAGAGAACTGTGTTCTGTTGTTCTGGACTCCATTACAGATATCAGGGCTAGTGTAGGTCTAGTAATATTAATCAGGGAGAGAGACAAAGACCTGATTGCCTGCCACAGTGAAAATGTCTGGCACTGGAAAGCAGAAGGGTTCCACTTCCAGCCAGACCTCGAGCTCCAAAAAAAAAAAAGGTGGCACAGGCCAGTAGCAGTGGCAAAGGACATGTAGGCGCAGCTGCCAGCGGTAGCATTCGTAGTAGTTGGCCACTATGCACAATTTTTGGAGGCTCCAGCCTGAAGAGACACCCCTGTCTTCTTCACACTAATGCAGACTCTGGCCTATGCACAATTTTTGGAGGCTCCAGCCTAAAGAGACACCCCTGTCTTCTTCACACTAATGTGGGCTCTGGCCTATGCACAATTTTTGGAGGCTCCGGCCTAAAGAAACACCCCTGTCTTCTTCACAGTATGTCAGGAAGGGGGTGAAAGGTTTAAAAAAAACAATCAAAACATAGGTTTTAGAAGAATTATTTTAGTAATAAATAAAAAAAATTACGCTGGCCTTTGCTGCCTGGCCATCATCGCTTGCAGCTCTCGGAGCTCCAGCTGCAGGCCGCGAATAAGCCACGAGGCAGCATGGAGCCTGGTGTCAAAACGCCATAAGGCTGCCTCCACTTTGAAGTCTGTTGGGATATCTGCAGGGGTGGAAACAGTAATATAATTAGTATGATCGAGTTAAAGGGGTTGTCCCATGCAAAATATTCTAAACTTTCAAACCAGCACCTGGATCTGAATACTTTAGTAATTGCATGTCAGTAAATATTTTGTATATCTACTAGAACTAAGTTATTCAGTGACATGTATCTTTATTGAGCCATTTTTTTCTTATTTCTTTGAACTGCTCACTGAGAAGGCCACACATGCTCAGTTTAAATCTTCAACTGCCTCCTGTCCTGAGCTGTGATAGGGAGAGATCATGGACACAAGTCCTGACTTGCAGCAGAATAGACTCTACCCTTGAGTAACCAGCTTGATGTAGCAGAGTAATTGGGGCAGATCTCTGGATCTATGTGAGGTGCAGGGCTGATTCTCGCTTTGTTAAAAAAGAGTTGCCAATGTACCAAGGTATTAATATTATGTGATGTATGACAAATTTTTGTTAAATATTTTTGGGGTAACACAAGTTTCTACTTCTTTCACTACCTTGATTTTACAATTATTGTGATATGTCTGCTTCACTAACCACTTGGAGAACATAATGTGTACACAGTCTAGTTATCATTAACATGTTGGGTGGCATGATCCTAGTGCTTGAAAATATTAAACTTCTCTTAGGGGTTTGTACTTACTCCACACCCATACTGGGTGGTCTTTCCATGGGCCTGGAGAAAACTCCTCCCTGACGGTTGGAGCTACAAAAGATAAAACATAAATTTAACTTATATTTTGAAGACAGAAGGTCCACCCATTACACTTTTTTTTATTTTTTATTTTACCTACCTTTTACCTCTGGAAGTGGGGCCAGTGGTCTTGGTGTTGGAGGGGTAGGTGGGGTCCACTCTCGCTGTTGTGGAGGGGGGTGAGAGGGGCTCATCTGTGGTGCAGCAGGTGTCAAAAATCATGGCATTACATTCACCTCTAATGAACAGTTGTAGCACTTCTACTAGAAGCTGAAGGTACTGCAGGGGCTGTGGCCGTCGGGACACGACGGTGATGTTTGTGAAGTCGTCAATGTTGCTCTGCAACATAAATCCTTACACAATTGTTATGATTGTTTTTAATACTAACACTGTATACTACTACGAAGATATTATGGGTGAGAGGAGGGCCATATGATGTGGAGTGGGCATTTCATGTGAAAGGAACATAGAATATCTGGGGTGCATATTTGATGGAGGGGGCATTTGTTGGGAGGGGGGGTGGATGGTTTGAATGAATGAATAAAAGATGTCTGTGTGTCACATTCTGCAGGTACAAACAAAAAAATATAAATACAGCACATACAATGCACTAGAATACCATAGCTCCACTCCCAACCGTTCCAGATTTGGCGGGACAGTCAGGATTTTAGCTGCTGTGTCCAGGAACGGGTTACTATGTCCCTTGGTCAGCTGTCTTTGCATCCATAGGAAGCAGAGAAAGGTGACGGTAAGCAGGGGCCAGTCCACTCCCCGCTCTTCACCTTCCCCAAAGTCTAGTATAATGTCTCCTTGTATCCAGGGGCGGTCTTGGGCACCACGCATCCTATTCATTTGCGTGGGGCCCCCGACGTCTAAGGGGGCCCCTACGCTCCGCTGTTGTGCCCAAGACCGCCCGCCCTCCTAATACATCCCACCCAGCCACATAAGAGTAAAATAAAAAAGCTTTCTTACCTGTCCTGCGGCTGCCCTCCGGTCCGGCGCTCCACTCTGTTCCCTGGCCGGCGTGCACTATGACCTGACGCTGCGCAGCGTCAGGTCATAGTGCGCGCCAGCCAGGGAAGAGAGTGGAGCGCCGAACCGGAGGGCAGCCACAGGACAGGTAAGAAAGCTTTTTTATTTTACTCTTATGTGGCTGGGTGGGATGATCTGAGGTCTGATGGCGGCACAATAAGCTGATCTGAGGTCTGATGGGGGCACATTACCCCTGATCTGAGGTCTCATGGGGGCACATTACGCTGTTCTGAGGTCTCATGGGGGCACAGTGGGATGATCTGAGGTCTGATGGGGGCACAATACGCTGATCTGAGCTCTGATGGGGGTACATTAAGCTGATCTGAGGTCTGATGGGGGCACATTTTGCTGATCTGAGGTCTGATGGGGGCACAATACGCTGATCTGGGGTCTGATGGCGGAACAATACGCTGATCTGAGGTTTGATGGGGGCCCCATGAGCAGCTCTGAGGTCTGATGGGGCACAATATGCTGCTCTGAGGTCTGATGGGGGCACAATACACTGCTCTGAGGTCTGATGGGGGCACATTACGCTGGTCTGAGGTCTCATGGGGGCACATTACCCTGATCTGAGGTCTCATGGGGGCACATTACGCTGATCTGAGGTCTCATGGGGGCGCATTACGCTGATCTGAGGTCTCATGGGGGCGCATTACGCTGATCTGGGGTCTCATGGGGGCGCATTACGCTGATCTGAGGTCTCATGGGGGCACATTACCCTGATCTGAGGTCTCATGGGGGCACATTACCCTGATCTGAGGTCTCATGGGGGCACATTACGCTGATCTGAGGTCTCATGGGGGCACATTACGCTGATCTGAAATCTTATGGGGGCACATTACGCTGATCTGAGGTCTCATGGGGGCACATTACGCTGATCTGAGGTCTCATGGGGGCACAGTGGGATGATCTGAGGTCTGATGGGGGCACATTCTGATGATCTGAGGTCTGATGGGGCAAGTTCTGATGATCTGAGGTCTGATGGGGGCACAATGTGTTGATCTGAGGATTATTATCCCTGTACGGTGACATCACTGTGTTTATTATCCCTGTACGGTGACATCACTGTGTTTATTATCCCTGTATGGTGACATCACTGTGTTTATTATCCCTGTACAGTGACATCGCTGTGTGTATTATCCCTGTACTGTGACATCACTGTGTTTATTATCTCTGTACTGTGACATCACTGTGTTTATTATCCCTGTACAGTGACATCGCTGTGTGTATTATCCCTGTACTGTGACATCACTGTGTTTATTATCCCTGTACGGTGACATCACTGTGTTTATTATCTCTGTACTGTGACATCACTGTGTTTATTATCTCTGTACGGTGACATCTCTGTGTTTATTATCTCTGTACGGTGACATCACTGTGTTTATTATCCCTGTACTGTGACATCACTGTGTTTATTATCTCTGTACTGTGACATCATTGTGTTTGTTATCCCTGTATGGTGACATCACTGTGTTTATTATCCCTGTACAGTGACATCGCTGTGTGTATTATCCCAGTGCAGGAAGAGGTAAGTGCTCTGTGTTTGTGTGTTTGTTTTCTATTTTTCAGGGTCGTGAATGCAGAGGACTACGTCGGATTCGGTGGACTACGTCGGACCAGCTTTTTTTTTTTTTTAAATAAAATGGTCAAACAGGGGTCTGGGGGAGTGTTTATTTCAATAAAATGTTTTATACTTGTGTGTGTGTATTTTTTTTACAATACTACAGTTTTAGTAATTACGGCTATCTACAGACGGCCCTGATTACTAATACTGGGCTTAGTGCTTGCCGGTATGGCAGGCCAGCACTAACCCCAACATCTATTACCTCGGCACCCACCGCCACCAGGGGTGCCGGGAAGAGCCGGGTACCCGCAGGACCGGACCTTCTAAATTGAGGGTCTGGCTCTGGGGCGGCTGCAGGCTGGTACCATTAGGCTGGGAAGGGCCAATAACCGTGTCCCTTCCCACCCTGGTAGTGCCAGGCTGCCGCTGCTGGTTGTATCTGGCTGGCGAAGGAAAAAAGGGGGGGACCCCACGCCATTTTTTTTTAATTATTTAATTATTTTTTGTAAAAAAATGGAGTGGGGTCCCCCCCTTTTTTCCTTTGCCAGCCAGATACAACCAGCAGCGGCAGCCTGGCACTACCAGGGTGGGAAGGGACACGGTTATTAGCCCTTCCCAGCCTAATGGTACCAGCCTGCAGCCGCCCCAGAGCCAGACCCTCAATTTTGAAGGTCCGGTCCTGCGGGTACCCGGCTCTTCCCGGCACCCCTGGTGGCGGTGGGTGCCGAGGTAATAGATGTTGGGGTTAGTGCTGGCCTGCCATACCGGCAAGTACTAAGCCCAGTATTAGTAATCAGGGCCGTCTGTAGATAGCCATAATTACTAAAACTGTAGTATTGTAAAAAAAATACACACACACACAAGTATAAAACATTTTATTGAAATAAACACTCCCCCAGACCCCTGTTTGACCATTTTATTAAAAAAAAAAAAAAAGCTGGTCCGACGTAGTCCACCGAATCCGACGTAGTCCTCTGCATTCACGACCCTGAAAAATAGAAAACAAACACACAAACACAGAGCACTTACCTCTTCCTGCACTGGGATAATACACACAGCGATGTCACTGTACAGGGATAATACACACAGCGATGTCACTGTACAGGGATAATAAACACAGTGATGTCACCGTACAGAGATAATAAACACAGTGATGTCACCGTACAGAGATAATAAACACAGTGATGTCAACGTACAGGGATAATAAACACAGTGATGTCACCGTACAGGGATAATAATCCTCAGATCAACACAATGTGCCCCCCTCAGACCTCAGGTCAACGTCTTGTGCCCCCCTCAGACCAGCGTCTTGTGGCTCCCCTCAGACCTCAGATCAGCCCACCCAGCCACTTAAAAAAAAGCATACTTACCTGTTCTGGCTGCCGCTGTCCTCAGGCTCCCTGCTCCACTGCCTTGCCTGCCGGCGCACACTATGACCAGACGTCAGGTCATAGTGCGCGCCGGCAGGGAAGACAGTGATAAAGAAGGGACAGAGAAAAATAAAACAGGAGACACAGAGGCAAACAGAAGAATCATATATGACAAGTGTGTGTGTGAAAAACAGATAGGAGAGTGATATATGATAAGTGTGGAAAAAACACATTCTTTCATTGTTTAACAGTGAGTTAATTGTTAATCGTTTGACAGTATTTTATTGTTAAAAAAGTCTTTGATGTGTGTGTGTGCGGGGGGGGGGTGTCATCAGAGGGCATGTCATCAGAGGGCGTGACGCGTCGGGGGGGGGGGGCCCGGACATAACTTCGCTTAGGGCCCCAGAAATGCCAAGACCGCCCCTGCTTGTATCCCCCATACAGTATATAATGTCTCCTTGTGTCTGCCCCCATATAGTATATAATGTCTCCTTGTGTCCCCCATACAGTATATAATGTCTCCTTGTGTCTGCCCCCATACAGTATATAATGTCTCCTTGCTGCCCACATACAGTATAACGTCTTCTCCTTCTGGCCCCAAGTGTTTTTTTTCTTCTAAATCTGCATTTATCGCGATACATTTCTTAATATCATTATCATGGGAATATTTTTGATATCGCCCACTCACATTAGCTGCAGCATGAGCACGTCTTTGAGTCAGTGTTTAGGAGGAGGAAGAGCTAACTATGAAGGAGCATATATATAAGGGTACTTTCTTTCACACTAGCGCATTTGCCTGACACAAACAGGAGAACGGCCAGCCCCAATAACAATAATGGGGGACGGCGCTGATCCGGCTGCTATCCAGCAGGAACGCCAGGAATTGGCAGAACAAATACTGCGGAACAGCCTGCTGGTTCACCGCCACATATGTGAAAGTAGCCTAAGGCAAATTACTGTGAAGGGGCACGTATCTGAGAATACCTTCACTTGTTTGATTGGAGTTAGAGGCGTGGCCTAGCATGAAAGAAAATTGCTGCAGCACACTACGCCCACTGCCCGCGTTGTCCTTCTATATGGTCTTCATTAGTTGGCACACTGGTATATAATACAGTGCACTAACAAAATATTAGAAAAGTAAAAACATGTTAAAAAAATTACTCACCCTGTCGTATCTCCACACGGATCTCAGTTAGCCGTTGGGCACTTT
>ONZH01001506.1:0-11880 GCA_900303285.1 Rhinella marina | reverse complement strand
TGCTGAGAAAATTATGTTTTAATATATGCAAATGAGCCTATAGGAGCAATGGGGGCGTTGCCTTTACACTTAGAGGCTCTGCTCGCTCTGCAATTGTTATGCCCTGTCCACTTAGACAGGGCAGGGCAGTAAAGCATTACCATGCCTGGCCCTGTCAATCTAAGTACAGAGGGCGTGGCATTTGCAATGAGACCAAAGCCTCTTGGTGTAAAACCAACGCCCTTGTTGCTCCTAGAGGCTCATTTGCATATCTTAAAACATCATTTTTCTTAGTAATGCAGGCACATATGAACATGGGACCAACAGATGCCATAAGCTGCCAAGAGCAAATGTAACAGGTCAGCCAGTGTCATAGGTACAAATCTGCTGACAGATGGACTTTAATGTCTTAATTACATATCATTACTCAGTTTAGGATATATATAATATATATAATATATATTATATATATATATATATATATCAGTTATAAAGGGGTATTCCCATCTGGGCCATTCATGGGTAAGATTAAAATCCCCATTGTATGCAGAGGCCAGAGATGGGCAGGGTTACTGAATCACAGAGTGGGTTGTGCTGCACTGTCTCTGTATCTCCAGAGCTATGGGAATAGCATGGCTTGCTATGCTGCTCTGTCTCCCTGGTTCTTATTCACATTACAGTAGTTACTATAACAGACTAGAACAATCCACTTGGCTGCTTCCGTAATCCTGGCCTCCTCTGCACGCCTCATACTATGGGTATTCTGATCGTGGCCATATGTATTTTCTTAATGTGCTTATCCTATAGGGTTTCTAACATCGGTATCTCACCGCAAGACCGGATTCAGTGCCCTGCCGTGCATAAATTTTTTTTCTACTGGTATTTTCCTGTGTGGACTGCTTCCAATGCGGAGCGCTTATTAATGCAGCCTTTAACCCCGACTTGTGCTAATTTAAAAAAACACTTGTCCATTCCTCGGGCAGCTACTGGAGTTTCAGGAGGACCTGTGACGTCATCACGCTGGAGAGCGGTCTACCGAAGTTCAGCAGCAGTAAGTGTTCACGACGGCGCGAGAAATGAAGGAGGTGAGTGCTTTTTTGTTTTGGGGAACATGTTTCTTGGAGGTACTAATGGAGCATTATTTTCCTGGGGCACTAATGGGGGCATTAATTCTATTCTGGGGTCACTAATGGGGGCATTGTTCTTCTGGGGGTCATAATGGGGCATTGTTCTTCTTGGGGGCTTGCATTATTTTTCTTTGGGGCACTAATAGAGGGCAACATTCTTCATTGGGGGCATTAATGGGGAGTTATCTCTTCGGGGGCACTAATGGGGCCATTACTTTAACTGGAGGGCACTAATAGGCGAGCATTAATTCTGGGGTGGCACCCAATGGGGTATTACTATTACTACTGGGGGCACTAATAGGGGCATTACTATTACTCGGAGGCACTAATGGGCTACATTAATATTATTGGGAGCCACCAGCTATAACAGCGACTTAACACCCTGTGTTAAGCATGGCCCCAAAGCCCACACCCATTTTGGGTATGGCTTAACTTGTCAGGTATTTTTTGTTGGAAAAGGTGGCAACCCTATATACCTATGTTTAGCTATATTTTTTAATTACACTTACTTAAATCCAGAAACCCTTACTACTACTCTATATATTTATTTATTTATTTTTTTGTTTGTTTGTTTTTGTATATCCATGCCGCTAGTGTGAAAGTAGCCTAAACTATACTTATCTATACTTACCTTACTTACCATATCTTATAAAATTATGAGGGAGGAGATTCGGACCCTTGCACTTCTCAGGATTCTTCTTCCTGGATTGTGGGGTCAGGCGCAGCAAGGTGTTTCTTCCTCCTCCTCTGTAGTTGCGCTGCTTTCTTCAGAGGGATCCTCCATCACTGCTTCCTCCGCCATTGTTGTGGTGATGTCGTCCTCTGAAATGTTCTCCGTCTCTGGCTCCTGTAAATACAATAAAGTAAAGACTGATCACAGTTCCCCCCTCATTTATGTGTAATGATACTACAGGTTACTGGGGGCATCAGGTATTCATGCTGGGCAGCTCACACTGGGCACACTAATACACTGAGTCATGGACAGACATACATTTATTTTACCAACATATAAACAGATAAGAAGACTGAAGCCTCATGTAACTGATTCAGTGTGTGGTTATATGTGCTGTACATACTGTGAAAGAGAGAAATCTTATATATAAGTAGTATGACCAGACATAGAGACATTTCAGGGTCCTGTCAACATAATTTGGATGTAATGTGAATCATGTCATTTCAGTATAATATGGAGATATATGACCCAGTAATAGGACAATCTGCGGATATCACTTACTTCATCCTCTGGGATCCTGATCCCTTGAGCCAGCTTCACATAGATGGGCTACAGAAGAACAGGTCGGAATTAGTTTTTAGATTCCTGTAACTTTAATCTGGCAAAATATCTTCCCAGATGCACCAAACATTTACCATAGTAAAACTACACTGGCAGCAGCATTGTACCCCCACCATACTAACCGCAGCATCTGTCTCCCTTCCCTCCCAACGCCCACTGACTACAGTTTTGTGATGTGCCTTAGCATTGGCAATAACCTTTGCCTCACCAGTCTCACACTTTGAGAAAAATGTGGTCCAACTGAGGCTCTTATCGACTCTAATCTTTTCCTTTAGAAGATTATATGAACATGACATGTGCTGAGCAGGTGAGGTTTTATTCCTGCTTTATCTGGAAAGTGTTTCAGCTCCATCTGCACATTATTTTCTATATGATGGTTCAGGCTCTGTATAGAGGTTGTGGTGTTTATACTTACTGCCAGCATATGAGTGGATCTTTTGTCTTTTCCATCCTCAGTGTCTTTCCTTTTCTTGGTGTCCTTTATCCCTGCTGTGCTTGTTGATCACTGCAGTCAGGTCCAGTTTTCTGTTCTTGACTTGCTCTTCCAGATGCTCAGAGGGGGCAGCTTGCTCTGGTGACTATAGAGCTGGTGTTTTCTCAAGGGGTCTCCAAGTTGACAAAAGAAAACCCCTCGAACAAGGCCTGGTCCGCTGCTGAAATAGGTGTTCTGACCTCTGCTGCTTCTAATTTGTCCAGATGGAATAGTCTGGGCCGAAGACGAGGTTCAGTTGGCTAAAACAAGGTAGAATTATAATATTAGGAGTCCTTTTTTTCAACTCATTGGAGCAAAATTATCATTGTCTTTGTAAAAAAGACACAGGGGAGGTTTATCAAACTGGTGAAAAGTAGAACTGGCTTAGTTGTCCATAGCAACCAATCAGATCCCACCTTTAATTTTCCAAAGGAGCTATGAAAATGAAAGGTGAAATCTGATTGGTTGCTATAGGCAACTAAGCCAGTTCTACTTTATACCAGTTTGATAAATCTCCCTCAAAAATTTAGTAGCAGAAGTTCAGCACTGATCCCCCCCCCAGCTCACTACCCTTCATATAGCACTGGTGTGGTGTGCCTCCATGGAGAGTATGCCATAGATGGAATAGAAGCTCTGGATGGCATTGCCTTCCCCGTATTAGTGCCACCATAATACTCAGGCTCCAACAACTTCAGGATTATAATGACTGTTCTCTTCCTATTAGTGTTCATCTTATAAAGAATCATTTCTGTAACATATAATAGAAGAGGTGCTGGAACAACCTCTGGTCATGTACTTACTTCAGGTATGTGTGGTGGAGGCAGCTCTAGGGCTTCCACTGAGACCCAGTCAATACGCTTAAAGAATCGGTGCTTTCTGATGTTTCCGTTCACTCCTAAGCGTCTGGAAGGATCTTTACGAAGGAGCTAAAAAAAGGGAAGAGGTAGAGGCAATAAAACATGCTCACAACCATCACTGATAAGCCATAGTATAATACCTTGTAAGACTACTGACCTTTCTAATGATGCTCTTAATGCCGGAGGATACATCATCGATTGTCTGATGGTATGCAGAATCACTGGTAACCATGTCTTTCAAGATGACACCAAAAGAATACCAGTCTACTCCGGCGTTATACTCCTTCCCAGCCAGCATCTATCAGGAGGAGGAGAATAGATACTGAGGTGGTGAAAATGTTCTACAACTTAGGTCACCATGCTGAGTTATCACTAGAATCATTCTGGGTGATTATGTAATACAGAGAATTGATGCGTCCTAGTTATGGCTATATCTTTATAACATATAATGGTTGAGGGTCTCTACCCTGTCACTTCCACCAGTCACTCTCTGAGACCGTGCCCCTTTGTTTCTGACTTGAAGATTCCTGGATTTCTAACTCTGTTGTCAGAATGTCCCATTCATTAACAGGAACTATAATGGGTATATGTAGGGCCATGTGTATGATCCATGATGACTGATACAATTAGGGTCCATTCACACGTCCGCACGTGTTTTGCGGATCTGCAAAACACGAACACCGGCCATGTGCCGGCACTATAGAAATTCCTTTTCTTGTCTGTGGCTCCGGACAAGAATAGGACATGTTCTATTTTTTTGTGGGGGTGTGGCCCCATTGAAAATGAATAGGTCCGCATCTGTTGCGCAAAATTGCGGAACGGATGCGGACCCATTTTCCGGACGTGTGAATGGACCCTTACAATAAGGAAAACTATTCTTCTCACCTCAGGAGCTATGTAGCCTTGTGTTCCTGCGTATGAAGTGGCTGTTTGGTCTCCATGCATGTCGACAAGTGCGAGACCGAAATCTGTAATTTTAATATGTCCGGTTTCAGCCACCAAGATGTTCTCAGGCTTAAGGTCTCTGTTAAATATGAAGAAAAAAGAATGTTTAGAGAGTTCATCCTACAACTGCATATCTTTGAGAAATGGCTGAATTTGAGGTTAGACTTTAGTGTGAACCCTGGAACAGACAATGAAAGTGTAATTACCTGTGGATGACGCCCTTTGAGTGCAGGAACTGGATTCCGCAGACGAGCTCAGCTCCATAGAATCTGATAGAAAGACAATGAAGGAGTGTAAGATCCCGAGGATAACATGAGAATCACTAAGATATTTCTTCTACTCCATCGATGATTTGTCCACAGAACACACCAAATCCTGTCAGACCCCAGTGACTACTAATGAGCCGGTCAGGTTCTGACGAGGTTCTGGTGACTAGAACATGGCCGCAGCCTACACTATTATTACCATAGAAAATACTAGAACCCTAAATGCACATAAAACAACACAGATATGAAGAGAGACAATCGTATTTCTCATTTACAGTTCTGATCAGATCAGTAGTTCATATAAAAGTTTACCTTGCACTGGGGATGTCCAGCTGGTCCTTCATCAGGAGATAGGTGTAAAAGTCTCCGCAGCTCATGTACTCCAGGCCCATCAGCACATGCAGCTGTTACACAGAACAGACATACAGGTATATTGGTCCACATGGTACAGAAGAGGTCAGTATAACTATACACTGATTACTGAAGTTCTAGTTGGTGACCATATGAGACATTGGGGTTGACAGTGATGTCTTTCTGGAGGATCACTTACATATGTGATTATATATAACACTTTACCACATATGATGTCAGAACCTGCCCATTATACAGAGATGAGTGGAGCTCTATAGACACCACATATATCTTCCTGTAGAAGTCGCCTCTCACAAGTCACTTTTACAGAAAGTTAATTTTCCTGTGAAAACCACAGATTAAATGACCAGGTGCGTACACATATCATAGGCCCCATAGCAAAGCTTAGTAAGGCCCACCTTCCCCACTGAGGTCTCTGATAAACTGATGAATTTATTGTATTTTTTCTTGTTTGATAAAAGAGGCTCAATGTAGCCCCTACTATATTAATAATATGAGAAGTCGAGTCACCTCAGAGGTCCTATAATACTTTAGGCCATGGACCTTCCTGGGTGACTGCTAATATGTCTATCATTTAGAGTAGGGGTTCATTTTCCCATTTACATGTTATGTAATAATCTGAGATACCCATATGACATGTTGACAGAAGATAACATCACTGGGGTTCATGAGGCAGTGGTCTATGTGGTTCATACAATGGCGTTTCCTAATATCCTGTAGTCCAGGGGTAGGAAACTTCTGACACTCCAGCTGTTGTGAAACTAAAACTCCCAGCATGCATACTTTCTCTGCTTTTCTCCCATAGAAATGAATGGAGCATGCTGGGAATTGTAGTTTCACAGAAGCTGCAGCACCAAAGGTTGCTGACCCCTGCTGTAGTCAATACTCTACCTTGGTCTGAAATGCAAAGTGTGCTTGGACCAGGAATGGGCTCCCAGATGCTAGTTGGAAAACCCGTCGCTCCACCATCACGGACTCATCGCCTTCTGCAAGCAGGGCTCTTTTGCTGATGACTTTAACAGCAAAGTGTTTGTGGGTAGATGAATCCTCCGCCAGCAGGACCGTTCCAAAACTTCCCCGGCCGAGCACATGGTGGAATGATAATCTCCTTCTGATGTCATCGGAGGTTGTGCTGGTGGAGGTGGTTGGCCGAACACCGCTGCTTCCTAGGAGGAGAATAAATAGAGGAATTACACAGGGCAGATTTACTAATCCTGACTAAAATGTGGACAGATTAAGGCAATCCGAAGGTGCTCCAGATTTATCACAGGGATTCAGATGATGATACATAACTCTGGTGCAGGGCTAGACACTTCTCTCTTAGTTTAGATCACCTATTACTTGATTTACTTCACAGAGTTTTGTGCAAAAACATGGTGCGATTGTTTTGGAAAGTTCTTTCATTATGAATACAGAGGGCACTGCTGGGAGGTATTATAATACTGTCTACATTAATATGCTGTATAATATACAGTAACGAGAGGGGCAGTATATAAACGGCACTGCTTGGATACATTAAATATACTGGGGGCACTATAGGGAGACAATTATAAATACTGGGGCATTGAATATTACTGGCATTACAGAGACCTTATAAATACTGGTGGGCATTAACCATACGAGGGGCACTACTGGGGTTATATAAATCCTGAGGGCACTGCAGGGTGCATTATAACTGCATTATTACTACTGGGTACTGTGGAGGCACAATATGGAGGACATTACTATTAATGGGGGAACTCTTGGAGAGCATTACCACCATTGGGAGCACAGTAAGGGGCACTGCTACTAGTGAGGGCACTCTGGGAGATAATTATTACTTATGGTGGGACTTTTGGGAGCAAGTTGGTGACTATCTGCATGGCACTGTTATTTCTGCACTATAGTATTTGGAGGCGTTAGGGAGCACAGCGGGCAGTATAGTAGGTTGAAGCAGGATAACACTGTTGGAGAGCAAAGAGGGGGAAGATGATGAAAAACTGAGGAATCTAGGATGACTGTGTGTCAAACGCTGCAGAGACGAGACGCGGCTGAAATACTTTGTAGAGGTCTGGTCCAAATAGAGAAGATGAGGAGGGAGAACACCTACATCAGAGGAGACATCACTGCATGTAAGAGGTATGTGGTGCTGTATGTAATGTAGGACTGTAGGGCTGGGGGAGGGGTTGGATTAAGAATTTGGCACAAGGCTGGGGCCATTGCAGTTTTTACCTCGGGCAGCAGAAAGATAGAATTGGCCCAGGCCATAACTTTTAACTCCTGATACAGTTGTGGACAGATAAGGAACTGCTCCCGGGAATTCCTGGCTGACTGTCCTGATTAGGGCCCCCAGACATAGCTTTGCTTTGTGTCCCAGAAATGACAAGCCTGTCCCTGTTTATGGCATATCCATAGGATATACCATAAATGTCTGATAGATACAGGTCTACCCTCCAGAACAGGACCCCATTGCAGTCTGGTGACTCCTTTCATTTTTATGGAACTTATTAAAATACCTGAGCGCACTTACTTGGCTCTTTTCAGAAGACTCCTAGCAGTGAATGGAGAGAGCCATGAGTGCACGGTCCGCTCTTCACTCACTCAGGACCACCTCAGCAGTATTATACAATGACATTATATACAGTGACCCTGTAGGAAACAGATGGGGCGGCTGTCAGGCCTCTTCTGAGAGCTCCATCTTGACTATCGACAGGACTGGGGTTGCACTGTAGTTTCCTGTTCAAAAATGTACTGTGTGGCCCAGTCAGTTCTAGTTATGCCACTGCCCAAAGTGACTCCATTGTTGAGATAAATGTGAGTCCAGAGGTGGGATCCACAACTACTGGACATTTATGGTACATGCTGTGGACATGCCATGAATAGTAAGATGTGAATACCCCTTTAAGTTAACCTCTGGTTTGTCTTTCCAGCAATTCCCTAATACTAGCTAAAGACTTATCAATCTCATAGTGGTTTTTTTTTTTCACCCTTCAGGTACGTTTTTTGGTCAATGGCATTTGACACAAATGTCTTTTTTAAATCACAGCATGCTCTGAGTCTGCTAGTTTTTTTCCCCATAGACCTCCATTGTTTTGTTGTTGTTGTTGTTGTTGTTGTTGTTGTTGTTACTTATCCCCTTCAACCCGGGCCTGTTTTCACCTTCCTGCCCAGGCCATTTTTTGCTAATCTGACATGTGTCACTTCATGTGGTAATAACTTTGGAACGCTTTTACTTATCCAGGCCATTCTGAGATTGTTTTCTTGTCACATATTGTGCTTCATGACAGTAGTAAATTTGTGGCAAAATATTTCATTTTTATTTTTAAAAATATACAACATTTTGCAAAATTTTTGGAAAATTAGCAATTTTCCAAATGTCAATTTTTCTCCTTTCAAAATACATAGTAATACCTCAAAACATAGTTATTATTTTACATTCCCCATATGTCTACTTTATGTTGGCATCATTTTATAAATGTCATTTTACTTTTTTCAGACGTTAGAAGGCTTAGAAGTTTAGAAGCAATTTTTCAAATTTTCAACAAAATTTCCAAAACCATTTTTTTAAGCACCAATTCAGATATAAAGTGATTTTGAGGGGTTTACGTAATGGAAACCACCCATAAATGACTCCATTTTAGAAACTACACCCCTCAAATTATAAAAAAAACTGATGTTACAAAGTTTGTTAACCCTTGAGGTGTTCCACAAGAATTAAAGGAAAATGGGGGTGAAATTTCAAAATTTCACTTTTTTGGTAGATTATTCATTTTAATAATTTACCAAACAGCAAACTAAACCCTTAATGCCCCCCCATAGTAATTATTCCCCTTTTGTACCTGCACCTAGTAGTAATGACCACACTGTGCCCCCCTCACAGTATTATGCCCGGTGGGCAGATATGTGTCCCTCACAATAGTTATGTCCAGATATGTGTCCCCTTAAAAATAGTTATGTCCAGATATGTGCCCCTCACAGTAGTTATGTCCAGATATGTGACCCTCACAGTAGTTATGTCCAGATATGTGCCCCGAACAGTAGCTATGCTCAGATATTGTCCCCCCTTCACAGTAGCAGTATGATATGTGACACTACATTGTGCTGCTGCTGTGTAGCCAGGGCTGTATTTAGATTTTTTGCTACCCTAGGCACTTTAGTGTCAGCTTCCTCCCCCCACTGAAGTCCATATTTTTTAGATTGCTGATGGTAAAATGCTCCCTAGGCCTTCAGCTATCTCTCAGGACTCCCTCATATTTTTGCACAATTAAAGGACTTGCCCTCTCGAACGGCCGTGCCCTCTGCATTTTGACATGGCCAGTTGTGATGACATTTTCACTGCCAGGCCCTGTTAAAGTAGACAGGGATCAGCTGCAAAATATAAAAAACTGAGTCTCTAGGTGTACTGGTAACCCCCCAGTTGCTACTAGAGGCTCATTTGCATAAATAAAACATCATTTTTCACAGCAATGTGGGCACATATGAACATGGGATCAACACTGATGTCTTCAGCTGCCAAGTGCACATGTAACAGGTCAGCCAGTTTCATAGATTCAAAACTGCTGACAGATGCCCTTTAAGGCAGTTGTCCGGGTTCAGAGCTGACCCCGGACATATTCCCCCACCTCCCTCAGCCCCTCTGACATTTCATACTCCGATGCTCTTCCTTCGCCTGCGATGTAAAGTGCAGGGCAGGGGCTGTTTTGTTTACAGCCCTAGCAGTGTTCTCGGTAGGCAGCGCTGCCGATGACACCCCTAATAGAAATATGGTCAATCTATAAGGCACTCCTATGGAGCCATCAGTAGAAGTAATGCCCCATGACCACTGCCCGCAGTACTTATAATATTCTCTGCAGTGCCTACGTATAATTATAATACCTCCTGCCGTACCCCCTGGAGTTATAATCTTCTCTATACTGCCCCCATAAAATACAGTCCCATGTAAATAACATCACCCCTCGCCCTCCAGTCTTCTATATCATGCAATCCCATGTAAATAACACCAATCCTCTCGCACCAATCTTGTATATGAATGCAGTCCCATGTAAATAACCTCTCTACCTTACAGTCTACTATAACATACAGTTCCATGTAAATAATTTAAACCCCCTCCTTCAGCCCCTCCAATACATAGTCCCATGTAAATAACATTACTCATACCTCCCAACCATCCCGGATCCAGCGGGACAGTCCCGGATTGCAGTTGCTGTCCCGTTGTCCCGGACGGTGGAGGTATTTCCCGCTTTCAGCTATCTCTGCTTCGATAGGAGGCAGAGACAGCTGATGGTGAAGCAGAGAGCCATCAGCTCCCCACACCATTCACCTCTGCCTCCTTCCCCCCACTTTGTACTAACCTCATCAGGGGTGAGGGAGGGGGGGGGGCCTGTGGAGGACTTGGTTCGTCCTCCGTAGTGGCTAGAATGGAGTTGCTTGAAGAAGGTCTGTGACGTCACTGGTCACATGCTTCTTCATGGTCACATGACCAATCCCGACTGCAGGAGCTTGTTGAAGGAGGACGGGCTGTGTGTGCTGGCCAGCAGCCCAGTGAAGGAGGATGTGCTGCCTTCCTGGAGGACACAGAGCTTCATGGGCAGCAGGTAAGGGGCTGCAAATGGAACTGATACTATATATGAGGGGGCAGGTGGAGTACTCAGGGGCAGTGAAGTTCAAATGGAGTACAGTCTGGGGCAATTATAGGGGTTTATAGTACTGATCTGGGTGTATTCTGGGGCCATGGGGGGCTTTATGGGGTGTAAATCTGTAATGGGGGGCTTATGGTGTATTCTGGGGGACATGGGGGGGCTTTATGGGGTGTAAATCCGTGAGGGGGGCATGTGGTGTATTCTGGGGGCATAGGGGGGCTTTATGGGGTGTAAATCTGTGAGGGGGGCATGTGGTGTATTCTGGGGGCCATGGGGGGACTTTATGGGGTGTAAATCTGTGGGGGGGGGCATGTGGCGTATTCTGGGGGACATGGGGCAGATCTGAGGGGGAGCTTTATCGGGTGTAAATCTGTGAGGGAAGGGGGGGGGCATGTGGTGTATTCCGGGGGACAGAACAGGAGAGGGCTCCAGCATAAGGGAGACTGGATGGATCCATTATGCAGGCTATAGGCTTCTATTATGACGGAATAAATAACAGAATGTCTCCAAAGGCATTCCGTTATGCATTCCGTCATAGAATCGCATTATGGTCCATGGTAACAGAATCCATGTAGCAATTCACTTTTTACCTCAACCTGAACACGAATTTCAAAATATGAAATTCGCTCATACCTAATAGTGATGTTATGTACATAGACTGTACATTGGAGGAGGCTGTATTTAGAGGGTGATGTACTGTAATTTACATGGGACTGTATATTGGAATAGTTTATTAGTGTTTATTATCCCTGTACTGTGACATCACTGTGTTTATTATCCCTGTACGGTGACATCGCTGTGGTTATTATCCCTGTACGGTGACATAGCTGTGTTTATTATCCCTGTATGGTGACATTGCTGTGTTTATTATCCCTGTATGGTGACATCGCTGTGTTTATTATCCCTGTACGGTGACATCGCTGTGTTTATTATCCCTGTACTGTGACATC